>OW388292.1:52930672-53260490 GCA_936450465.1 Gibbula magus
GAAACAAATGATTATAAAATTCCCCAAGTTTCATATCCCTCTCTGCTGCCATTGAGAGTGGACACATTAACATTTATTGTGATTATGAAATGAAATGTCGCCACCCCCAGCGCGGACTCGCCAGTGTTGTGGTTGAGAGTGGATGCAGACATGAACCTACTGAGACAGGTGACCTGGGAACAACCCGACTACATGTGGCAGTATCAGCTCAAGTTTGAGAGAGATGTGTCAGCTCAAATACAGGTTAGTGCCATTTGTAAGTGGTTAGTGTTATTCCTATGTGGGAAGTGTTATTCCTAAGTGGTTTGTGTCATTTCTAAGTGGTTTGTGTCATTCCTAAGTTGTTAGTGTTTTTCCTAAAAGATTATATTACCGGTAATGTCAGTCCAAAGTGGTTTCTAAAGTTGTTAGTGTTCTTCCTAGATGATAAGTGTAATTTCTAAGTGGTTTGCGTCAAAGGCGTAATGGATTTGGAAATATTGTTTTGGTTGAATTCCCTTTGGCGTTGACAATCCCATTGTTTCCGGAACATACCTCTAAAACTACTGGACCAATCTTCATCAAATTTGGTATACAGCTTCCCCATATCATGCAGATGTGCCTTTTGAGGTTTTCAGATTTTTGAAAAAATATTTGTTTTGTCTATTTAAAGAGTCAGCCTTGTTCCCGGAGCAGATCTCTAATACTACTTCACCAATCCAAACCAAATTTAGTATGCTGCCTCCCCATGTCATGTACATGTGCCTTTTGGGGGTTTGAACTTTTTAAAATTTGATTTTTCTTCAGTTTCCATTGTAACAATTTCGACTTTGTCCTCTTGAAGGGTAGGGTTTGTTACAGAGCAGATCTATAAAACTGTTTACCAAATTACCTCAGGATATCATGTACCGGTAGATGTGTTTGAACTTTTTGAATTTAATTTCTTTCTGTTTCCATGGCAATATTCTGGACTTTTTCTTTTAGAAGGGTAATATTGAAATTGAATTGGGGAAGGGGGAGACATCTCATGATCTGTTTTTACGAGTAAAAACACCTTATAGTTGGTTCATAGTACTTTTATCCTCATTTTTCAGTGATTCTGCAAATATTGTATACACATTTCTTTAAAATTTTGTTTAAAGTTGTTTGTAATTAGATAATATGAGTACTTCACCTGGTAATCTGGGAATTTCTTGGTTCCCTATCTCCAGCTGTAACATAGATTCAGCAATGAAATGTTGATTCCAAAAGAAACACAATTCCTGACTAAATTGAATGAAGAGCTCTTGATTATTTTCCAGGCAATCTGGGCTCTAGAGAACTACCCCACATCGCAGACGCGCATGGCTCTGACAGACACTATCGACAATGAACACTGCTTCTACAGGGTCAGGATGGAGGCTTGCTTCTGTCTCGCTCGGGTAAGTAGTTGATTCTGTAACATTCTCATCCAGAGATTGAGCAATTACTGTAGTTGAATGGCATCAGATTGCTGATGTTACCAGTGCAAATGTGACTATGCATATGTGTTACAAATTACTATGGTTTTAAAGAATTAACAAATAAAAAATTTGACAAGTCAGTATGACCATTCATGTATATCTATAAGTATTGATATCTCTGACTGTCTCTTTTTGACTATCAACACCATCTTGTATCATGTTCATAGTCTTTGAGAAGAAGAAAATGATTTCATAAATTGTTCATAACTTTCATTTGCCACTTTGTAGATTTCTTTAAGAGGCATTTAGAAGTTGGTATTACAGTGGAAATTGTCACGTCTACATGAAGACCACGTATGACTTACTGACTTCTTCACTTTGTAGATCTGTGTATGACTTGTTCAATATAGATGTTCTGTGTAAAGTTGTTTCAAGTAATGCTTTGTGTTATTACACATTGGTATTCAATATCAAAACTGAGGAGGCGCTTGTCCACGGTGGGTTTGAGGAGGTAACGAGCTGGTTAACACATGGATCCACTAAAGGATACAGATAGCCGCGATAATGTGGTAAAACATTATAAAAAGAGAGAGTATTCAATATAAATCTCAATATAGAGCTCAATATAGATCTCACTATAGATCTCAATATAGAGCTCAATATAGATCTCAATATAGATCTCAATATAGATCTCTATATAGATCTCAATATAGATCTCAATATAGATCTCAATATAGATCTCATTATAGATCTCAATATAGATATCACTATAGATCTCAATATAGATCTCAATATAGATATCACTATAGATCTCAATATAGATCTCAATATAGATCTCAATATAGATCTCAATATAGAGCTCAATATATATCTCAATATAGATCTCAATATAGAGCTCAATATAGATCTCAATATAGAGCTCAGTATAGATCTCACTATAGGTCTCACTATAGATCTCAATATAGATCTCACTATAGGTCTCACTATAGATCTCACTATAGGTCTCACTATAGTTCTCACTTTAGATCTCAATATAGATCTCACTGTAGATCTCAATATAGATCTAAATATAGATCTCATTATAGATCTCAATATAGATATCACTATAGATCTCAATATAGATCTCAATATAGATATCACTATAGATCTCAATATAGATCTCAATATAGATCTCAATATAGAGCTCAATATAGAGCTCAATATATATCTCAATATAGATCTCAATATAGAGCTCAATATAGATCTCAATATAGAGCTCAGTATAGATCTCACTATAGGTCTCACTATAGATCTCAATATAGATCTCACTATAGGTCTCACTATAGATCTCACTATAGGTCTCACTATAGTTCTCACTTTAGATCTCAATATAGATCTCACTGTAGATCTCAATATAGATCTAAATATAGATCTCAATATAGATCTAAATATAGATCTCAATATAGATCTCAATATAGATCTCAATATAGGTCTCAATATAGATCACAATATAGATCTCAATGTAGATCTCAATATAGATCTCACTATAGATCTCAATATAGATCTCAATATAGATCTCAATATAGATCTCAATATAGATCTCAATATAGATCTCACTATAGATCTCAATATAGATCTCAATATAGATCTCAATATAGATCTCAATATAGATCTCACTATAGATCTCAATATAGGTCTCACTATAGATCTCACTATAGGTCTCACTATAGGTCTCACTGTAGATCTCAAGATAGGTCTCACTATAGGTCTCACTATAGGTCTCACTATAGGTCTCACTATAGATCTCACTTTAGATCTCAATATAGATCTCACTATAGATCTCAATATAGGTCTCACTATAGATCTCACTATAGGTCTCACTGTAGATCTCAATATAGATCTCAATATAGATCTCATTGTAGAGCTCAATATAGATCTCAATATAGATCTCACTATAGATCTCACTATAGATCTCAATATAGATCTCAATATAGATCTCAATAAATAAAGATCTCAATATAGATCTCAATTAAGATCTCAATATAGATCTCAATATAGATCTCTATATAGATCTCAATATAGATCTCAAGATAGATCTCAATATAGATCTCAATATAGATCTCACTATAGATCTCAATATAGATCTCACTGTAGATCTCAATATAGATCTCAATATAGATCTCACTGTAGATCTCAATATAGATCTCAATATAGATCTCAATATGGATCTCAATATAGATCTCAATATAGATCTCTATGTAGATCTCTATATAGATCACAATATAGATCTCACTATAGATCTCAATATAGGTCTCACTGTAGATCTCACTGTAGATCTCAATATAGATCTCACTATAGGTCTCACTATAGTTCTCAATATAGATCTCAATATAGATCTCTATGTAGATCTCTATATAGATCACAATATAGATCTAAATATAGATCTCAATATAGATCTCAATATAGATCTCAATATAGATCTCACTATAGGTCTCACTATAGATCTCAATGTAGATCTCAATGTAGAGCTCAATATAGATCTCAATATAGATCTCAATAAAGATCTCAATATAGATCTCAATAAAGATCTCAATGTAGAGCTCAATATAGATCTCAATATAGATCTCAATAAAGATCTCACTATAGATCTCAATATAGATCTCACTATAGATCTCAATATAGGTCTCAACAAGATCTCACTGTAGATCTCCATATAGATCTCACTATAGATCTCAATATAGGTCTCACTATAGATCTCACTATAGTTCTCACTTTAGATCTCAATATAGGTCTCACTATAGATCTCACTATAGTTCTCACTTTAGATCTCAATATAGGTCTCACTATAGATCTCAATATAGATCTCAATATAGATCTCACTATAGATCTCACTATAGATCTCACTATAGATCTCACTATAGATCTCAATATAGGTCTCACTGTAGATCTCACTGTAGATCTCAATATAGATCTCAATATAGATCTCAATATAGATCTCTATGTAGATCTCTATATAGATCACAATATAGATCTAAATATAGATCTCAATATAGATCTCAATATAGATCTCAATATAGATCTCACTATAGGTCTCACTATAGATCTCAATGTAGATCTCAATGTAGAGCTCAATATAGATCTCAATATAGATCTCAATATAGATCTCAATATAGATCTCAATAAAGATCTCAATATAGATCTCAATATAGATCTCAATAAAGATCTCAATATAGATCTCAATATAGATCTCTATATAGATCTCTATATAGATCTCACTGTAGATCTCAATATAGATCTCACTGTAGATCTCAATATAGATCTCACTATAGATCTCAATATAGATCTCACTATAGATCTCACTATAGATCTCAATATAGATCTCACTATAGATCTCAATATAGATCTCACTATAGATCTCACTGTAGATCTCAATATAGATCTCACTATAGATCTCAATATAGGTCTCAACAAGATCTCACTGTAGATCTCCATATAGATCTCACTATAGATCTCAATATAGGTCTCACTATAGATCTCACTATAGTTCTCACTTTAGATCTCAATATAGGTCTCACTATAGATCTCACTATAGTTCTCACTTTAGATCTCAATATAGGTCTCAATATAGATCCCACTATAGATCTCAATATAGATCTCACTATAGATCTCACTATAGATCTCACTATATATCTCAATATAGATCTCAATATAGATCTCAATGTAGATCTCAATATAGATCTCAATATAGATCTCAATAAAGATCTCAATGTAGATCTCAATATAGATCTCAATATAGATGTCAATATAGATCTCAATATAGATCTCAATATAGATCTCAATATAGATCTCACTATAGATCTCAATATAGATCTCAATATAGATCTCACTATAGATCTCAATGTAGATCTCACTATAGATCTCAATATAGATCTCAATATAGATCTCAATATAGATCTCAATATAGATCTCACTATAGATCTCAATATAGATCTCACTATAGATCTCAATATAGATCTCAATAAAGATCTCAATATAGATCTCAATATAGATCTCAATGTAGATCTCACTATAGATCTCAATAAAGATCTCAATAAAGATCTCAATATAGATCTCAATATAGATCTCAATATAGATCTCACTATAGATCTCAATATAGATCTCACTATAGATCTCAATGTAGATCTCACTATAGATCTCAATAAAGATCTCAATATAGATCTCACTATAGAGCTCAATATAGATCTCAATATAGATCTCAATATAGACCTCAATATAGATGTCAATATAGATCTCAATATAGATCTCAATATAGATCTCAATATAGATCTCAAGATAGATCTCAATATAGATCTCAATATAGATCTCAATATAGAGCTCACTTTAGATCTCAATATAGATCCCACTATAGATCTCAATATAGATCTCACTATAGATCTCACTATAGATCTCACTATAGATCTCAATATAGATCTCAATATAGGTCTCAATATAGATCACAATATAGATCTCAATATAGATCTCACTATAGATCTCAATATAGAGCTCAATATAGATCTCAATATAGATCTCAATATAGATCTCAATATAGATGTCAATATAGAGCTCAATATAGATCTCAATATAGATCTCAATATAGATCTCAATATAGATATAGATCTCATTGTGAAGTGTTGACTGGTATACTTCTCCAGGTAGCTAACTCCATGGTGGCCGGATGGACGGGGCCGCCTGCGATGATGATCGCGTTCAGGAAGATGTTTGGTTCTCACTCGTGTCCGACCATCATCAGACAGAACAACTTCAGCAACTTCCAGCATTACTTCCTGCTCAAGGTGATAACACTTTACTTTTTCATTCTCCTCAGATGGGATTAGATGTTTAATTGTCAAGTGAAGATGAATTTTCTATTGATGATAAAATTATGAATACAATCACTGTATAAAAATCCGTGAAGTTTTAGGTTCGGTTGGTGCCACTAAGAGCTTGTATCATAATGAGGTCATGAGTTTGACTTGACGTCAGTCACCTTAGCATTTTCCATTGATGTTGCTGATGCCATCATTATGTGCATTGAAAGATAAGTTTTATTCTAAAATTAGTGAAAATAATTTTTGAAAATGTATATATTTATATTTTTTTATGTGAAAATATTGAACTTTACATTATATTGAATATAATTTACATCCAACAAACGTGATATAAAATTTTCTGTAATTGAAATTACATACTTTTATTGTAGACCATCCCCCTGGCGATGGCTAACCTGCGTAATGTCCACTGTATCTGTCCACCCGAAGTGATGAGATTCCTTCTGGAGCTGTTTAAATACAACGATAACAGTAGGAACAAGGTATGTATGTAAACAGAAAGTGGAAAAAAATCATGTTAAGATGAATAATAAAATAATTGTATGGATATTTATATCATACACTGTTCCACACAGAATACTCACATATTTTTACTCTGAAGAAATTGTACTTTCAAAGCGGCTACAGAGTGTTTCAAGGGACCTTGTATATGCAGTATTCAGGTACCGATTTAAAGAGCTGAGTGGACTGAGTGTAATGAATCTTCCCTGGGGACACAACACAGAATGAGACCCTGGTCATAAATTGTTAGTGTCTTCACCCAGAGCCAAATTCGTTTTTTGACATGAGATCTCAGCATGCTAACCACTGCACCTCTGTCTGTCTGTCTGTCTGTCTCTCTGTCTCTCTTGTGCAGCTGTTAGGATTTTCTGTGCTATTAGAACAGAGGTTACTTAAAGAAACATTGGTGTTTAGTAACCTTTGTTTCGAGAGAATGCATCAGTGGAAGAGGCGTTTAGGGATTTCGATACCCCCTTTTGAAATAAATTTGATGTTGCCCCTAGGTAAATCCCCTACCCTTTTGTCAATATGTGACCGCCCTTGCAAAATTCCTTGAGCAGCCTATGTGCACAATACATTGCCAAAGTGATATTGCAGGCTTTTTCCATACTCTTGATATTTGTAAACCTGTGTTTTTCAGTATTCTGACAACTACTATCGAGCTGCACTGATCGATGCAATGGCAGCCACCATCACCCCTGCCGTGACTCCAATCATGATACAAGAGTGAGTTGTCTCCCTTTATTAGCATGATCATCATTGAAACGCAGAATTGAGAAGGCAATGCCCTTATCAACAAGGTACCATAAAGTCAGTTTTTGAATTTGCATTGTGTTTCATTTATAATTCTATGAGTATTGATTATGTTGTAGCCTTGGTAAGAGTACGGACAACCTGAACCCAGACACGAAGCAGATTCTGGAGGAGATCACTCGCTGTCTGAACCTGGAGAAACTCCTGCCTTGTTATCGGCACACCGTCACCGTCAGGTAGGGCAACTTTTGTAGCTAGCCTCTTTAGAAGTGTTAGTGACACGGCAAAATTATATGTGGTTGAACGTCACTTTCAAGAGTATGACACTTTTATCATTCACTGTCAGGTAGTGCAGGTTTTTGTAGCTAGCCATTTCATAAATGCTTTTTGCGACCTTCACTAATGTGGAGTGATAATGTGGTTGAATGTCGCTTTCAAGAATATGTCACTTTTATTATTCACTGTCAGGAGATGGAACTTTTTATAGATAATGTCTCTTCAGAAAAGAAATTGCTCATCGCATAATAGCACTTTACTAAGGTGAGGTGATATGTGATTGAACGTTGCTTTCAAGGTATGACACTTTAATCACTGGCAACTTTTTCTTAATGCAAGGAGTAATAAAGTTGTGTTCTCTAGATTTTAAAAATAATGAGTAGGTCTTGTCACTTTTGACATAAAAAATGTATCCTTTAAATTAACATATTATATATTTGTTTTTAAAATGAAAATGAAGCTGTGATAAGCCTTCTATTCAGATTATATTATATCACTGCATGTTGTTTGACAAGTAACAAGTTAGAAATGTGGGAATAGTTATTAATAAAAAAAATCATACCTACAAAAACAGTTCTCAGAGATTTTAAATTAGCAAGTACATTTACGCTGAAAATTCTATTTTCTTCAGCTGTATACGTGCAATCAGAACACTCCAGAAGAACGGCCATCTACCAAATGACCCGGAACTCTTCAAAAGTTACGCTGCTTATGGAGTCTTCCGAGATATCAGACTGGCTGCACTCAAAGCTCTGATTGACTTCATTAAAGGTAATTAACACTTGATATGTTGAAGTTATTAGAGAAAAATTATTTTTAATAAATTTCCAGAAATCACAACTCATTAATATCCCCATTTCACTGAGCTGCGGCAGAACTATGGATAAGAAACATGTTTGGAATGTGAAAAATCATAATTCTACCCCAAGTATTCGTAATTCTACCTTGTAACACCATAATTCATCCCCCAAAATCGGTAAATAACCGTATTCCTACCGTCAACATCTGTGGTTGAAAATAATCCGTGCATTTGCTTTTGGACATGTTGACAAAAAAATTTGAAATTTGAATCTCTCCTTTACAATTATGACAGATCAGTGATTAGGAAGTAAAGTGTGAAGTATTTCAGCATTTTTGTTTAAGTTTGGAAAATTGTGCATATTTTTTATAAATATCATGTAAAATTTACATTAATATGCTGTGCATTTCTTGAAAAGAACATATACTCTGCTTGTTATACAATCACCCAAATTTACCCATTTGTATCACCTGTCCTCTGGAACAATCTGCCCATGTCTCTCAAAGAATCACCTTCCATAGCATCATTCCAGTCCAACCTTAAAACTTTCCTGTTCAGGTAGCACTAAAATCTCTAAATGAACTCCTGTTGTAAATATGTATATATCACAGCGCCACGAGCAACCACTTGGTGATTGGATTTATAGCGCTATACAAATGGACTTATTATTATTAAATAACAGATCACAAGGATACAGAGATACAGTGAGTGTTTTTCAGGCTGAGATGATATTTATGAACCACTATTTGAATGTCACACCTGTGTAGATGATATGTTGTTCTGTTGCAGTTGACAAAAACAGTGAATGTTTAAATTGGATACTGCACCTGATAGAAACAGATCCAGACATTCTAGTCAGGTGAATTATTCACTTATTTTATTTTTTTTGTCGAAATATATGAATGTGGAAGGATGATGTTATTGCCCTCCGTGGTTTGGCATTTACCGGTATATCGATCTGACCTTGTAACGGTTAATAATAATAATCATTATCATTAAAATTAGCCTTGGTCTAAATTTTCGTGTTTACAACTCACTTTGTGCCTGCCTGCTGCATATGATTCATACGGATGACAGTTTCTGAATTCAAGTTGTTAGAAGTCATTATTACTTGTCTGTGAAGATACCAGTGTAATATAAATATGACAATATTAAGCTTTCACTCATTTAATAAAAATCGTATCATTTAGTATCTTCTGTATAGTATGTCTAGAATAAGGTCATTAGATCTCTAACATAGAGACCAAATACAATTGAAGGGTATGAATGTGTCTCCTACTGTTATCTGGCACGCATGCCTGGAGTTTATGAATCATGCCGATGGTTTAAGTCTAATGGATGTATCTCATCCTGTTATCAGACACGCGTGCCTACAGCTGCTAGTGGACAACCCTCCCTTCAAGAAGGCAGAGAGCAACTCTCTCAACACAGACAGTCTCGTGGAGAAACTCTGGAAGATGATGAAGTAAGTCTACGATGTAGTCAGACCCTATATATCCATATCATTACAGTTGAAGATCGCCTGGAAAGAAAGTTTGTGGTTAAGCGAATCATCATTCGCATAGAAATGCATAGAGAAGATTTGAAATACTTCTGTGAGATGACTTGGTTTCCGGATATATAGGTCCTCTTTTCTTTTAGAATTTAAAGATTTTTTTTTTGATAACAATGTTGATAATAATGGGTATTTCTATAGCGCCTAATCCAGACACTGGTTCAAGCTCACGGTGCAGTACTTTTGTGCTGTTACTTATCTTACTCTTCTCATAGCATTTATTTGTAATCAACAGAAAACACTGAATCTCATACTTTTCACACATAATGTTAATCATCATGTGGAGCACAGTGGTGTAGTGGTTAGGGTGCTGGCTTCTCACGCCAAAGGCCCTGGTTCAAATCACGATGGAGACACCAAAGATTTGTGACCTTGGTCTCACACTGTGTTGTGTCATCCACATTGTACTCAGTCTAACCAGTTCTTTAATTGGGTGCCTGAACATGAGAAGTACGGACCTGTAAAACTAAAAATTGTGCTTTGTGCATTGAAATAGCGCTATACAAATAGACTATTAGTCTTATCATTATCTATTCCAGCTCCATCCTATACTACGACAGTCGACTCAGGTGTGGGATAGCAGATCTCTACTATGTCTTGTATGGGCGAACACGGCCAACCTGTCTTGCCATTCCAGAGGTGATTTGCATATCTAACTTTTTAACAAAAATACTTTTTTTAAACACTGATAATACTTAATTTTGTTACGCTTTTACATAAATAATATTATGTGGTTTGATTCAATCCTGAAACAGACACAAATTTATTATCCCCCGCCATGAAGTGGAAGGGGGATATAGGTTTGAGCGACTTTGAGCTCCGTCCATGTCTGTTTCCGTCTGTCCGTCCGCGATAAAGGGGACAGCTTTTCTCAGAAACTGTTTAAGAAAGGTCAACCAAATTCTGTGTGTGGCTTGAGGACATAAATACCTAGATGGAGTTCGAAAATAAGAATGATGTGATTATTTTTTCTGGAGTTATTGCCCTTGTTCTGTTTTTTCAACTCAGTTCCAGGTATCTTCAAAGGATATAGCTTTTCTCAGAAACTGTTTAAGATCAAATCAGTTGTGTGGTTTGGAAGAATCAATACCTTGATGGAATGAAAATGAGAGGCGCACAATTATTTCACCAAACTTGGTATTCTGTCTCTCCACATCATGTAGATGTGCCTTTTGGGGTTAGAGATTTAAAAAAAAATTATTTTATTTTTATTTCCACCTCATCGATTTGGACTTATTTCATCATCAAATCATTTAGAATTTTGAATATTTTGTTTGCTACAATTGTGGAGTTGATAGGTTATTTATTCAAGTTGAATTATACAGAGAACATTAATGGTGCTTTATGATAGTATTGTTTAGAGGTTTGGAGCATTTGAGGAAGGGGGAGACATCTGTTTTTACGGGTAAAATCTCCTTCTAGTTGGGTCTGGCGGGAGATGTTGATGACTATATGTCTTCTTGTTTGTCTTGACTTTGAGCTCATTAACCATGATCAGGGAGAAGGTGGGTGCTTTGAGGTTTGTTTTAATGCTATTTAGAGCTTCTGTATTCTTATGAAAGACTCCCCTTTAGTATTAACAAGTCTCTAATAGAGTTAAAATATTTTATAGAGATCATGCCCTTAAAACCTAATTTTTAATTCTTACCCTAAATACAAAAGTCAAGAATAATTTCAATTTGTGGTAACATTCCTTGCCCAATGTGAATTATGATTATAACGTTGGTGACTGATCATACCAGAGATCACTTGGCCAATGTCTTATTGTTTACATGTTAGACTTAATCTTAGAGATGATGAATAATGCAATACCTGATGTGCTACAGGAACAGTTAATGCCCTATTCTTTTCAATATTTGAAGCATTTTATCCTTGAACCTACATAAATTTCTTCAGTTTTGTCCAAATCATCACATTTAACTAACAATATCGGAACCTCTTTTCTATTTTAAATTTAAAATGTCTCATTTCTTAAATTTTCTTTTGAAAACAGAGTGTTTTGGTGCTGAATTTAAAGGAAAAGACTACCATGTTGAACCCAACTATTGTTCCGGAGAAATCAGAGGTAAAGACATATTTTTTATTTTTCATACTTAATCTATATGCGATTCTGTAACAAATCTAACTTAAAATATGGTCATGTGAGAAATTTTCTTTTTGTAATTTAACAAATTTAAAGAAGAGAGGGGAGGTGTGCTGTCCAAACACATCCGAGAGGTAGAATAGGTCATCAAGTTTAATTACATTTCAGAGCTTGTTATAGCCTCTTCATTTGAGCTCTAATCAGTCATGAAACATAATTAAACTTGATGTTCTAAACTACCTCTCGGTTGTCTATATATTTGGACAGTCCTCTCTTTCTATTTTAACTAATGTTATTTTAGCATGCGGTATCCTTTAATCGATTCATATAACCGCCTTGTATAGTAACCCCCACTCTCCACCATTGATAAGTGCCTCCTTTCTCTAAGTCAACAAATTTAAAGCAAAGTTAGATACAACCTGTTTTTACAAAGAAACTTTCTCTCAGGATGAACTGTTCAACGAGATGTCGCAAGCAGAGGACACAACGCCAACAAAGGGATCTCAATCGGAGGAGATGATTGACATCGACATCACCCCAGAGAAGAAGCCATCATTGGCCAGAATGGAGTCACATGACTCTCGAGAGGGCGGAGCCAAGAGGAAAGCCATCTCACCTCTATCAGATTTACGTTCAAGTTTCGAGTCAAGTCAATCGGGAATCAAACCTGAACCTGTAAAATGTGAGGAGAGCGGTGGAGGGGTCAAACTCAAGATAAAGGTAATTGTTGGGGTGTTTTTGTCATAACGAGCTTATTATCAACTCTTTAGGCAGTCTTTTATGAGAAAAGTATTGATGAAATATGTTAAATTTTGACATTACAATCATTCCTTTAAATGGTCTCTGGTATGAACAAACTTGCATGAACTTTGGAGTAATGTTATACTATCCATCTTGTTCATTTCAGACCTGTCAATGTATTTTCAAAATTTGTCCTAAGTTTTCAGTTATGGCATATTTTAAAACTTATTTCATTAGCATCTATTTATGATTTTTCACACTGTTGATCAAGCCGGTAAAAAATAATGTGCTTGACATATGATCCTTGCAATGTTTTTTGCATATAATCTATTTTATGTTTTTTTTCCCAATCTTTTATGATTATTCCCCCTTGTTATCAGAATTCAGCAGATTAAACTGTACTCATAAAAAAATTAAGTGTTTCACTTTCAAAAGTTAGTCCACAATGAAATGAAATGTTTTACCTGTTAGACCAGGTGATACCTTGAATGTGCATGTTGATATACTAATGAAGTAACGCCACTGTACTGCATGATTGCGTCTGCATGAGACACATTTTGTTAGACTTGTTCCAGATATTTAAGCTTTCTTATTGCTCAGGTAAGTCTTTTATATCAGCACTCTGTGAGACTATCTTAGCACTAAGAGGATATTGACATGGTCCCAGATTTTCTAATCACTGTGAGTGATAACTTGTTACAAGTGGCCTTTTGTCACACAGGCTGACAACAATCTTAATGCTAAGAAAGTTGTCAGTGCAACTGCTAGACAAATACAGAGATATTTCACGATCAAGTCTGTCATACGACTTTTATGAAACAATTGTGAATTTTTGTATTGCCTGACTGAGAGTGAAGGTAATAATACACCTGTACAAGTAACATAAAAACGTTTTGACACACTAGTGAGTGTAATAATGTCTTAACTATCCAATATTACTGTTTTGCAGAGCAATCAATGTGATAACTATATAGCTATTTCCCCTGTTGAGATGTGTTGCAGTATTTCCTTTTTTTTTTTACCCGTATAGTTGAAAATGAAGGAGTCAATATTTTCAATATGAGCACATATGCACGTATCACATTTGCCTAGCAACCATTTTTTCATGACGAGTTACTGTATTTCGTCATCTGTTATGTCATAAAAAATATTTTGTGACATCATTGTAGCTGGTCATCACAAGACAGACAAACAGATTTCTGATTTTTTTCATGCGATTCAAATTAGATAGAATTGGTAGTAAAAAAGATTACGACACTCAAAAGTGTGCCATATGATTTTTGTGTATAACCCTTGCTCCCGTTCTGATAGTACAAAAATTCACGCTTAAATCTTGTATGACTCACTTACTCAGCGAATAATCTCTATATGAGTGCTAAGAAAGTTTTACAAATCTGAACATTGTTTAATATCTTAACATATATCTATATCATTACAAAACAGGTCTCTGCAAGATAGCTGCTTGTGTTTTGCATGGCAACAAATTGTTTTCAGATCTAACGTACAGTAGTCTTAAATGTGCAATTTAAATATATAAAATAACACTTTTGGCTGCCTACTGTTCAAACGTACTAATTAACCAGTAACAGTGCAGTGATATATGTTATACTCTCATGTATATATAATCAACTAAATATAAATATAATCTAACTGCTTGAAAAAATATTAACTTTGGATTAACCTAACGAGATGGGGAGTAAATATTTATAAATATATATATACATATTACAATGGAGAACATTTGCATATTGTGTGCGGGTATAGACTCACAAAATACTTTTTTTTTTCTAGATTGTAGATAACAACACAAATAAAAAATATATTGGTGTCACCTTAAATTATTAACTTGCATGTCAGAGATATATATTTTCATGTTTATTTTAAATAATTATGTTTCATAAAAGTGTCATATGATTCTGAACACCCTAAGATTTTTATAACCCTTCATATCCAGAATAGCGACATCACCAAATTTTATCTTATTGAACAAACTCATACAAAAGATGGCTTGCTGATTTATATGTGGAACATTTTAAATAATCAATGTGTTAGTGTTCAATCAAATCACACTTAAAGGGACAGTAGCAAGTTTTTTCGCTCAAATAATTTGATGAAATGTATTTGAAAAATAATGTCACCAATAGTAAAACACCCTTCTCTCATCGGAAAATCAAGTTAAAAATGAGTTTACATGGTTCAGTAAAGCTGTGGGGATCGTTTTTGTAAATCGAAATAATAAATTGTGTTCACAATAAAATGGCCGCCATGCAATTTTTGCTTTATACGCAACATCGTTATTACCACTACGGATAATTGGTTTGTGTAACAAGACGTTTTACCCTCTAAAGTTCATTTAAATGACACAAACTATCATTATAAATGAGAAATTTGCAAAAATAAAATTTGCAAAAAACGTGCTACTGCCCCTTAACTTGCAGATCCTAGAATAACCTGGGATGGGCTACATAGCCAGTGGTTTAGTGATTCCTGTAAAGTGGCGCCTCATAGTGGCATTAAATAATTTAACTGCTAAACTGTCAACCATAAAATACTTGATATTGATGGTAATTCATGTACATTGGCTACTTAGAATTTAGAATTACCGGTAAATAATTTAACTGTTAAAGTAATTGATATAAAAATACTTTTGATGCCGAGTTATTATGTATTAAAAACAAACTGTCAAAAAGTCATGGTGAAAGAGATACATGAGTCACTGTTTAGTTACATAATTTAAATTTAAATATGATTTTGATATTTCTGGATAAATACGTAAAGACTACCATTGTCAGTACAGATTAAATTATAACATTATTGAGTTCAAGTGATCACCAATGACAGAATTATTGATATATTTTGGTCTGATTTCAATTTCGAATGTTATTCTACTTCAAACTACCTAAACAATATTTTGATAATATATTGAATACTTGTATTTGTAAATTATATATTTATAAGTCATACATCAGCAAATTTCAGATTTGGACATTTGTAACAACCAAATTTTGTTTGCATTATCAATATTTATAAGCAAATTGTATCAAAGTTTCAAATAGAGTAGATTATACTTTGACATAACAAAAGATAACATAATGATTGTACAATTTGTAATTTTACAAAACATGCAAACATAGTATTGAAACAATGTTAAACAAGTATGAATATTGTATCAAGGCATAATGTAAAATAGAGAAGATTTTTATTTAGATAAACAAATTATTTATTTTAAAAAAACCTTGATATTCATAGGCGTATGAACGGTTTGAGGAGTGGGGGGACCCAGATTTGACTTTGTGAGAGCGGGAGTGAGTGAGAGAGAAGGGTGTCTGGGTGTCTCATAATAATTTTGAAAGATGGCAATCAAATTTGATTTAGGTATGTCTAAAATCTTTAAAAAAATTGTATCAAGAGATACCAAAATAAGACAAAGCTATTACATTATTAGCAGTAACAAAACATGGAGAGTGGAATGGAAGCACAGCCTGCTTGTTGTACAGTATGGTGTTTTATTTTGTGTTCAGATTGGATTGAAGAGCACAGACACAGGGGCGACATATCATGCCACAACTCCCACAGCAATAATGTCCCCTCCTCCAGCTGTGCCGACCACCCCTGGGGGGTCGTTTGCTTCTGAGTTTATGAAGTTTGTCGGGGTACATGTTTGGCTTATTGCCTGTAGCTAGTATTCCTTGTAGTTTTGCTTTGATTTCCTGCAGAGGGGCTTGCAATGTTAAAACTGAGTTGGACATGATGCTATTTTTCTTTGATGCTTAGGCATTGCTATCAAAACAAGGGGGGAAGGGGAAAGGGTGACATGGGGGGGGGGGGGGGGGGCAGGTTAAATCCCCTGAAACCCTCTCTAGACTCCAGAGGGATAATTGGATCTCTTCATTTTCTATGAACCTTCCGAATATTTCAATGCCATTAATGTTCTTAAGCTATGTGATCTAGATTCTAGAATGTCATGTGATTACATTCAAATTTATTAATTTAAATCCAATCACAATTCAAATTTATAAACCATTCCATGAAACTGAAACAAAAAAATGCAAATAAAGTTACAAATCACAAAAGTTTCTTTCTAATATTTCAAAGATGATGTGGAGGAAAATTAAATGCCTGTTGGTTCCCAAGGATACTACAGAAATTCTCTAATATCTAGTGATTAACATGCTCAAACTCTTTGTTCAATGTTGCAAGCCTCTCATTCATTGCTTGACGAGCTTGGTTCCACTGCTGTACCTTAGTAAATTATCGGTCTTATAAAAATAACCCACTTCTGAGATAACAAAATTTGCAAATTATTGCATCTGCCTTGATACAAGCTCCTATCTGGAGTTTCCTCTCCACAAGGTCTGATGACTGCCTGTATAGGTGGGTGTTCTGACCTAAGTTCAGTTAGCCAATCAGAAAGCTTCCAACAAAAGCCTTCGGTGCAAGTAACTCCGGACAGCCTTCCTTTGACAAATTACCTTTATTTCCTCACACAATTCTGTAAAATAATGTAATGTATACATAACATTATATATTGGCCAGATGACTTAAATAGAAATAAACTATCTTTGAGTTTGACTTGACTGTTTCCAAAACATAAGAATGTCCGAATGTTTTCAAAAAGCTCCTCCAGTATGTGAGAGGTCTACTAATGAACAGGTTTTTCCTGCACTAAACTGGCCCCAGAACATTCTCCTATACAGAGCGTCTTCAGACTCTGAGGAAAGAATATCGTATCAGTTATCCTCGTAGATGGAATATTTTGCAATAAGGTTCATTTTAATAAGACTGATTAAAATAGCTGTTGCTTATTCAGCTTTTAGTGTTTGTCAAACAACTTACCTTTGTGTTCTTGTCACCAGGTTGTCGTTCCGTCGCTTTTAACTCACACATAACATTTGTAACAAATTCTTGCTTTTAACCTTGTGTTTCAGCTTTGTAGCGATTTTGTCTAATTAACTTCTTTTCAGATTATCGGAGCAGTTTTTGTTAGTGAATTGGTTAGATGTGTTAGACATGTTGTTTATAATAGCACTGAATCGATTTGTATGCACAATCTTAACTTTTCAGGATTTTCTCTCGTTTATTATTTATTGAATTTGTTGTTTAAATGTTGGAAATTGCTCAATTGAACTTCAAATATTTGCCGAGAATTTAATGTAGCCACAGTATACAAGCTACAGTATATATTTCTCCTGATTAAATTGTGATACCTTATAGTGAAAGATTGATTTTGATTGAAACATGTTTTATTCAATCAAGAAATGGTTTGGGCACAATTTCCAACTTTGAAAAGCCCTCTCCATAGAAGAAGACAAATGAGCTTCTTGGTTCAATCAGATGGAATATACAAATGTTACACATACACCTGTATCAAATATTTTTTTAAAACTATGTATTCTTCCAATTATTTTTAAATAATTGCTTTTATACCTTTTTTTCACAAAAATGCAAAAATTTAAACTTGCATCTTTGAAAAGAAAACTTTCATTTCAAAGATGAAGATACCAAGAAAGCCTCCTCATACATTATGAATAATAGAATATTTTGTTAGAGATAATAGACTCAACCCGACCTTCATACCACAAGAAAGAACTGAGTGTCATATGTAAATAATTTTCAGGCAGCATTGAGGGTCAAATTTAATTATGTGCTGTGCAGAGGCGGATTCAGAGGGGGTTTGATTTCCCCCTGTTGGAAAACTGTGCATGTAAATTCTATGGACCCAAGAGGTGACCCTACCCTTATTATACCCCCGACCAACGGTCTGGGGATACATTGTAATACTAAGGATTCCGTCCCTCCGTCAAAGGACATTTTTTATCCGATTACAAAAAAGACTATTAATTCTAATCTTTTAAAACCTTTTTTTTTACACATCTTCTATTCTACTAGGAAAGGTGCAGTGCCAAATCACAAGCGATTTTGTGGATTTTTAAAAATGAATTTCTGTGTTTGTACTTAGTCATTTTCTAAGAGGTAAATTTGTACAACCGATTGCAGAAAAACTATTCGCTCAATTCTTTTCAAACTTTGCACAATTCTTCTACACTACTAGGGGAATGCAGAATGAGTTGTTTTTTTCACTATGTGAAGCCAACCTCCCCCTGGATCTGCCTATGCTATGTACATAGTATTGAGTCGTCATATCATTAGTAGCAGTAGCATGTTTTTTCGCTCAAATAAGTTGATGAAATGTATTTGAAAAATAATTTCACCAATAGTAAAACATCCTTCTCTCTTCGGAAAAAAAAGTTTAAAATGAGTGTACATGTTTCGGTAAAGCCATGGGCATCGTTTTTGTAATACAAAATAATAAGTTGTGTTCAGAATAAAATGGCCGCCATGCAATTTTTGCCTTATACGCAACATAGTTTTTACCACTACAGATAATTGGTTTGTGTAATTAGATATTTTACCCTCTAAAGTTAATGGGAAATTTGAAAAAATAAATTTTGCAAAAAATGTGCTACTGCCCCTTTAACCTACCAAGTATATACAACCCTACCTGTATTTCATGTGTATGATAATCACCTGTAGCTGTGATGTATTCCTTGTAGTGTTCTAGTTTTGTTATACTGCGTAACTGGTATTAGGTGGTCGCTGGTATTGTAGATATACAATACATATTATATTTATTGGTATTTTTGTGGTAATTGGATATGATTAATATCACTATTACAATTATACTAATTTATTGAGATACATATCTATACAATAGGAGAAAAGAAATATTCATAGATTTCTTGAAGAAACTTTATAGTGTCTTTTCACAAAATAACTGTTGTGAAATATTGAGTTCTAAATGGTTAAAGGCACTATAGCACAGTACCCTTTTCTAAAATAAATCAAATTTTTTAATAACGTATTTCTGTTAAGAATATTAGCAACCAATAATCAATGGCTTCTGTAAAAATATTTTTTATATAAGTATGTAATAAGATCACATAATCAAATTAACAAATTCAGATAAATGAATAAAACGTTGCATTAAATCGACAAAATATAAATAAAAACATCTGATAAAAAGAGAAGACAAATAATACTCAAGCCAGGTCCAATAATATTTTATTTATTTTTATATAAAAGTGTTATTGTCAAACTTTAAAATAAGATTGATTTGAAGTTTGCGTGCAAATTAGAAAAACCCTTGCTCTGTAAGAGACTAAAAGGACTTGAATTGAATATGTCATCACCATGACTACTCAAATTAGTATAAATGAACTGAAATTGAAATGTTATTATATTGTTTCCTAAGTCTTAGCATATCAACCAAGTCAAATAGAACTGGAAGATCAGCATTAAATGTGGTTAGCGAGTTCGGCTTCGGATCAAGAGGTCCCGAGTTCGAATCCCGCCAGGGACACGACAACTTTGTCTGCAGTAGAGAACTGTTCTACACACAGTAAGGTTTGGGTGCAATGCTACACTGAATTTCAGCGTGGTATCACCCATGGTTCGGTAGTTCCAGCTGATGCTCGCAGCTTTCACTGCAAGGCATAGCTACATGGCGTTGCGGGCTTTCTCCCTGCCATAATACTAGCAGCCGCGATATATGTGAAATATTCTTGAAAGCGGCGTTAAACTCCACCTCACCTCACCTCAGCTCAGCATTAAATGTTAATCCAAATAAGATGATGCCAAGAGCTTTTTTTTAAAAAAAATTTTATAGATAAAAAGGACTTGTGAAATCATTTTGACCAATTTTCGAACCCTAGTCAAACTCAACTGTTGATAGCAGTTCGATTTTGTTTTGTCTTTTTATAAATTTAAAATTAAAGTTTTATGAAACTATAACTTACAATTGAATACATATTGGTCTGTGTATTTGTATCCTCAACATTGAGCATTTAACATTTACATGCAAAAAATTATACAGGCACATTATGATTGAATCCAGTTCAGCGATCAAACACTCCGTGCTACAGTTTTCAATGTCTGAAAGATATGTTTACACTCTATATGGCAACTTTATGATTTTTTAAGCTGCCCACTTCAACATCTTAATTATTAAGAACAGGAAGATTTTCTGGATAACAACTTCTTTAATGTGAAAATACACGACGTTTCGGAGTACATACTCACTCCTTCATCAGGTGGAATGTAAGGAAATAACAAAATATAGTACATTTATATAGCAAACAAAACAATGGTGAAGGAAGTGAATCAGGGAGATTAACGTACATGAGAATGGTATACAATGGGGATTTGCAATATAAACATGTTGGAGATGAAGCATGAGAATGATGAGGATTTGCAATACAAACATGAATGGGAGTAAGTAGATAAACAAAGGCCTGTAGGCTTTATTGAAGATGTAAATAAACACTCATGATGAAACGAGGGAGGCCAATTGGCTTTATTGAAATTGTTAAGCAAATACTAATTATAGTTGATTGGAGGAGAGGCCAATTGTTGATGTGGGTGGCTTTGAAGTTGTTGATTGGTGATCTTAATTATTGATCACATTTCAATTAATAATTATTTATTGCATCAATAGAAAGTTTAAAGGGGTACACAAAGCATGACAAGTCCTGGGCTCTCTAAACTACTGTAAAACAAAGTGTGCAATAGTGCCTTTAACATAAATGTTTGTGCTGTATTACCTTTTTTTAAATACACGTTTACCAAATAATTATATTTTTTTCTTTGATTTTAACCACTATAAAGTATAACAAAGTGAAAATCATCATTAATATTAATAAATTATTCATAGTATCTCGTATTCTAAAAAATCCATTCATTACTTTCAGTCACACTAGATTACACATGCCCTACCCACAGAGGTTATTCCCTCCAGATGTTCTAACATAACCTCTGTTACATCAAGGTGATATTTCACTATACTTGCATATTTCCTGCCAGTGAATGTTTGCAACCCTGGACAAAAATACGGATGTTCTAATCAATCATCATTTTACATCTACGACCAAATTCTGTCTTCTGCACATTGCACAGATTAGGCAACTCTTGTCATTTGACAGTTGCAGTGTGAAACAATGTCGCTGATTACACAACTCATTTCTGATGTAACCAATCACGAGTCTCTATTTCTAGCCGAGAAAGTGCTTGATATGACACAGAGGTTATGATAGAATATCTGAAGGGAGTAACCTCTGTGACAAGAGAATGAAGATTGCCATGTTTTGTTGTATGTATTGCAGCAAATTAAGACGGAGAGTGACACCCCTGGTACCCCAGGACCTCCTACCCCCCTCCTTCCGCCCCACCCCCCGGAGCGTCGACGTGAGAACAGTGTCAGTCGTCTGAGTGAGGACTCCAGCTCACCCTCACACGTCCCTCAGTCTTTATCAGGTCAGTGTCAAACAACCGGCTTCCGTTTTAATCACCAATCAAGTTGTGATTTCTCTATTGGTCTGTTCTTAATCCAGAGGGTCAGCGTTTGATCCAGGTTGAGGACTACCAGTGGTTTCATCCGTGATTTAACCAAGGATTATTAGGTTGGAAGATTTTAATTTGTAGTGCTGCAATGGGGTATTTGTGCTCTCTTTAAATAGATATTTTTAGTGTCATTAGTGTAACTATTATTCAATGGGAAGGATCAATTGACTTTTGATTAAGTCTTTGAAGGGCATTTTGAATTGGCCTTCATAAGACCAGAGAGATTTTCTGGAAAACAACTTCAGTAATGTGAAAATTCACAACATTTCCAAGTATATACTCACTCCTTCATCAGGTGGAATGTAAGGCAATAACAAAATTGGATACAGTTATATAGCCAACAAAACAATGGTAAGGAAACTCAAGAGATTTAAAATGCATTAGAAAGGTATACAATGAGGATTTGTAGTACAAACATGAGGGGAGAAAAACAGGAGATTGTCTTGAATCATAATTACTCGTAATTTCAAGATATTTTCAGATCGAGGCAATAGGTGTGATTTTCTTTGTATAGATGGTCAGATTTTACTTTATTTCTTGAAAAATGTAATCTAAATGCTTTTGTGTCAAAAAGACATAGTGACAAATTTTTCTTATATTTCTTACTTGTGAATAATAAATTATTATCTTATTATCATCCTTGTGATTATTATAGATGTACCAAGCACTCCATCAGGCATCGGCATCCCCGCTTCAAGCACTTCAACTCCCATCAACCCCAATGTGCTCGACCTCTCCATCAAAACCCCAGCAGAGGTCGAGACCTCGGGCAGCAAGCACCACAAGTCCAAAAAGAAGAAGGATAAGCACAAGCATAAGCACAAACATAAACATAAGCATAAGCACAAGCACGACAAATCAGACCGGAAGGAGAGCAAACCCAAGGAGCGAGATCGGGATAAGACTGAGAAGCATGAGAAGGAAAGACATGGTGATTTGTACAGTTCGGGGACAAGTAACTTTAATTCTCCAGCAATTCAAGCTGATCCACCAAGTTCTCCCGAGTTTGAAGTCATGTAGCTTTTCTCAATATGTCATTATTGAGATTTGTTGTTTTGAAAATTCTACTGCTCAATTCTCTTGTCTTGTACATGGCATTTCTCCAGTTCTTGGCAAATTAACTTTTGATTTCCTGCACTTGAGAGTGATACATCCTTCTGAGATTGTTGTTAGGTATAACAAATAGGTTGCATTTTGAACATTCTCTGGAGTTTGACAGAATGTAATTAGGGTACCAACTTCCCCGAGGCATAACTCACACCAGTCTCTATCACTGGCTAATTTGAATCTTGCTGCATTTTGTTGTGCTTTCTGTGCAGGAGATCCAGGTGCAGTATGCTGCTATGCTATCACAGAAAAGCTGATGAAATGCAACAAGGCTTAAACTGCAAGTAATAGCCGTCTACTGGTATGAATTATGACTTGCGGGGAAGTTGTTAGGGTCCATGAAAAGTTTCTTTGTGATTGTAACTAACCTCAACATGCTGCTTGTTAAGTTTCACTGGGACTGCTACAACATTCAAACAGTAAAAAATTGCTGGAGATTCTTAGAATAAACCATATTCTTGCGCATGCTGGATTCAGAATTCGTCTTCTTTGCATCAGCCAGCTCCAAAGATCTTGTTCTTACCATGCGAGATCTGATCTCTTCGAAGGTCAGTAGATTAATGATTAAATTGATAATAACAAATAATCTCAGATCCATACATGTTACAAAGAGAAAACGCTGTTGCTTGTTCATGCAGTCAAGGGTTCTGCTAAGGGTCCCTTCTTGACAGGGTTCAAATAGGTCATGGAATCCTAGAAAAGTCATGGAATTTTAAAATACATTTCCAGGCATTGAAAAGCTATGGAAAATAGGCATACGTATAGAAAGTCATAAAAAAGTGATTGAGTTTTTAGCTCATCTGGCCTGAAAGGCCCGATGGGCTTATGGCATGGGATGGCGTCCGTCCATCCGTCCGTCCGTCCGTAAACTTTTCGCTTTTTCGACTTCTTCTCCAGAACCAATGACTCCAGAGAGCTGAAATTTAATGTACAGACTCCTTGGCTGAAGGGGATACTAAATTGTAAATTTGGTGACCCTGTGACCCCAAATGTGGGTCACAGGGGTCATAACCTTAAAAGCTATTTTCATCTTCTTCTCCAGAACCAATGACTCCAGAGAGCTGAAATTTTATGTACAGACTCCTTGGCTGAAAGGGATTCTAAATTGTAGATTTGGTGACCCTGTGACCCCAAGTGTGGCTCACAGGGGTCATTACCTAAAAAAAACTATTTTCATCTTCTTCTCCAGTCCCAATGAACGTAGAGAGCTGAAATTTTATGTACATACTCCTTGACTGAAGGGGATTCTAAATTGTAAATTTGGTGACAGTGAGACCCCAAATATTGGGTCACAGAGGCAATGACCTGAAATGCTATTTTCATCTTCATCTCCAGTCCCAATGGCTCTAGCGAGCTGAAATTTTATGTACAGACTCCTTGGCTGTAAGGAATTCTAAATTGTAAATTTGGTGAGTCTGTGACCCCAAATATGGGTCACAGGGATCATAACCTAAAAGCCTAATTCAGTTTACAGCATCTTTCTGAGATTATATGTGCACTTCAATCAGTAAGTAGGTAAGGGAGGTAATTTTAAAGAAAACAGCTGAGTTAAAGGCATTTCATCTTTCTGAGTTTCTGAGTTCTAACATGTGCTTTGAGAATATAATATGTCTGATGAAAAAGAGATATTTAGAATTAAAAACTTAGAATTGGAGGTCTAACAAAAATTATAAGTCATATTTTATCTTTGTCTCACATTTCACATATGAGTAATTATTGTATTTTGTAAGTGAATTTGCTGATAAAGGTACACAAGTCTAAAAGTATTCTAAAGACTTAATACAGAATCTTTTATTAAATCTAATATTATGTTCTTTGTAATTTAAGAGTAAATAATGGAGTTTTTTAATATCTCATGATATTGTGTAATTATTTGGAGAATTAATTAATTAATTAATGAGAATTTCCAGTACGAGTCAATTTGGTATACCTTATTTATATCATATTTTATACTTTATAACTGATTTAGTTTTCTATTAACTTTGCAGTTAATTTTATTCAATAGGAACAAGAAATGAGATAGATGTCTACATCATGGACATGTTTAATGTGAATCTATTTGAAATGAGAACTATTGAATACCCTTTGAAGGAATAACTTGAAGAGGAATTAAATTGTTTCATTTTACATGAGATATGTGAAATGAATATGACTAGTGATGACTGGTGATAACATAGGACTATAAAAGAAGTAGCTATATGAGATTGTGACATCACACCTATTTTCATCATCTTCTCCAGTACAGAAAAATAATTAATTGTAGGAAAAACTGCATCTAACATATAAATTTTACTGGCTGTGAGTCCAGTGTCTGCATGTTATGTAATTGCATTGTGTTGACCTCTTCCTGGCAGAAGAATGAAAACTGATAGTTACACAGAGGTTTCAGGTTACTTCAAACTTCTGTGCAGCACTGTGTTATCATAGACTGTGCGTGAGACTGCTTTAGTCTTCCACTGACTCTAAAAAAGAATTTATTCATAGAATATCACCATTTTATCAAATATTGAAAAGGAGCCTATAAGAAATGGTGAAAAAGAATTTACTAAAACAATTTCACCAATTTATTAAGTATTGAAATGGAGCCTATGAGAAATGGGATTTTCAAAAACTGAGGCTCCTATTCATTATGTAATAAATGTTGGTATTGCCATAATGCAATTAAGAATTAAAACAATATAATGCAAAGGTGTATGATATTCATAACGAATGTTGATTTATGTGTAACCAATTTTGATAATAATTGGCAGGGGTCATGACCTAAAAAGTTTTTTTTCATTTTCTTCTTCAGCCCCAGGCCATTATTGCAATAGCTTACAGTGGTGAATTGTATGCAAAGAATTGTACCCGGTATATTCATTATTATATAATGTGTGTACGATCTTAAAAAATAGTATGATCTCTCCACCACATTATTAGTTTGATACCAGCAATTTATTTCCAAGCTTTGTGTTGCTCTTTCAACACATATATATAGCAGATTGGCAAAGTTATGGTAACAAAATATTTTTAAACTGCTTTAATCGTTTCACTACCTAGATTCTTATTACTACATTCCATTATCTGACCATTGCTATAAAGTCCACTCCATAACATACCCCACTTATTATCTCCTGATGAGCTACAGAGGCCATGGCTCTATTTTTATTTCTTGTGAAAATTCTGTTCATTTTTATTTTTCTCTCTTGAATTAACTAAAGAAATATTAAAATCCTGCAACAAAATTATCGATGAGCATTCTGTGTTGCTTGAACCTTGCTTGGTTTGTCATGGAATTATCCTTGAAAATCATGGAAAAGTCATGTAATTTGTGTAGCTTTCAAGTGTATTAACCCTGTCTTAAGGAATAGCAGTTGCGAAAGACTTGTTGTTGGCTGTAACTCAAGGGTGTAGATTGTTGGTGTTGTAGGTAAAACAATACTGGTTTGGTTTGCAAAGGATGCAGGATGTTATCTATTGAGTAAGAGAATTGTACACAAGTTCCCAATTTCAAAACTATTGTAATGTAAATACAATTCAGGTAGTTGTGCTTACCTCAAATGATACAGGCATTGCAATAAGAACAATGTCAACTCATTGTGTATTTGTTCAGAAATATGAACTCATAAGAATGCCACAAGGTATGTCGGTTGCTATGAACATTTGTCACATTTTTACAACACTGACCCTTCACATGACGGCCTGCCACAATGGTCAGCTCATTTGGAGTCTTGACCTTTGACCATCTTGATCATTGTATATATATTATATTCATTGATTCATTGTACCTAGTATAGGCTTTATTCTATGTGAATCAATAAATAATATACAAGTCCTATGCATTTATTCTTATTATTGAAATTAAAGATCCTGTGAAATGCATTTTTCTAAAGACTGACAGATTATTACCTCAATGTACATTATATATATCGGAATCAATTGAGCATAAAATCAAGACAATATACACTTGCAATTGTTTATTACGATGATTTTGATTTACCAATTTTAACAATGCCGCAATTACCGCTGCTTTGAAAAGAATCATTGAGGCGTGACTGATTAACCACAGACGAGGGTTTATCTTTGACCCGTTCCGTGGACCCTCATTAATTAATTAATGATGATTATCACTGCCGTTAGATGAATTAATGAGGTGTGTTAAATGGTCAAAAACACACGTTTATGCAATAATTATGTAATTGTCATCTGAGGAATTACCTAGTTGGATATCTAAACATTTGATATATGGAAAATTTAAGTTTTATTGAAGATTTCTTAGTGAAATGAACAATCAAAATGTTGCGAAATTACGTTGAATTATGACTATCGCTGGTAATGAGATTACTTCAGTGACGTCACAGGAGTCATTGCTTCGGGGACCACATCCCCGCAGATTTTCATTCTGGTCGCCGGGGCTAAATTAGGCATATTTTTAAAAAGCCGTATATAAGTAATTTATGGACCGATTTCAGAAATTTAAAATCAAGCAATTGTCAAATTGACACCCCATTTTAATGAATGCGAATTGGACCATATGTCATTACCTCTATCCCCTAAGGCAAATCTTACATCTCTTGGTTTAAGGCTTGTTGAAGTTGAAATCAAGGAACTATTTTAGATTCAGTTTGTTTACAAGAACAAATTAATTATTGGTTTGATCAAATCTATTTTTAATCTTGACAAATGAATGTGTACCTACAACAGAAAACACAGAACATATATGTTCTGGCACCTGGTAAGAATTTAACTATAACTGATAAAACAATTTTATATCATGCATTCTCCATCTTAATCCATGCATGGCGTCACGAAACATGCATATGTGATTATTTTACATTTGAAACAGTAAATTCAAAATTATATGACACCAATATTAATTATTATGCTCACTTATTTGATATTGTAGCAATTACTGAAAATATCAAGACCTAACACCTCTTCAAACTGGGACAGTCAATGATTCTTTAGAAAAATCAACTGTTAATAACACAATAGACTGAGGTCATCACCATGGATTAAACTACAAGAAACCTAGTATGCAAAGTGAAACTAAGATTGTTTCAACATAGACGATGTGATGCTCGCCGTGACTATCTCCGGTAACAGTGGAGCGTAGGGGAGCTTGACCGAGGCGAGCACGACCGTCTAGATTCAGCACAGATTTTTAGGCTATGCACGTTGGTATTTTCTTTCAAGAAGTGGTTAGTTTTTAGCTCATTAGGCCTTAAAGGTCAGATGGCATGGGCTGTCATCCATCGTCCATATAGTTTTAACATTATCGACTTCTTCAGAACCGCTACACCCTCAAAGATGAACTCTTGTGGATCAAAGTTTGTTCATTATGGACTGAGCCTTAATCAAATATTGGCATGGAAGTCGTTGTTAGTGAAACCTTTTGTTGACTTCTCCGAAACCAGTTGACATAGGAAACTGAAAGTTTCAAAATAATACCTTTGTTGGATGGAGAGTAAAAGAGGAATTCACAGGGCCCCCAACTATGGGCGTGGCAGAGGTCCAACCTAAACTCTTTAAACAACATCTCACCTGTTCTTCAAGATAACAGTAGGAATTGTGATAATTGGACATGACCATGAGAAGCCTGCAGGTCTTCCATTAAGTCCCTGACCATGAGAAGCCTGCAGGTCTCACCATTAAGTCCCTGACCATGAGAAGCCTGCAGGTCTCACCATTAAGTCCCTGACCATGAGAAGCCTGCAGGTCTCACCATTAAGTCCCTGACCATGAGAAGCCTGCAGGTCTCACCAGTAAGTCCCTGACCATGAGAAGCCTGCAGGTCTCACCATTAAGTCCCTGACCATGGGAAGCCTGCAGGTCTCACCATTAAGTCCCTGACCATGAGAAGCCTGCAGGTCTCACCATTAAGTCCCTGACCATGGGAAGCCTGCAGGTCTCACCATTAAGTCCCTGACCATGGGGCTCATAGGCACCACTGAGAAGTTGGAAGGAAAACGCTGTATAGTCAACCAGTGTCATTATTTATTGAAAATATAATTGCTCAAACAATGACATTTACATACACTCATGACATTTGTATTGTTAATTCAGTGACATATATCACATGAATAATATATGAATAATTATACCCCGCTACGAAGTAAGCGGGGGTATATAGTGGTCATTCCGTCGGTCCGTCGGTCCTTCCTTCCGAGAGAGAGTGTGTCTCACCCAAGTGTCTTCTGATATCAAATATATCAACACGAGTTGATATATTTGATACCAGAAGACAAGAGGGTGAGATTCTATTTATCATCCAAAATCATTCTTCATTAGTATCTAATGAAAAATTAACATATCTGAAAACAAAACTGTAAAGGTTGCTTGTCAGAAAAATCATTGGTTACATATCACACATAGACACCAATGGACAACAGACTTTGCATAGTACATTAAGTTGAACGTTCGCTGATAGTACAGCAGCAGAAATCGGGTGAATCGCTGCTACACTAGCACATAAAAGGTAACCAAAACATACTGCAGAACGTATCATCCCCGAGAGAAGAATGTAACTTATATTGTTTCCATTTTTCTTTTACACTTAGCTCTTTCATATAACTAAGCAATAAATTAGCTTTAACAATGTTTATCCCCATACCATAATGCTCTCCATCAAAACTCATCATTCCGTCGGTGATATTATATGTATCAAAAATTGGTATTTTCAAAGGGTAAAGAAATGTCTTCATTGCCTTGTTAAAATGTTTTACTCTCCCCGATGTTTGAGACAGGTAAACAGGTGATTTTAAAATCCCCGGGGCATGATGTGCAGCCCATAGCAGTCTAGGCCAAGTGGTCTGTGTCTGTTGCATTCGCTCTATGGTTGGCTGAAGGAACGCTTTCTGAACCTTTCTGTACTTCAAATCATCATGGACACCTATACCCATGAATAAAAGAGATTTTTCTTTCATCGTGGATGCAACATATTTAATGCCTCTTGCAAATGACGAACTATAGTAGTAGAAGTTTCTGAGTCTGACTTTTCCGCCGCATTTACTCACAGAACTTGCCAGATGGAGTCGACACTTTTTCTCTGTGAACATGTACATCCCTCGACAATTCATTTTTATATCTGGAAAAAATCAAGCATTTTTACTGTTCTTGTCAAAAATATTTAATTTTTTTTCAAATTGTATATAAAGCTTGCTTGTGAATGTATTGATACGAATGGAGACTTTTTGGTAAGATTGGGATTGTATTGGTATATATTTGGATTGCATCGGTATACATTAGGATTGTATTGGTATACATTAGGATTGCATTGGTATATGTTAGGATTGTATTGGTATATATTGGGATTACATTGGTATATATTAGGATTGCATTGGTATATATTAGGATTGCATTGGTATATATTGGGATTACATTGGTATATATTAGGATTGCATTGGTATATATTAGGATTGTATTTGTACAATATGCTTCAGTCAATGCTTTATCTTTCATGTATACCGGTTTGACTTTACAGCTCTCTATGTTAGAACACCTTGAGTTGAGTTTTAAAAAGCTACCTTTGGCAGTAACATTGTTACATTTGGGACAACACTACCTTCCATAGTACAATTCTTGTACTTTTTCAGGCCGAGTCGGGAGTCGAACCCACACTCTCATAGACCTGACCCGAAAAGTATAATAATTTATACTATTGAAGGTAGTGGAACAATGTTAAAATTATCTAAATAGCGTGTATTTCTAATACCTTTGGGTGCATCAGGGTCCATAGCTCCGTCCTTCATATTTCCTGTTACCACGAGAAGCATGGCAGTGTAGACATGGCGGACCAGAGAATCTCCAACGAAGGCAACGTCCATTCCATCCAGAATATCACAGGCTTCTTGTGGAGTGTGTTCGTGGTATGTACAGCCCGGATGTGATGGAATCCAGGTTGAATATTCTGCATGTTTCATATTCCTCATATCGTAACAATCCTCACACACACATTCTTCTGCTGTCTTCGTAGCACATTTGTTGTGGAAGCAGCAAGGAGTTTTACCTGCAGGATTACAAAGAGCTCGAACTTTATTTGATTCCAAGTATGTAACATTGCCACATAGACTGTCATTTCTCTGGTAGTTTGCTGGCAAGCTATAACGTGTATGTGCATTGAAAAGGAATGCAAATATTTCATCATGTTCCTGTTTGGTAAGAGGCCTTGTCTCCCATGTACCAGTCATCATTCCAGACAGGACACCGGGGGATGAGGCTATTTCATTGAAACCTAGCGAACTGTTGTCCATATCATTCTCTTCAAAAGTTAGAACTTCATCAAAATTACTGTAATCCATAATGTCATATGTGTTGAAAGAGAATAAAAATGTTCCAAAAATAAGGATTGTGATGGCAAAGGTACACAGCTTCCGGTTCTGCAGTGTTGTCATTCTCAACATGGTAGGATGACATATAGTTCCTGTAACAATAGTTTCATATAAATGTTCTAGGTAACACTCTAGAAAATTGCTTTATTTATAGTTCATGTGGCAGAATCTGAATTTCATTTTATGCTATGGTGTCTGTGTTTTTCAAATAGATGAATAAGCATTATACCAAACTATTTTTGTACATTTCCTTCTCTACAGAAATGTATTATGTTTTGTGAAACTGATAATATTATTAATACACAGTGGTATTTTAAAACATTTCACATAAAAATGCAAAATACGAAAATTGCATACATGTAAAAAAAAAACCGATATATTGTCGTATTTCATGGTAGCAGTGCAACTATATTATACCTATTTACATAATACTATTTGTCTCCGAGCCATATATACCAACAAACTCCGTCTGTCTGTATGTTATATGCCAGGTCATATTAATAAATAAAATATAAACAAATAAATCTAAGATATTGGGTAAAAGGGGGGATTTGATATGTTTATAAAACTTAAAGAAGGCGCAATCTCTTTCTTTATCTTCAGATATCATAATAACTGTATACCAATACTTTAAAAATGTTTTCTTTCATCTCATAAACTTTTGAAAGCTCCAAAGGTAATAGGTTAAACTCCAATCCTTAAATTTCACCATCATATAATGCCCTAGAGATATGATCGGAAATGGTAATCAATTTAGAATCTGCAATAATTGGTATACCTTCATAACCCAATATGCCTGTGTCACTCTGAAATATGGGGATTGATGCAGTAGGAACGAGTTCATCAATATGCATGCAAAAGGTTTCTTGGTGTAAAACTAAAGCATGTAATACTATTGTGTATGTACCTCCTTATTTAAATAAGCGATTTAAAGCGATAAAGTATTTATTAAAGTTATTATACCATGATACAGATTTTTTAATTTCTGTTTGAAATGATGAAACTGTATGACCAAAATAGGAAAATAAATCGAAGGACTGATATGGAACCGGTTACTGTTGAGTTTTATTGGATCACAATGTTCCGAGCTTTGCTAATTTTTTCTCATCAAAGAATGAAATATACGTATTAACAATCACTGTCAGAATCACTACTGCTGTCAACTTAATGTTTATTTTACAACTAATAGAAAACAGATATAGGTTTCGACGAGTATTTACGAGTAGCAAAAGTTGACGTGAAATTTTTGTGTATATTAGGTTATATATTGAAACTGGCAGACATCAAGTTATATCAAGATAAATTTGAATATATACATAATGTAACCTTAATATTATAGGGAAGGAATTACATTTCCTTTACACCGGTCCTGTTTAGAAGACCGTACGAATTTATTACCTAAAGCTCTACTTTCATAAACGTCCAAGTGAAATATAATTATTATCACAGTTAATAGATACTAATACATTACTACAGAATCTTGCAATGTACATATGTTTAAATATGCCTTTAACAAAGCAGATTGTCATAGAAAGAACTTTTAAATGACTTACTCATCTGAACTGTAAATGTACTACAGATATGGAATTGTCAGTCCTGAGAATAAAGATTGAAATACAATACAACAGCTTATTGAAATTCAGTTTACTGTGAGTGGCGTATTTGTATTGGGATAATCCTACTAGCAATACAACATTCTTGTTGTTTCCTGGCTACAATGTTATGGTTTGAACATATTTATTTCACAATGAAGTGGATTGGTAAACAAGCTGCAATAGACTTTGGAGAAAATCAATTTTCGGGGATTGTAGATCTGTCTCACACAAGCGATATCTGATATCAGCATCAGTTAATATGATACAACCTTATACACATTAAAGGTACATCCATTGTGTTGTTGGGGATCACTTATTGCCAACGTAATAAATGGTGTTATTTTATCGAGAAGTACCGACTGTTACCGAAAACTACTATTTTGATGATAGTAGACTTAGCATATTGACAATATGAAGGTAAAAGTAGCGATTTCTGATCGAAAACCGGACAATGCACAGCGTGTGGCGCGCGCCATTGAGTCAAACGTAATTTTGGAATCTTATTTATAACAGACAAAAAGACAAATTTGAGTTGATAATGTTTAAAAGGTCACATAACTACTGTGCATGTAAATGGGACGTGCAGTGTCGGTTTCTGCACATGCATAATGATGTTAATCAATTTTAATTGGAAACTAGTAATTATGATATATTTGGCGATTGGGGATAAATATGCAAATTGAGTGAATTTATTTGTATTGTAGACAGCACATGTGGTAAGTTGGAACGTATATAAAGCCAAATAAAATTTTATGAAACACAATGGATGCACCTTTAATGTCACACGGATAATGTCACGGTGTATGAGTTACCCAAGCACTAAATGTAATAAATTGACCCATTTAGTATGGCTGATGTTCATTAGTGTCTGTTCTTTATCAAAAGAAAACACCGTTGAAGCAATCATATCTCTTCTGATACAACTTAATAACTGATAAAGTTACTTGGGAGCTGATAGAGAACAGGTGTGTTAATTTGCATAATATTTTATAAATTAAACTTTATATGAAATGCATTACACCGAACTTTATCTCGTTGCCAACTTTAGCTTTGTTCTCTCAATAGATGCGTCAGACCATACACACTTTACCGACACACCTATACTGTACCGGGGAACCTACCCTACCCTGTCATAGTGACCTTGATTGAACTATATGTTTTCCCAAATATATATAGCTGAGTAGGAAGTACATATATTACGAAGTTAAAACTTGGTCACAATACATTGAGAGGCAGTCACTGAATCGTGATATATTCACTTCGCTGTTAATTTATATGTTTATATTTTACACCAACTTTACACTCAAAAAGGAGTGTTTGTCAAGTATCAATAATCGCAATGGTCTGCAGAGTTCATTTTGTCACAGAGAGGAGAGGACAGGTTCAACAAAACGGCCACAAGTATCGACTGAATACTGTTAGACAAGTAGCCACACACTGAAAGTGTAGCATCGATAAATGCAAAGGTTAATGTAGTACATCTTCCGCCACAGAGCACAGCCGCCCTACCCTGGTCAATGAAGAAACCAGTCTGCTAACCGGACAAAAGACAACGTGTTCAAGATGATATACAGCCTATCCAACAGATCTACAGTGAAGAGGTCCGGAATCCTGGTGAGGATGGTGCTGCTACAGCTTTATTTTTCAGGAGTCGAACCTGGCCTCTACAATCAACATGAAGCCGCCTATTCCACGGACCTATGCTGAACTTGATCTCATAGGTATTTCAACGACATGATATCACTATGAACTACATAAATGCAAATTATTTAAATTAATTAATTTTAGGGTGCACATACTGTTATCTATATATTTCATATGTTTAGATTCCTGGACTGAGGCCACAGATGGCCGACAGATTGTGATGGTTGCAGACACGGACGACACCAGGGCCGTGTTCAAGAGAGGTTTCAAAGTAATCGCTCAATTAGCGATTACTTTTAAACCTCTCTTAAACGCGATTGCTCAATGAAGCGCTACGTAGCAAAGCGAGCGACCTTTGAAGTTTTTGCACTGTGTCGTTCAGGAGAGAGTGGGCGCTACTTATGCGCTACATTGAGCAATCAATGAGCGATTATAAGCGCTCCAGTACCACAGAGATGCAGGGTTCCGTTCAATAACAGCGAGCGCTTAAATTGCTCATTGATCGCTCAATGTAGCGCTCAATGTAGCGCTAACTCTCTCTTGAACGATACAGTGCAAATTCCTTGAAGTTTGCTCGCCTTGCTACGTAGCGCTACATTGAGCAATCGCGTTCAAGATAGGTTTAAAAGTAATCGCTCATTGAGCGATTACTTTGAAACCTATCTTGAACACGGCCCTGGATATCCTTACTGACGCCGAATCTGTCTGTATGGATGGAATGTGTTATGTTGTCTCTCGCAACAGGCCTAGTTGTATGTTTTGCATTGCATTGTACACGGCCAGATGCATCAAGTTGCCTTTGCTTTACTTCCCAGTGATATGTTCATCAGACTGTTCAATCACTATCTCCATCCGTCGTACAAACAGGCTATGAAGCTGGTGCCATTGGTGTCATCGAGACCTTGTTCTAGAAGCACTTATCAGTGGATGTTATTTACATTTCACTCAAGTGATGTGGAGTCACATTTCAGAGAAAGTCCTGGTCAACGATCACAAGAACAACCCAACCATGTGCTCCCATGTGCGATGTGCTACCTCTCTTAACCTCCTCCTCCTCGTGGATCAGGTCCAGGATGCTTGGGTGGATGCCATGAAAGATTCTCAGTATGGTGAGGGGAGTGCCGCCTTTAATTATTACATCACATATACATGGGCAGAATACATCGCTAGATTTCCTCATCGTATATGGAAACGACACAGAAACACTGAACCGAGAACCAAGAGCCAGTTGGAGACATTTCACAGCGGATTCTAGAAACTAGGACGAAATACTCACCCAAACATTTATGAATTCGTGATCCCAATGACGAAACTGGAGATAGCGAACCGACTGTGTTGTGGTCAGTATTTGTTCCTTGAAAAATGTTGAAAACTCTGATTTACCTGTCAAACATGTCCTGGTGCATATGTGCATACCAAAACGCCGACCTACGGTATTTGACGCCCATGAGTCTGACACAAGCAGATATCGGCCTCCATGTGTCAAAAAGATCATGTCCCTCAAACACAATGTGTATAGTGAACACTCATAGGGACAGTGGCAAGTCGTGAAATGTTAGTATCGTTGACCACTCCCCACACTACCCCTCCCCCTCCCATTTCCTTAGGTTGTTTATGTAATACTGGTGAGACTTTTGGTGGTTTACAGTTGGTTGTTTATCATAGAGATGATGAAGAAAATCAGCTTTGAAATTATTTGAACTCAGTGTCACGTGACTTCGCAGTTGTAGCAGGGGGTCTGAATTTTGGAAGCTTTCTCCAGAATGTTAGAACATTCATCATATTGACCAGTTAAAAACCGCACATTCAACATTTAACTCTGTAATACAACGTTTTCTGTAAAAAAATCAACATTATCAATTTCCTGTAATACGAGTATTAACATTGAACATTTTCAAAGATTTCAATCTTCAGTTTACTTAGGGCTTTTCTGAATTCGTCCATCAGATTGTAGAACTAGTTTTCATATTTCTTTTCAAACTTTGCATAAGTTTCTTACGTTACTGGGAGAGATGCAGTGTCGAATTTAATAAAAACATTTTTATATATTTCCTTGTTCCATATTTTCAGAACTGAAATAATCCAACCCATTGCAGAAAACCATAGCCAATTCTTTTCAGGTTTTGCACAAATCTTCTTTAAATACAAAAATATATACTAAGAGAGGTGCTGTGAAGAATTGCAAGTGATTTTGAGATATGTTTCATTTCATTTAATACTCATTTTTTTTCTGAAATCCCCCTTTCTTTTATTATACAAATGAATTTATCTGATGACGTCATATGAAATCATATCAATCTTATTGTGTTATGTAATGAAGTATTGTATCCAGACATCTACTAGAATTTTAAAAACATCGTACATTAAGGGGGTGTTAGTGAGAACTGCTCACATGTTTTGCTTGGTGTCAGAGGGGATAATTTCAAAGCTCCAATTAAACCTTTGATATCAATCATAGGAATAGATATGGAGTATGGATCGCTATCTATAACTCCTTTCATTTCCAAATAATTCAGATAAGTGGTTGTGTGATATATCATCAAGAATGTACTTATACTTATATACTATACTATATGTTGTAATACGTTTATATATTATTATTATTATTATTATTATAGCCCACTTGTATAGCGCATATTATCCATGCTTATTGCATGCTCAAAGCGCTTTTTGACAATAAGCTTGTGAGAAGAGGTATGTTTTTTGGCGGAATGTCAACAAATTGTATACACTGTATGTTGTAATACGTTTATATATATATAAACGTATTACAACTTGTCCCCGAATAACTACACCTTACTAGGTATTTAAGTCCGTTTTACTACGTTTAAATACATTCTAGTACGTCGTACTACGTTTGTCTACGTTATACTACAGTACACTACACTTGTATCATTTAAGTTGAAGAACGTTTCAGAACAGAAGACTAGGTGTTAGTACGGCTGTCTACGTTATCAAAACATTGGCCTAAGAGTAATTGAAGGGTCCAAATGACGGGGGCTCCATAATGATGTTTAAATGCTACTGAAGTAAGAGAAACTGATCATACAAAGTGATCAAAATAGCAGAGATGATTTTCTATAACATGACATATCATATCTGACATCAGAAAATTTGGTTGCAGGACAGAAATGTACTTGAAACATCGTATTTATTGAATTTGGTTGCAGTCCCCTATAGGGATCTGCAACCAAATTTATTTATAGCAATTATTCATCATTATTCCTACCTTGGCAACAAAATTGTTGGTTGCAGAGAAAAAAATAGTGTGTTGACAAGCACATAGGGTTAGTTTGGTTGCAGAGGTTTTCAAATTTACTAAATTTGACAAAAATACGATGACATTTTCTGAATCATTTCGGCAAGTTCTCTCTCGCTAAGTGTATGACGTAATGAAACCAATGTTTGTAACGCATCCTCCCATTGACTCATTCCGTATCAACCATTTCTAAACACAAAAAATAAATTCATGTTTATTATTTCTGGTTGCTTTTATTCACGTTTCTAGATAGAAACTATTCATTAAAATAACTTAATGCTGTTTATTTCCAATAAATCTAATTTAGCAATCAAAGATATCTATGACAACCAATCAGAATTGTGACGAGATTTGACAACAATTCGAATTCATCTCGCGGCCATGTTGTCAGCTGGTTGTAAACAAAAACGTAAATTAATGCTTAAATTTGGACAAAATGTGTCAAAAGAGCCTACCTAGACATGCCTTATGGTAGGAAATGTTAAATTAAACAAGGTTAGTGGGTAGTTTCTATCTATTGCATTATAAATGACAGCAACATGATAATATGACATGATCGAAAATAGGACTCGATAACGATCGCTAAAAAGTTTCCGCTCCCTGTAAATATTAAAATAAAAGGCAAGGTAAGTTCCAACATTCTTTAGATCATGATATTTTCCTTCTGCAACCAAATTGTGTCAAGTCAAGACTGTTCTGTTTGATGAAAACACGTATTTTGATGGTTTAAAAAGTTTGATTGCAGTTGCCTATAGGGACTGCAACCAAATTCAGAAATGACCCGATTTGCATGTGAAGTTATAATCTGCAACCAAATTCAAAGATATCATGTTATATATCATGCTATAGATAATTATTTCAGCTATCAGAAAAACTTCATCTGAGCAATTTTGAAGAGTTTGGTTGCATTTTATGGCTATTTTAGACACCCCGTCATTGGGACCCTTCAATTACTCTTAGGCCAAAACATTTAACTTACGTTTTGGCAGGTTTGTTATTGACGTTAAAGTAAGTTACTATACGTCTAACTACTATGAAAGTTTAATTAGGCTGAACTACGTTAAACCACGTCTAACTAGGTACACGTAGTGAACCATGTTGTAATGAAACGTTAACGTAGTTGCGAAAAATGCACACAGTTCCCCAATTAATGAGAGGCTTTGAAACTGTGAAAGAGGCCTTTTCACTAATGTATGTTCATATTCTCCAATAATTTGTACCATACATAATTATACATATTAATATCCCTTTTATTCACGTACATATTATCTGGTCTGTGAGAAGCTTAAACTTCAACTCACTGATGATTTTATTTTTAAAGTATGTAGGTTTTCGTGTGGAAAAGGTTCAAATATATGCAATACGTACCCGACAAGTCGCCCTTTACTGTGAATTAATTGATTGAACACCGTGTAGATGAATGTTGTTTGTCTGGTGCTTCTACTTTCTGTATTGTCCGAGTGACTACAATGACAGTGTAATCCCTTTGTATCCAGCCACTGGTTTGTGAAGACACTGCCCTTTGATAATTAGTATTTACAGAATTTCTCTGAAGATCGACAAATCAATAACGAATAAAGGACAACTCCGCTTTGAGGTTAAAAGCAAAACGGTTAATTATAAATATGTACACTGTGTTGACATTTATGGTTTGACTTCGCTCATCATCCGTGCTAGAGAAACCTTATTAAATATTTATCGTCCCAGGCTGTTAATGCTTATATTTTAACAGTTTCTGTAACACTGTTTTTATATCAAAGTGCTGACCTGTTTTATTATTTTGCCAAAACTTGCTTTTTTATTCTACAAAGAAGGAAACACTTGTTATTTTCTTAAACTATTATTCATTTTATGATTTTATTAAAGCTGCGTATAATTTTACGAATTTTATATGCCAGTCTCTCATAACTCAAATTGAGTGGTTCTGTACTTTTATGGCAACATGTATCTAATATTTTGCTGTACAGAAGTTAGACTTGAATAAACAATTGTCTGTCTGTCTGTTATCTCCATTCATACGGTTCAGCGGTTTGGGGTATTAGACAGTTCAGCTGTATCAACGCCGTTCAAAATAAGACATGTCGTTTTTTTCTTAGCTGTAGGTAGTAAGACCACAAACTCATCTGTACGTGGCGATATGGGTTGGTCCTCCCCTCATAAAAAACAACATATTGAAATTCTACGTTTTTGGCGTCGGCTACATTTAGCTAATTATTTTAGAATCCCCGGTGATGTTAGCAGATGGTCTCTTAATTTCAGAAAGTCCTGGTATAATACAGTTTACTCTATGATGCATTCTTGGCAATTACCTATAAATGATATTTGTGTGATCTATCAGAGCGATTTTACTTCTGCTAGGAATTATTTAATGAAGAAGAATAGAGAGGATTGGTTATTTCAACTATGGAATGATAGTGGTCAGTGTAATGGCAATAAGTTGCGGACGTACCGCTTATTTAAACATTCCCTAAATACTGAATCTTATGTTTCTGCTTCTCTTCAGCGTTCACACCTCAGTATACTCAGCAAATTACGATGTGGCACTCTTCCCTTAACAATAGAATTAGGTAGGTTTTCCCGTCCTAAAGTACCTCTTGAACAAAGATTATGTAACTTCTGTAACAGTAATTGTATAGAGGATGAAATTCACTTTCTCACTGTTTGTAATTTCTACTCAGATTTAAGGTATGAATTTTGGAAATCTGTATCGTCCGCTGACCCTTCCTTTTAACATCTCAATCTGACTGACTAGGCTGTATATTTACTATCTAGCAGTAAGTTATGTAAGCCACTGGCTGCCTTAACATATAATATGTATAGACGGAGGTTGTGCCTCACTTAACTTTAATGTTTACTCCATCCTTGTATATTCAATGTTTTATATCCATACGTATCTATATTTTAATATGAACAAAGTAATATGGTGCCTCATAGGCCTTTGTAGGCCGGGTGCTATCTTTTTATCTGCAATGTTTTTATATCATGTGAATATTGTTTTATTTTGCCATATGTGAAATGTATGTAAGCACGTGACACCGAAATAAAATACTTCTCTTCTTTCGAGTATACGCTCCGATAAACCTACTACTGAGTACTGAGTAGATTTATCGGAGCGTATACTCTGGATTATCGAGAATGTACGGTTCAAGTACGTACGTCTAGATGGCCAAGTGTGTAGCTAGCTCGGCAGGTCGAGCGCTTGGTCTTTTAATATCAAAATTCAAGTCCATGGGCGGTATGCGTTACACCACGTATAAGAAACTCTTTGACACAATGGTATGGTCGACAGTTGACTATGGAGCAGCAATTTGGGACACCTCTAATTCTACATATGTAACGACTCTCCAGAACAGAGCAATGAAGTTATATATGGGTGTGAGAAAAGCTACCCCTAATGCTGCGGTGATGGGTGATATGGGATGGACGCCGCCACCAGTGAAACTCTGGGGATCTGTGATGAGATTGTATAGTAGACTAAATAGCTTAAACCCAGATAGACTCACGTACAAGCTTTTTAAATGGACCAAACAGTTGGCGACAAAAAAGAAACGAAATTGGATTAAACGTGTGCGATTACAGCTGACATCACTGAACCTGACTGAATTAGCTGATATCGAGAATGGTTTGCGGACAAAAGAAATTGTGCACCGAGTCCAGGAAGCAGTGCAAAATAGGTGGCTTGAAGATTGGAGAGAGAAAATAGAGTGTACGACCAGCCGTGACGGCAAGGGAGGTAACAAACTTCGAGTTTACAGAACCTTCAAGACTGACTATGGAGCTGAACACTATGTTACAGAACGCATACCACGAGGATACAGAAGAGCGTTAGCCATGTTTAGATGCGGTGTTGCTCCCTTACTTATAGAAACTGGACGTTATAGTAATTTGCCTGTGGATGAGAGAGTGTGTTTTAATTGTTTGAATGTTGTTGAAGATGAAATTCATGTCCTTTTAGTCTGTCCTTTATATCAAACTTTTACAACACGTTTGTTAGCTAATTGTCTTACTCTAGATAGTGATTTTATACATTTATCGGATGTGGAAAAGTTTGCTTTTATAATGTCTAGTCCTTTATTATGTAATTTAACAGCCAAGACCTGCTATGATGTTTTAAGAGAACGACGCATTCAACTGTATAATTGATATGTGTATTTTTTATAGTATATATATATTTATATCTTATCTATTTTGTATATTTTTATGTGTAAATAGTCTCTCGTAATCCTTTTAAGGATGGCTCATTATTTCTTAAAATGTTTATTTACCTTTATATGAGGTGAGACTTTTAATAAACAATCTGTCTGTCTGTCTGTCTGTCCGTCTATATGCTATTGGTTTGTGGTTCGGGAGACCAGCAGGTGCATGTACAGAAGAAGAAAAAGAAGAAGAAAAATAATTTTATTATAGTGTCAAGCGATACAAGGATAAGATACAATATAAAATGCAGAGTAAAACATCGCCCGGCCAACTTGGCCCTATTTGACACTAATTTACTAAAATATACATATAAAAACACCATAAGGTGCTAAAAGGCAATTGTACATTTAAACTGTAAACTGATGCGTTTACAAGTTGGATATAGACAATGGTTAAAATACCAAATTATAAAATACTGTGTGTGAGTCTTAGTCTAAACATTTTTTTAACTGAGTGATTCAGATTATGATTCATTAGAAATATAAGTTGATATTTATCTGACAGATGGGGGAAATTTGGATCAAGAGACGAGGAGCGGTTCCAAAGAGGTTTTCTAATGTCTGAATATAAATTAAATGTTGTGAGAAAATGTACCTCGCGTTAAATTACGTTAGTATTACAAAACTGACATAAACGATATTCAAGGAGAGTTTTCGGTTTTGTGAAACGACCAGTCTCTATCTCTAAGGGGAGGGTGTCACTTCTAAATTCAGCTAAATGGCTACGGAGTGCTCTGTCATTTATTGATTTTACATAATCCGAAGTACAAAAAAACCGATATGTCCTTAATGTATTTCCATTAACTTGCCCCCTATCATCCAAGAGTTGTTTAAACCAATTATCAATATCTATTCTATAAGTTTACCCTTTAAAACGTCAGAATTCGCAGTCAAGGATAGATTAAGGCTTTCAAATAACTTCACAACTGAACAATCCCAAGATTTGGGCACTTACAAGGACCATCTATGAATAAGATGAGGTAATCGTTTTTCATTCATGAAACATATTCTATTATAAAAGCGAGCAATTTCAATGCGATGTTTTACTGAATTGGAAATCCACCCCATATCACCCCTCACCGTTAAATGTGGAGTCTCGTTACCTACACCCAGAGAAAATCTACATGCCCGATGTTGAATGGTATTAATACAACTAAATTCCCTTGTACCCCAGATAGCTGCTCAAAAAGATGAGATAGGTTGGACAGGATTATCATATAAAGTTATAAATACCTCATAATTCATACCCCAACTAATTTAAATTTACTAATTATAACTTCCAACTCACTGCTGGCTGACTTAGCAATAGCTTTTGCAGTGTAGTATATACATATACCCATCACGAAGGCATAACGTACGAGTACCGCCCTTGACCGATGGAATCGATGCATTGCGTATTAACAACTTATGAGTTGCGTTTTTTTAATTTAAATATATTTAAATTTTTGAAGTACGTACAATATCGTATACACCGATACTGCCACACTGGCTGGCGTATACATTGTAAAGCTGAAAGCGCGTTGAGTCCAACTATGGAGATTTTGCGCTATATAAGAACTATTTATTATTATTATTATTAAAGGGTTCCTCTTTTTAACTCTTTACAATTGACAGAAAACGATAGTCATCAAGATATGTGGTTACATTCAATAGGTTACGGTCTAAAACATTAAACATCATATTCTTTCTTTTGGTTTCGATTTTGTTAGCTATAGTGGACATTTAGTTGCAACAAGGACATATCAATGCATAAATAAAATTTAGTCGTTTTGAGTTTTAAGTAAATGATAATTTGACCAGAATTTCAAAAATTTTGTGTAAATTATGTGTTGAATATGCATTGTATTTATCCAATATTGTATGCGCTTTGAAGATCGTGATTAATGTAACTGAAGTTTAGTTTCATTCGAAGATTTTCGAAGATTTTTGTGCTTAATCTTGAGATATTGCAATAAAAGTATAAGATATCATCAAAACGTAACTTAACTGAAAAAAGTAACTTTGAATAGTGTTTACAAATTTTACTTTAATGAATAAAATAATTTGATGATCAAAATACTTTAATGAAATTGTCACTGAAATGAAAAAGTGATTTTAATGAAGGAAAAGACTTTATGAAAAAATAACTTTAAAGAAAATATTGACTTTAATGGATAAAATAACTTCAACGAGAATATTGACTTGAATGGATAAAAGAACATTGGTTAATGGAGAAATGACTTTAATAAATAAAGACCCCTTAATTATGAAAAATAAACTTGATGAAAAGTATTACTTTGCAGAAAATATTGACCTTAACAAAAAAGGATGACTTTTATTTAAAACTTGCAAGGATGAAAATATTTGCTTTAATGTAGAAACTGGAGAAAATGGATTTAATGGAAAAAATGTCATTTGAAACTTACCCTATCGCTAATAGTCATCGGTCAAGAGTGGTAACAGTCCCTTTGCCATGAACATGAACAGTGGCGGTTCATCCGACTGAGAAGAACTATTATAATATTAATGCAGCCCCTTTGTCTTTCACAATTCCCAGCGTCAGTTTGGTCATAAGAGTCATTTATTCACCGTGGCATATGATAATGATGTACCGGTATTAGCGCTGGTCATTTGCTTAACAATTAGGTCATGTTTGCTTTGCTTTTATCTATGTTTAAAATCTGTTTACGTGAGTGTGTTCGAGAGGAAATATTATTACCGCAGTGACACGCCCCCTTGAATGGACCCTTAACACCCCCGGACGGGACCCTTGGTGTCAATAGAAACTTCTGATCTTATTCGGGTAACCTCCCAAAAGGCAGAAAGCTAAAATGCAGAACTAATAAAACAACACTATTTATGGTTGGTTGCACACACCTGAACCTTCATAGTATAATGGAATGTACGCACCTTAGTTGGTTTCGATTAATTCAATATATAAAAAAAAAAAACCAGATGCATTTGACTATGACAAGATTTACTTATCTGTAATAGTTAATGTGTGACTGTGGTTAAATTTTAGTTAAAATATCTTTGTTTAATGAAGACATGGGTAAGAAATGAAATATACACCAACATGACTCCTACCATGTTTAAAATGTGGTAAATATGTGCAGAATCAGGCACATTTATTAATTTTCACATAGAATGTGTCTTATATGTCAATGAACAGTTGTGTTGATCCAAAATAATTTTTTAACTTAATTTTCTTAAAATTAAAAAGCATGTAGAAGTATTCTTTGACAGCTGACGAAACACCTGTACTTTTCAGTTTTAGATTATGACATCGACAACTTGAGATATTTACAATTGAAAATCATACATATGATAAAATCAACAGAGATGAGTATTTTCTTTTCCCTGGCAGTTTAGTATAGGTAAGGGTGGGAGCACACTACGTCCGAATTTTCTTGCGATGCGTTATGCGATGCGTTGCGTTGCGATTTTTCCGCGCACACTACATGCGTTAAGCTAGTGCGATAAAAATTGCATATTAGGAAAGCTTTGTCATTTTGTCTGTATTTGAGTAGTGTAGTAGACTATTGTCTGTAGTGTAGTAGTAGTGTAGTAGTCTGCGAAGACTATTGCTATCTGACGAATGTCACCAATAAATTACAGAAAAAATGACAAAAACCTAAAATTACATTTTTACATGTTTTTTTTGGAATTTCAAAGTGTAGGCACTTGCTTTTTGTGCTACATGGTAGTTACGCCTCTGGGTGACATGCAACGTGACACATACCTTACGTATCTTCCACTTGAGTTGTTTCTTCCAAGTGAGTTGAGAGGAAAACCCCCTGTCACACGTGCGAAATATGACGTCAAAAGGGAATCCATCATGCGATTTCGTTTGCGATGCGTCAAAAATAGGTGCAGCACCTATTTTCATCGCATCGCATCGCATCGCATTGACGCATCGGACGTAGTGTGCGCGGTCAATGAAAAATACACTGTCTGCGTTTTTTTAACGCATCGCATAACGCATCGCAAGTAAAATCGGACGTAGTGTGCTCCCCACCTAACCAATGTAGCTTGAATAAGACTGCCTGTGATCTCCAAGCAGCAAGCGCTATTCGCCATTACAAGGGAGACAACTGCTATCGATAACACAACTAAAGTTGCCTGCATTATGTCATCTTGCTAGATAAAAGTTACTTATGTGCGAAATAGAAATGTAAGTTTTGCATATTTACTATTATGAGCATCTAGACATCAGCTGAATTAGACGTAAATAAATTCCTTTGTCCCTACTGACTATGCTCTCTCACTCATGCCACGAGGCACCACTACAATACAAAGCACCATGAAATGGTAACCTGATATTTGATGTATCAAATCTAACTTTTATATCTTGGCATAGAGAATTACTACAAACAAACTTGTCTAAATAAAATAATATGCTGATAAAATGACAACAAGAGTGTACTTACAGTTGATAAGTTTGGAAAGTTAGATAAATACACTGCACTGTTGAATTGTTGCTCTCACGCTGTGACATGTGGAATTGACTGGATGTACAATGCATCATGGGGAATTTAACTTATTTATTTTTAAACTACAGTAAATGAATGTGAACAGTAAATGAACTTCCAACATTATTATTTATATGACAGGAGAAGTTTATTTTAACTTGATAAACAGGTCATAAAAATATATTCAAAGAAATATTTGACAACAGTCGGAAACAGCCGACACATGGGAGTTTAAATATAGAATCCCCCATAATATATGTAGAACATAAGAGTCGTAGTATAAGAAAACAACACTTCCTTTTATTTTGTCTTGCTGCCGAGCCGCCATTTTGCTAGGCGATTTGTTGACCGTTCCGTTGATTTGTGGTCCGGTTAAAACGTCCATTTCAAGCGATTTGTCGCCCGTTTTGTGGATATGAAATGAGTTTTCGGGGATATGAAATGAGTTTTCGAGGATATGAAATGAGTTTTCGAGGATTGGAATTCAGTTTAGGAAGGTTTGTCGTACTATTGTGGGGATTTGTGGACTGATTAAGGGTATATTTGTACAGTTTTGAAGATTTGTGTGCCGTTTGTATGGTAGGCCTGTTACACATGTGAGCTGGTCAGAACTGCTGTCTCTCGTGATATTAACCAGATCCTGTTCAATGATTGTCAACTGGTATAATGCATCTACAAAATACATATATATATATATATATATATATATATATATATATATATATATATATATATATATATATATATATATATATATATATATACGCCCAGCGGCAAAAGAAACGATACCATTCAAAATACAGACAGACAGACAGACAGATGTTTTATTACAGTCTCACCTCACATAAATACATTAAAAGGTATATACATATAAGAACAACATTCAAGTGAGCCACCCTATAAGGGTTATGAGAGACTACATTATAAAATGTTTAATAAACTAAACTAAATATTTATGTAAACAGTATATATAAACAATAAAATATAAAATCTATCCATATAAAATATATTTCCTTCACTGTAAGATATAAACGCAGGTTTTGGCGGTAAAATATACATGGTGTTTAAAAAGTAAAACTAATTTATCATTATCATTAGAATCTAAGAAGTTGGGATAGCTAAAACAGACATTTTCATACAAACTTTCTCGCAAATCGTTGTACAAAGGGCAATGTAAAAGTACATGTCTCTTTTCATCCTCAACACTCTCACTACACTGAAAACACACTCTCTCATTCACATTCTTATTTGTATATCTGCCGGTTTCCAAATGCAGAGGAGCAGTACCTGATCTGAATTTGGAGAGGGCAGAGCGGTATGAACGGGGCATAGTCATACTCACATAACTTTCACACCCATACTCATTCTTAAACATTCGATACGTTCTAATTTATTACCTCCCGTTCTACCGCTTGGCTGACGTAATGATTCATCCCATCCGCTGACATACTTCTGCATACAAATATCTTGCACACTCTCACAGACACGTTTAACACTAACACCAGCCTCAACATTCAGGTTCCATTCTTTCATCTTAACTTTCACTCGAAAATTCCAATTTTTCACACGTCCATTCGCCCATCTCTCCGACCACATAAAAATACGCTTGTTAAGTCTAAAAGGCATATTTAAGAAACGACAATAGTGTCTAAAAATGCACACCCATTGTCTGACAATTGGAGGAATCCAGCCCATGTATCCATTTACAGCAACGTTTGGAGCGTATTTACCCAACCCTAGGAAAAATCTAATAGCACGATGGTGGACAGCATTTACAACTGAAACCTCCCGATGACCCCAGATAGATATACAAGATAACTTAATCCGCGTGCGATACATTCCACGGAAAAGAGTTACATAATGTCTTCAGAAGCCAACTAAACTTAACTGTTCATATTTCGGAGAAACAAACGTTTTAAGAAATAATCATTTTCGAATCGCCTTAACTAGGCGGGATAAAACTTTTCAGCTTGTTTTATGACGTCCTACATTAATGATGCGTCAAAAATATAATTCAAAGAAGGATCATTATACCGATATCATCCATCTTATACTAATAAATTTCCATATTTCATGAAAAACTTAGCCTAAAAACCAAACATTATGTCCAAAAGAAACCATTTGAAATATCAATGTCTGTTTGAACAGATACCAAATATTAAAAATACTCTCATGAATGAAATTGGGTATTTATTAAAGATGCATGATCAGTTTTGCATGATATTTTATTTGGTTCTAAAATGTACAATATGACAATAGGTGCTGGTTTAGGTGATATCTTCTTACTCGACTTTCATATTTACCCCCAAATGCTTTATATATATATATATATATATATCCATCTGATGTTTACTCTTTTCTATATATAACCTTACTTCACGTGAGAAGCAACTCATCTTATTTATATATATATATATATATATATATATATATATATATATATATATATATATATATATATATATATATATATATATATATATATATATATATATATATATATATATGTTTCAATGAAAACCAAGGAAGGTTCCATAATGTGTAGTAGCCGACAAGTATGGCTCTATCTCAAGTATGTACTCTTTATAAGACCTATTATAAACGCTATAGAATTAATTCTGTTTTCCAATCTACTTTATTAAAGTTTCCAAAATTACGTTTGACTTAATGCCTGCAGCAAGCCAAGGTCCGTTGTCCGGTTTTCGATCATTACCACGGCTTTGGATTGTTCTATTTTCGTTATACTGAACTGATTGACCTTAAACTGATTATTTTCGGTTAAAGTTGATAATTTTCCATTTAATAACACACATTGACATATATGTAACCACACCAACATGATAATGCCTCTTAAAAATAAAAGGATAGAAACATAAGAATACGTACGTGGGTAGTGAATCCGTGTCACACTAAGTATAGAGATTAGCCTTGCCGGGTCCTTTCAAAGAACCTGTTTGCTTTTGGTATTTGCTTTTGTTCTTTGAATTGGAATGTGGGTAATAAAGGCAATAACAAACTCGTTACCGGGAGGAACATATCCCTCGTTATGTCAGGTAATGGGCTCGCCAATGCTTGAGAATTACGTAACTATTTTATCTCGGGAAAGACAATCTGTCATTCCCCATCACTCGTTGGTCATAACTAAATCCCGTTAAGAGATATATCCTCATCACAGACATTCAAAATTGATTTTATCCGCGTTTGTCTGTTGAAAATGTGATATCGTTTCTTTTGCCCCACTTTGTATATATCACAATACTATGGTGACAATTGGTAACCATTTGCATCTTGCGATGGGAGTATGCTTCGGTTCACATATTCTCAGAACATTACTGAAAATGTTACCGTGAGAGAGTCATCTAATATGCAACAATGGATGATTGTTCAGAAATCGATGCATAACCTGTTGGTCAGCCCGTACTTTTTTTCTGCAATGAATGCTAAACAACTACGTTCTTTTGACAAAAGATTCTGAACAAGAAACGTCGATTATTGCCAGAGGAAAGCATCCTCATCATATCCCAAATATCTTTTATCAACACGTCAAACATAATAAGATTGTCGCTTGATTGAACAATCAATATTGGAATATATGAAGCATGTCTGGTAAACTTCTACTTTTCCGCCTAGATTATTATCATTTAAAATTCTACTATCACCACCCTTACTCTTTCTACTACACTTTGCTACTACTGTTGCTTCTTCTTTTACGAAAACAAATAAATACTAAACTCTACAAAAAAAGATTTACCAAAGCAAAGTACAATACCTTGTATAAGGACAGCAATTACGTCCTCGTGTCCACAGATCTGGAGACTTAATGTACAGAGTGACCATAGTAACGCCAAGCAACTTCAGTCACGTGACGGTTGTCAATATAAACTCTTTTGATAGTAGTGATCTTTTGAATGTCTATGTCACGGAAATTAGACATTCAGTTGGGTTTTGGAAAACGTACCACTATGCCAATGAAAGATGCATATCATAATTACATGTTTGAGTGATATCGTGAGAATGAGCCATCATTTACAAATTGTGCATTCTCTTCCAACAGACGTTACTCCCGTCAGATTTCCTATCAAAACCTCTGTTCTAATAGGGCTGGATTTTACGGCTCCAGCAAAATGAGGGGAACCTCATACTGCATCCCTGCTTCTTAACCAATGAAAACTCATCTTTCAGCGGTTAGGTCGACCGAGCGACTTCAAAGATCTCAACATTTTTCTCTGAAGGTTCTTGCTAATTGGCATGTTCCCTTCGAATATGTATGATGTCAATAACACAAATGATCTATTAGACGTGTTTTCATTGGATAAAAATCATTGATACAGTGAAAGGTACCCCTTTCCCCCGTTAGGGGCTTTTGCTGGAACCGAGATATGTGGCCGAATATAACAGAGTTTAGGATAGGAAATCTGAAGGGAGTAACGTCTGTGGAAAGAGAACGACATCTACCCATCAGGCAACTTATTAGCTCTTTCTTGTTTATCGAATATAAACCAATGACCCAATTAGGCATCTAATTATCCTTTTGAAGTTTATTACAGAGTTACCGAGCACCCCGTAAGACATCTTATAACCCCTTGTTGTTTATTAATTATATATCAATCACTCGATCAGGCATCTCACTACCGTCTTGATGCACACAGCCAGTCATCGTATAACCCTATTGTTGATTATCACATAATTATGTACCAAACAGTCCAAAAGACAGCGTATTACTGTTTGTTTATTATAAATACAGGTATACCAATCATTCCAGTTGACATCTTCTTGTTTATTATTACATAATGTACCAAGCAGTCCATAAGTTTCATCATAGATCCTTATACCGTTATTGAGCATAATGACTTGATAATGGTATAAGGATCTACACCGAAACGTCGCTATTGTTAATAAAGAAGTTGATCATCCATAAAATCTTTTCCTCCTTCAAAACCATTTAGATTGTTTCAGCGCAGCGTTTTGTATTATTTACATTACATATTATTGCAAGTCATCTTAAAGATCACAGAGACGTTTGGATCGATTTATTGAACATGGTAATTTGACAACCATAAAGGTTTAAAATAGATGACATTGACATCCACTCATGAAAATTTACTTGTTCATTAAAATCCACATCACATATATAACAATCTATAAACAGACACATATCAACAACTGGAAATACATAGTTACTTCAAGTTTACAATCCTTTGCTGAAATGACACCTTAACTAATGTGTTATGTCCCATCAAAGTAACACCTGCAGCCAATTGTTCTTTAATTGAAGAAAATTACTAAAACTAATTTGCATTTTAATTTGCCACGAATGACATTTTTGTTGTGAAATGTACATTTTATGATAACCAATATTTTACCATTCAATTGAGAAGGATATTAATTTATACAATGTATTGTCCTATAGTTTTGTCACGGTGTTCCTAGCTCAATAATTGGAAGACACCAAAGCAGGAAAATAATATAAACTATTACGCATCAAAGCAAGACAGAAAGCCAAGATACAGATTAACGAACAATGTTTATTTCAATCAAGCAAGTAGCCACTAAGCACTGGAGCGCATCACTCACTGACCACTACACACCACTAAATGAATGCTAACGAGCTCAAGAGACAATCAATCAAGCAAATAACCGCTTATAAATATACACACAGATTAAAGAAACGCTCCACGGGAGTATGACACTACTCAAGCACGGAACAACTGCGATAAGTGTTACTTACGGGTAGACAATGGGATTGGACCTGTGATACTGAGACCAGACTGCCCCCAGAACGACTGGGCAGTTCTAATGAATAAAGAGGGCGGACGTCGGAGAAAGCCACCTACCCGCACTGTTGGAGGGTGAGCTCCGACTCCTAAGATGTGTTTTGTTAAAACACAAGAATGGCTCTAGCTTACTAATTATGAGTGGTACAATACAAAGTGAGGTATCAGAAGATAGGGCTCACTCTAAGCTACATGTACATATAACTATAGTTAACATACACATCAATAAATAAATATTATAAAGGATATGGCGAGAATCCAAGTCAGAAACAACTGACTGTAACACACATAATTGCAAATAACATCAATATGAATAATAGCAGAAGGTCAGAAGATACATGGATGTAAAGAGGACAAGTTCCCCTTTCAATATATACAATTATGGTTGACATGGAATAATGATACAGGTGATGAGAGGCGGGAGAAAGGAGCGAGGAAGCACTCCTCGTTACAGTTTACAAGTATATATGTATCGGCAATAAGAAGAGTCCTGCAGTAACCTTACTTCCTAGGCAATAAGCTACAGTATTCAGGCAGTAAGTGTACTGTCTAGATAATTTTCGACCAATTCTCCTTAGGAAGTATAGTCTTACTGCCTGAAAGAATTATATTATTTATATACCCCTCTTTAAAGTACAATTTCTCTCAGACAAATGCATTTCAATCATGATTGAAAATGTACAGCAACTAAGTTACATTTTTGGTGATTTTGAAACATAGGTTGGAATTATTTTTATTGTCTTAAGAAATGTGAAGGTAAGTATATACTTTAAGGCCATTTTTTATGAATGGCATTTTAAATACAATGTTGGTTTAATACCAGTAATTTGTTGTACACTGTCGGCCAAAAGAAACGCCTACCAGATAACTTATCGAATTTCGTAAAAACTATGATGAACAGTTTAGCAATATTATAGCATTATGAAGATGCACGATTTCTTATAATATATTCAAATTTCAGAAGTTGTCCTGTCACAAAAGCATGGCGAATGCTGAAATGAGACAACCGAATTGTTCAGTTTTCGATCAGTGCTTGATCTTAAAAACATTTATAACAGATTTTCATACAGCCACGAGCAACAATACAGGCACGCATTCGCATTAAAATGGTGATAACGCTACAGATGTACGTGGTTACGGTGCCCACATGAATCAACCGGAAATAGCGATTTTCATTGGGCGTGGTTTTCATAAATATTATTGACTCGAATCACAGTTTTTCTACGATATCAATGGACTTTCATACTTATTATTGTTTCAGCATAACGTGGAGACCACCATTTATCAAAATTCAGTTATTATTTCATCTTTCAAATTAAGGAAAACCAAGTAGGCGTTTTTTTTGGCCGACAATGTAACATACTTCCCAAAGTAAGTCTAACGCGCATGTTGTTTTTTTTTTTGTTTTTTTTTATTTCCATTTTTTGTACATTTCCATATAGTGCATCACATGTTCATTTCACATGTACATTCAAAATATACATCATTCATAAGTTTACATACAACAATCAGTTATGGCTTCTTGCATGGTACATAGATTATGTTATCATGATATTACATACATGGTTCTTAAATATCATGATTCTTAAATAGCATATGGAGTGATGACCAGAAGGCATAGAATCTTGCATAATTGCAGCTTGAAAAAGCAATCATTTTTGTTATATGGTAGTATGTTACTATTTCAAGCTGTAATGGTTTGAAATTTGGTATAACTTTTTTGATATGGCATTTGTACAGCATCAATTTTGTAATGAGAACATGTGCATTCAAAGGGTTGTTGTTTATGCCTTTAAATCCAAACAGTATATTTTCCTCATTAAAATCAATGTTTCCTTCTGTATAGTTTGCCAGCCAATCTGACAATTGACTCCAAATGCTATTTGCATATTGACAAGAATATAACATATGTGAGATGGTTTCTACTGGGTCATGACATAGTGAACATGCTGATGATTCTATATATCCCATTCTAAACAATAATTTGTTCGTACTTAGTATATTATGGATGATCTTATGTTGAAACCATCTTAGTTCACTGCTTTGTGTACATCTCTTAGCCATTTGATTGATATTTGTCCACTCTAATTCAATGTATTCTTTTTGTAGATACTCTTCCCATTTCAAGAAGGTTCTGGGTTTTGTGAACTTTGAGTCTTTTCTTTGAGAATTTCAAAGTAATGAGTTCTAGCCATATACAATTCCACAATTCTTCACTAAACGTCACTCTGAAGAAACTGCTAGTCTCCTTTGAGTAACAAATGAAGAGAAGCTCCTTTGCATCCATAGCTTTCATCTCGCTCAAAACCTGGGGAACATAATACTTCGGTAGTTTGTAATAAATGTCTGTTGTATATTGTTTCCCGGGAAAGGGACACTTCGCTTCCACAGCAAGAATTGGATGTCCTAGGTCTGTGTTTTCTGAACAATTCAGTTTTCGCCCACTTCCATCTGGGCTGATAACAGCAAACGGCTTGTATCCATGTTGTATAACATAACAACCCTCTTCTACATAGGTAATCTGTGGATGAAAAACCGGCATGAATTTGGAAACAAGAGTTGCAATGGCATGTATTTCGTTGGCAGATCCATAGTCCATTCTCTCCTTAACAAACGCTGATGGTTCAGGTGTTGGTACATTATTGACAACATTGTCAAAGTGTTGAGTCTGCGATTTGAGAGTATCTAATCCTAAGGCTTTGTTCATTGTACTGCCAGTCACCTTAGCCTCTTTGCGAATCTGAAACCACAACTCAGAACGTTGTTTTACAAGTTCAGGTTCCACAATTGATTGGTCGTCTTGGATAGATTGGCCACCAGTGAGACAAACATAATTTTGCTGCTCAGCAAGGCACACTCGGTTTTCAGTACAAAATAGATGTTGAACATTGTTCAGTTGACTGGCAATGCTACCGAGTTTGTTCAATAAAGCAACAGTTCTATGGAATCATTTATTTGATATAGAGTAGACTGTATAGCACTGATTACATACATATATTTTGATTGCCTCCAGTCACCCGTTGCAAGTTGTTTGAATTTATTGACAGCTGTGACCTTACCTATTTTCATTTCACGCAACTCTTTCAATCTCAAAGACAGTATTGTTATCACTGATTGTACTTTTTCAGATAAAGTACATTTGAACGTGCCTGAAAGGTCATTTGCATACTCTATGTTGTTTGAGATTTGTTCATTTTCAACCTCTTCAGCAGCATCTTTTATCAATGCAATTTCACGTGAAAGCCTTTCGTGCCTTTCCTTGAGACTGGGACTGTTCTCGTAACCAAATAGGTCAATATCTCCATGTTTCTGACCTAATGTTCCAGCATTTATTTTCTTGCCGTCAACACACAACTTCAAAGCAGTACCACGGACACTTTCAGAGACTTTAGCCAGAACCTGATTGAATATTCCTGGTCCCTCGGCTTCCTTAAAAGTACTCTCTAGTTTATCGAGAACACGTCTTGATGGGACAGCAAAGTTGATTTTGGAATCTTCAGGCTTTAGTGACACAACGCTGGATGCATCTGCATCAAACTGACCTGTATTCTTAACACCGCTCATAAACCGAAGGAATTTGCGGTGAAATAGTTTTTGTCCTATTCTCCAAAATTGTTTTATCTCCTTCCTGTATCGCATTCTGGAAGTATTTTCCAATGAATACCACTCTACCACATCTTCAAACAACATGTATGCGATGTTATTTAGCGGAAATTTCCCTGCATGCAATAATCGATTATATTTTAACCATGAATCCAATCGACCCGATTCCTTTAGACTTGAGATAACACCCGGGAGAAGTTCTTTCATTTCAGAAAGTATGTCTTCGTTTTCATCAGAAGTGTTTATAGGTTGCACATTTTCTGAGGTAGTGTTTGTCAATAACTTGTCATTGTCAGTTTTTAACTTCTTCTCAGGTGGGCTTTCATGTTCAATTAATAAAGTCGAGGTTTTACTGTTTGGTATACAAATTTTACCGTCACGCTTTAGTTCATTAGGGACGACGTTTCCAAAAGATTTGGACTGAAGGCGCAGCTTGCCACCAGTAGTATCCTGTATCCACTGGCGTACTTTTATTTTCTCCTGTGGGTGCTCTTTGATCATATGGTGAATAACAGCTTGGAAATCTGTCATCAAGTGACAATAGTAGCAATGGAAAATGGCCGACATTATGCAGATCCACATCATATCGTCATTTCTGTAAGAAAACAAAACGATACTCAATCAGTTAGAACATCAACAACCTAGACAGTCAAAAGAATAAAAATGTCAACACCCTGGACAGTAATAACATAACGACCCCGGGCATGTACAGTTTGCATTATGCACGATAACTTGAAAAATACACAGGTTATGACAGCTAAATTAAAACATTCGTCGTAAAATAACATATTAGCTTTGAAATTAACGTCAAATTTATAAATATCGCGCCGTTTTAGCCCAGAACCTGGTCAAGAATCCACAATTTCACTTGCTGACTTACCGCGTAATTTGACACTTCTGTGAAATCCTAACTAAATCAGTTTTTACAGCATGACATGCAGAAATTTGATTGATTTAAGACATTTGGAACATTAAGGCGATAAATCGAAACAAATATATAAATCAAAAGTTCAATAAAAGTGAAAAAATCTCACCGAAAACGTGTCTTGGTCCAACCATCCAAGTACTGTCCACCGGGAAAAGGGTCGTTGGAAACTAACAACTTCCGTTTTGGGGTGGACAGTGCTTACCCCCTGTGAAATTGCTGTTCCCCTGGAATTGCTTTTAAAAGGGGATATGTAGCATTCTTTGTAACCCCATTGTTGCTTTATCATTTGTTCTTGTTCAGATGTGAAGTGTACATCTTGTAAACAATAAATTTGAGCTTTCTTTTTCTTCAGGAATCCAAAAACTTGTTTTCTTTTTTTTAGTACTATTTAGTCCTCTACAGTTCAAGGATAATATTCTAAGTTTTTCCCTTCTATACATTTGAGGTTTGCAAAGCTCTTATGTGAACATTATGAATGATATATCTGTCGTATTGTAGGGTATGTACATTTTGTGATGGTTCAAATGGAAATGGATTTTTTTCGTAACACATGTCAACATTTGGAAGAAAAGAAATGGAAAAGATAAAATCAAAATAAACTGTACAACATGAGTACGTTACGACTTCCGTTTGAAGACGTGTGGTAAGTTGTGTGAGGTGCTGCGCCGAATAAATATTTGTTGAATAGCATAAGATATTGCTGCCTTGCTTTCATCGCTAATCATCTATACCCTTTTTGGAAGAAGATTTGGTCATAAATCATCTCAAAGTGTCATATACATTTCTTCCGTCAAAAGTCGTTTTTGTAATCATTCATTGTTTAGACGTGTCACGTGCTTGATTTTCCTTGATCACATGATTTTAGTCATGTAGTCATGTCATAAAGTCACATATGATAGTGTTATACAAATTATGTTTGGATAAGATAACGTAAGCTTTAACCTACGATTTAATAATAAGGTATTATGCTTGGATATTTAAAACGGCTGCACGGCGTAAAAATGAAAATATAGCGTACAAAATCACGTGATCACTTCGGGTCACATGTTAGTAGTCATGTGATCATTCGTAACATAACATCAGTCAAACTTTTTTCAGTTAATAACGATGTAATTATCGTTATCCCAAAAAAATTAAATTGCAAATATAAGTGCAAATATAAATAAAGGCATTAAATGATAAATGTTATACATTTTTAGGTCAAATTTATAAGATTGTCCTTTGTCTTATTCTAAAATGTTCGGTTTGCCGCATGAAATGCCGGCAGTCACTAGGCCTAGGCTGTAGTGACAAATTCATAAATTGTTCATGGATATTTATGCATAGTAGACCGTATCGTCTTACCTGTATTAATGAACATCCTTATCACAATATCCATTGAATCAAATGAAAGAGTATTCCCAAGTAATTATTAAACATAAAGCACATTTCACATATTATTTAGAGTTCTTTTTCACAATAATATTCAGTCCTAGAATAGTCTCGTAAATATTATCACCTCTGTTATGGCACAGGAAATGTTACTCCGTATCGATCGAGGTCGGGGGGTCATCTGCGAGTCCCAATTCTTTCCATTCGCTGTTCTTATTTTGTCTATAACAAAGTTTTAGGTCGATTCCTCTTTCGATAATTTTTATCTGGACATGACGATCTCTTCTCAACTCAAATGCCCTTGTTGCTAGTTTTCCTCTATATTTCTTCAACTTCACCGGTAGGTCGGTACGGATAGAGATACGATTGTCCATCAGAAGTTTTCGGTTTTTGCCGATTGCGTCAAATACTGATTGTCGGTCCGCCATGCGGATGAACTTCACCATAATGGGAAGCGGCATACTTGCTGAACGGCCTGTTGTTGAAAATCTTGGTAGGCGTTTCAGGTTGACGAAATCCATGTATTCTGCGTTTTGGATATTCATATCCCTGAATAATTTTCGTACTTCAGTTTCCGCGTCTTGATTATCCGGTATACCGTATACGAGTAGATTTGCCCGACGTGAGTACATTTCGTATTGTAGGTCTTTTCTTTCGTTTTCGGTTCTCATTTCTTTGATTTCTTCCTTCAGTTTTTGAATTTCTAATTTGTTTTCGTCGATTGATTGTGCGTTGAAGTTAATGGAATCTTTAAATTCGTCAATTTTTGTCACTGTACACTCGAGTTCTTTCTGCATCTTATCCATTCGCCCTGTTATTCTGTTAGACAGTTTTTCCAATTCAGTGGCGATGAAATGTTTCATGTCGCACGTGGCCTCCATGTTTAATTCTGCACCAAGATTTTTCCCGGGCGACGTTACTTGCTTTTTGGCGCTATCTGATCTAAATCTGTCTAGAATACTGCCGGATGGTGTGGGTGGATTTTCTTTTGTTGTTTTCTGGCTTCTAGTGGCTGCCATTTTTTGTGATTAATAGCGATTATGTTAAGTTCAGATAGTTTTCGGCGGAGCACCTCCCAAGCACGTCTTAGCTGGCGCGATGCATGACCCACATGTTGATTGGGTGACTGTCATGCGTTAATCACTTCGCACAACAACAGTTGACAGTCAGGATAGAAGAATAAGAATATTTTATTTGCGTGTCACATGCCGAACATGTGAAACATGATTATGAAAAAACAGCACCCAGTTTTTAGGCTTACGAGACACGATTTTCTTTCAAATATATCAAATTCATACAAGAATAAATAACATCTCAATTTCATACTGTCTGCAATGAATATGAGGGATATGTAGAATGAACTGAAGGGAATGCAAAACGTGTAACTATGTAATGTTTACAAAAGGCACTATAAACAATATGTCTCCTTCACTTTTCAAAATCACATTCTGTTTAAATTTGTTCACCTACAGTATCAATTGCTTTCCTGATAATACTAACTGTACATAACTTACTATCTTGATATTCAACCTCATGACAAAATAGCACTTTTCACCATTTTTCCTTAGCCCTTATTTCTTTTATATAACTAAGCAATAAATTAGCTTTAACAATGTTTATTCCCATACCATAATGCGTTCCATCAAAACTCACCATCCCGTCGGTGATATTATATGTATCAAAATAGTTTATTTTCAAAGGGTCAAGAAATTTCTTCATTTCCTTGTTAAAGAGTTTAAGTTTCTTCGATGTTTCAGATAGGAAAATAGGTGATTTTAGAATTCCAAGAGCATTAATTGTAGCCCACAGCAGTCTTGGCCAACCTTTCTTTGTTTGTTGTATTTGTTTAAAGGTTGGCTGAACGAACAATGTTTGAACCGCTGTTAAATTTAAACCATCATGACCACCTATACCCATGAATAAAAAAGATTTTTCTTTCATCGAAGATGCAACAGCTTTCATTTTTGGTCCATATCCTGATCTAGAGTAGTAGAAATTACGAAGTCTGACTTTTCCATCGCATTTCCTCACAGAACTTGCCAGAAGGTGTCGACAAATTTTCTCTGTAAACATGTACATCCCTTGACACATCATCTTTGTATCTGAAGAAGAAGCAAGCATTAATAATGATCTTGTCATAAAAGTTCATGGTTCTTCAAAAACGTTCGTTGATATTATACGTTGTTACAAATTAAGACTTTATTGGTAAAATTTAGGATTGTATTGGTACAGGATTAAATTGTATTGGTGCAGATTGTTGATTGTATAGGTAAAAATATTGGTAAAGATCAGGAATGTATCAGCAAATTTTGTGAACATTTATATTAGGATTGCATTGATTCAGATTGGGATTGCATGGATTCACATTTGGATTGTTTTGATTCAAATTAGGATTGCATTAGTTCACATTTAGATTGTTTTGATTCACATTTGGATTGTCTTGATTCACATTAGGATTGCATTGATTCACATTAGGATTGTCTTGATTCACATTAGGATTGCATTGATTCAGATCAGGATTGTTTTGATTCACATTAGGATTGCATTAATTCACATTTGGATTGTTTTGATTCACATTAGGATTGCATTAATTCACATTCGGATTGTTTTGATTCACATTTGGATAGTTTTGATTCACTTTTGGATTGCATTGATTCACATTAGGATTGTCTTGATTCACATTAGGGTTGCATTAATTCACATTAGGATTGTCTTGATTCACATTAGGATTGAATTAATTCACATTTGGATTGTCTTGATTCAGATTAGGATTGCATTGATTCACATTGGGATTGTCTTGATTCACATTAAGATTGCATTGATTCACATTAGGATTGTCTTGATTCACATTAGGATTGCATTGATTCACATTAGGATTGTTTTGATTCACATTAGGATTGCATTAATTCACATTTGGATTGTTTTGATTCACATTAGGATTGCATTAATTCACATTTGGATTGTTTTGATTCACATTTGGATAGTTTTGATTCACATTTGGATTGCATTAATTCACATTAGGATTGTCTTGATTCACATTAGGATTGCATTGATTCAGATTAGGATTGTTTTGATTCACATTAGGATTGCATTAATTCACATTTGGATTGTTTTGATTCACATTAGGATTGCATTAATTCACATTTGGATTGTTTTGATTCACATTTTGATTGCATTAATTCACATTACGATTGTCTTGATTCACATTAGGATTGCATTAATTCACATTAGGATTGTCTTGATTCACATTATGATTGCATTGATTCACATTAGGATTGTCTTGATTCACATTAGGATTGCATTGATTCAGATTAGGATTGTCTTGATTCACATTTGGATAGTTTTGATTCACATTAATATTATCTTGAGTCGCATTAGGATTGTCTTGATTCACATTAAGATTTATTGATTCAGATTTGGATTGCATTGTTTCACATTAGGAATGCATTGGTATAAATATCGACTGTTTTGACGTAAATTGTGATTGAACTTTTACAAAAATCTGGGATAAAATGTTCAACAGAAACATCGGACTGATGTTCTCACCATGATTGTCATGGACTAAATGTACGGACCAATTCACTACAAAAGCAACCAAAGCCTAATTTGATATCAAATGTAAATATCGAAAATTGTCTGTAAGTATTTTGAGGCTCTTTGATAGGAAACTAACAGTAACTTATATCAATGTGTGGTACAGAACAAATTCCCCATTAATATCTGTAATAATATACAATAATAAATTTCCACAAAGAACATGTTGTAGGTGTTCTATGGAGTCCAAAATGTTGTTTGTGGATTCTGGTAGGTATCGTATTATCGTTGATTACCATGTCAAACGTTGCAGGTATGGACATATATGGATCTGCTAAGGTAGGGTTATCTTAAACGAAGACAATGTCGTAAAAATTATGTTTAACAAAATCAATGACTCAAAGCAATATTCTTACTGAACACTATTTAATGTGTCGAGTAGTACATGCATTTAAAGGAAGTTCACCGTTATTTGTGCTTACTACATATCGTTTACTTACCTATTATTAATTGTCCTATGTAACGTAAGATGTAAATATGATTGTGAGGGAGCATAATAAGTGTGCAGAAGAATGACATTTATTATTTATTATTTCGATTCAATTGACAGACAGACGTTATGGTCTCTTTTCAATAAAAATGATCGAAGCCCGAAAATAAAAAAAACTTCTCAATAACATGTATGAAAATGTTAAAGCTTGTGTAAAAAATAACAATGAATTTTTAGATTGTTTTTTCAACTACAACTTGGGGTAAGGCAAGGATGTATTCTAAGCCCATTTTTATTTTCATTTTTCATAAATGAATTAGCAACCCAAATTGAAAGCAATTGTGAGTAATGAGTACAGTTACACGCCGATCTTGTTCATATTTTTCTGTTGCTCTTTGCATATCTCGTGCTATTCTTTAGTACCGTAACAGGTCTACACAGACTTATAAAAGAGCAGGAGACTTATTGTGACAATTACAAATTAACTGTAAATAGAAGCAAAACCACATTTTCGCAAGTATTAATGCGATAAAGTATTGGTTAAAGTTATTGAAAATGCCTCCATATCGTCTACCAAAGAAATGTTACAATATGATAATATTATATGATAAGTATGATCACAAAATTGGGTTACTTCTGAAAGAAATTTCTTACCACTAAGGGTGTTGGTTGTGTGCGGATAGACCAGAATGTTGATTCAAACGATGACTTTATTTGTCAAGTAACGAGGAGATTAAAATATATTTATTTACAAGAATGGACTGAAAACATACCCCTTTCTAGTAAGTATCTGTATTATAGGATGTTTAAATATACTCTAGAATCAGAAATTTATCTTTCAGGTATAAATGTAAAACAGTTTAGGATGTTCATTACATGATTTATATATCGAAAGTGGAAGATTCAAATCAGTCCAAAGAGAAAGTAGAATATGCAGACTTTGTAAAGAAAATCAAATAGAAGATGAATATCATTTCGTTTTAATTGACCTTTTTATAATTCTCTAAGGAAGTTGTATATTCAAAAACTATTACTATGTCCAACCGAACCTTTATACATTTGTAGACTTGTTAAGTAACACAAACATTGCAGTTCTTCAAAATCTGGCAAGGTTTATTTACCATGCTATGGTATTCAGAACAGAATATATTTCTACACATAAAAGTACTTTTTTGATTAAACGTAATTATTTATACTTACCTGACCTACTTTGCCTACCTCCTCTCTAGGTATGCTATTTCAACCTCAACACAGACGAAACTTGAACAGTGGAGTAAGGGATGCGTAAAATCCCTATCCAAGGGCGGTAAGTCTGCATGGTCTCATGACGTCACTACCGGAATATGCCACTCTCCGAAAGTCCCAAAAGGCAAGAAAGACCAAGTGGGGAGGATGGGCGGGCCTGGCGCGTAGGTCTAGTCAACAGGTTAGTATAAATAATTACGTTTAATAAAAAACGTACTATTATTTAAATACCTATCTGTTGACTAGACCTACTATGCCTAGAATCCCACTGCATGGAGGCGGGTCAGTAGATATGTGGTAGAGACGAGACCGGCAACAAGCCCTGATTGTAAGATAACCTACGAGTCCTCCACCCTGTGGTGAGGACAAGGCACAGCCCGGGAGATACCATCTCTACCGCTGAGCGGATCGAAGAGACAACCCAGCCACTCAACTTCTGATCAACACACTGCCCCCAACCCCAACAGGGAGGGGTTTTGAAAGCGAAGCTAAAGAACAAACAACAGACAAGGAGCTAACAATGCAAACAAAGTTTATTACAATGAGCATCTAAGCTCCTAAGAGGGCTGACCCCTTCTTGGTCTGGTTGGGGGGACCACCTTCGTCTGAGCGAACACTTGTGGACCAAGCCTAGAGATGCCTTCAAGATCTGCTGTGGAGACATCTCGTAGGTAATGGTTGGCGAAAACCCCTGAGGAACGCCAAAAACACCCCGCCATGACGTCCGAAACCGCGATGTTGCAGTGGTAAGCCATCGTGGCTGAAACTGCACAGATCTCATGAGGGTTGGAATGCGAAGGAGGAGGCAGGTCAGCGGCTTTGCACGCATCAATGACCGCCGACCTCAGGTACACCCCCAATGCTCGCTTAGCTAGCTCCATGGTGCTCCTCGGCGAGTGAGGCAGGAACAGACGATGCCTGCCATCTCTCAGCCTGCGGGTACACTGCACGTACACCCTCAAGGCCCTCACCTGACACATAGAGAGATCCACCTCTCCTGAGTCAGAACCCAGAGCCGGAATAGAGAAAGTACGGCCAGCCTCATCAGCTGCCTGGTTTTTTGCAGACAAAGTCGGGAGCTAAACCAAGTAAGGCTGATCCCCCCTCCCTGACCTCAAAGCGTACAAGGTCCGCCTGAAAAGCATGGATCTCAGAAAACCGAGCTGCGGAGACCATGGCCACCAGAAAAATGACCTTGATGGTGAGAGGGAGGAGGGGTACGTCAGAGAGCAGTTCATACGTATCGGAGTGAAGATGGTTGAGCGAAGGGGGAGACGAAGTAAAAGTCTGCGGACGAGAACGCGAACGCGAAGGGGGAGAAAGCGAATCTCTCGAACCCCTAGCGGATTCGGATATGACCGGCGACTCCTGGTCGAACTCATCCGACCGTTCCGTAAGAACAATGTCTACCGACTCCTCTGGAGACGGGTGACGAATGGGAGACACCTCCCGACATTGACTCGACTTAGCTGAACGTTTCTGAAACGAAAGCCCTATAGGCGACGGACTTGCGAATGGCCGTGACATACGCATGGAAGTCAGAAGCGGAGAGAGACGAGACGATGCGAGTCAAGTTGATTCAAACTGAAGGCTAATGACTGGGGAAGCCAGTGACTGGCGAGACGATGCGAGTCAAGTTGATTCAAACCGAAGGCGAATGACTGGCGAAGCGAATCACAGGCAAAGCGAATCACAGGCGAGACAATGCGACTCATATACCAACGGCGAGTGACAGCTCACAAAAGCGTAGACGATGAGACGCTTAAGCGAGGTCACTGACGAGTCGAAGGTGAAGCCAACCGAAGTAAACGACGAACTATTGGCAGATTCACCTGATCTAGAAGACAAAGGGACTGGTGGAAGGTACGACCTAAAGCCTTGGGAACCGAGCAGTCACCCGACGAAGGTGAGAGAAAAACAAAAGACACAAATTGCACGTGCAAAGCATGCAGCCACCCGCCAGGTAGCACACAGCTAGTACATGTCAACAAGGCCCCTTGTAACTCAACACCTACCTAAATCAGATTGATTAAACAACCTGCTAACGACGAACGTAGATGAGGCCTTGAAACTATCTCTTAAATAAATAAGAGATAGCTAGCAAGTTAGCAACAAAAGCGCTAAAAATACCCAGTCTCAGAACAAAACAACACGTATGTCTTGCCTTGCAACTGAAAGGAGAGTGACCTATTCCGGAAGTGACGTCACGAGACCATGCAGACTTACCGCCCTTGGATAGGGATTTTACGTATCCCTTACTCCACTGTTCAAGTTTCGTCTGTGTTAAAGGATAGATGAAATGCATTTTTCTCAAGAATGACAGATGATTACCTCTACGTATATTGTATATCGGAATCAATTGAGCATAAAATCGAGACAATATACACTTGCAATTGATAATTAAGACGATTTTAATTCACTCATTTTAACGATATCGCAATTTGTTCAACGAATCCTTTTGAAAATGCTCACTGAGGCGTGACTGTGATAAGCGATAGACGGGGCGACTAGATAGCTTCTCCGCCGATGTCTCGTTAATTAATTAATGATAATTATCACTGCCGCTAAATGAATTTATGAGGTGTTTTACATCGCAAAAAAGACATGTTTATGTAATAATTGTGTAATTGTCATCTGCGGAATTACCTAGTTGGATATCTAAACATTCGATATATTGGAAATTTAAGTTGGTTTATTGAAGATATCTTTGTGAAATTAACAATCAAAATGTTGCGAAATTACGTTGAATTGTGACTATCGCTGAAAATCAAATTCATCCACATACGTCACAGAAGTCATTCCTTCACGGGTCACACCCCCGCAGACTTTCATTCTGGTCGCCGGGGCTAAATCAGGCGTTTTTTTAAAAAGCCGTATATAAGTTATTTATGGACCGATTTCAGAAATTTAAAATCGAGCAATTGTCAAATTGACATCCCATTTTAATGAATCCGATTTGGACCATATGTCATTTCATCCATCCTTTAAGGTTGAAATAGCATACCTAGAGAAGAGGTAGGCAAAGTAGGTCTAGTCAACAGATAGGTATTTGAATAATACAAGTTATACCTAATTGTTAAATATCATCTCCATTGTATTAAACGTGCGTGTACATATTATCATTGAAATGTATTGTACTGCAGGCCTGTGGCCTTCCAGTACCGGAAATACCACTTGGGTAATAGACATTTATTATTTGCATGTAATGCGTATGGACATTTAAATAAATGATATAATTCATACTTTTTCAATATTGTATAATCTATGAATATATTATTTAAGTGTTGTCTGTATATCGTATCTCATATCTCACTAATTGAACGCTTATTAATGGCCTTTTTACCGCAAGTAATTCATTAATTCATGCTCTGCGAATAGCCATTCTTTTAGAATCGACCAGAAAGATAATCAAATCATGCTCGGACTGGCAGAAAACCGTGATCTAGTTGGATTATTAAAAGTTACCTTTGTGTGCTTTAGGATCCATAGCTCCATCCTTCATATTTCCTGTTACCACCAGAAGCATGGCAGTGTAGACATGACGGACCAGAGAATCTCCAACGAAGCCAACGTCCATTCCATCCAGGATATCACAGGCTTCTTGTGGAGTGTGTTCGTGGTATGTACAGCCCGGATGTGATGGAATCCATGTTGAATATTCTGCATGTTTCATATTCCTCATATCGTAACAATCCTCACACTCACATTCCTCCGCTGTCTTCATAGCACATTTGTTGTGGAAGCAGCAAGGAGTTTTACCCTTTGGATCACAGAGGGCTCGGTGGTATTTTGATTGCAAGTATGTCACATTGCCACATAGATGGTCTTTTCTTTGATAGGTAGGTGGAAGGCTATACCGTGAGTGGGCATGGAACAGAAAAGTTAATATTTCATGACGTTCCTGTTTGGTAAGAGGTCGTGTCTTCCATGTACCAGTCATCATTCCAGACAGGACACCAGGACATGGTTCAGATGCTATGTGGTGCAAATGTAGCGATGTATTGTCCAGGTCATTAAAACTAAAAACTCTATCAGAATTAGTGGAAGTCGTCATGTCATATGTGTTGAAGATGAATACAGATGTCCCCAAAATAAAGATTTTGATGGTGAAGACACTCCACAACAACTTCTGGTTCCGTAGTGTTGTCATTCTCAGTATGGTGTGATGAAATGAAGTTCCTGTAACGATAGATTCGTATGACAGTTTACCATACTAATATACTAATATAGAATATGAAACAGCAAATAAATAATATTAATTCGTGGAATTATTTTATATAGGCCTACATCTACGAGAATACATTGTACTGTACCAGAGCGTTTCCACTAGTCTTTATGCAAAACAAGGACATAAAGACGCTTTGGTTTCAATGATCTTTACTACTGCTACTCACACTGACTCGTCACACATCTTAATGAATTCGTTCACATTATTTCGCAGTCGTTCTAAGATTAGTCGGTTAATAAAGGAGCAGTAGCACGTTTTTGAAAGTTGATGACATGTATTTGAAAATAATGTCACTAATAGTAAAACACCATTCTCTCTTCGGAAAATCAAGTTAAAAATGAGTGTACATGGTTCGGTAAAGCCATTGGAATCATTTTTGTAATTCTAAATAATAAAATGTGTTCACATTAAAATGGCCGCCATACAAGTTTGCTTTTTACGCATCACAGTTATAACCACTACGGATAATTGTTTTTTTGTGATGACATGCTTAACCCTCTAAAATAAATATAAATGACTTAGACTATCATTAAAAATGTGAAATTTGTAAAAAAAACGTACTACAATATAAACTGCCAGGCAATAAAAAGTACACACCTCAGTTGGTTTCGATTAATTCAATATTTTAAGGAGAGATGGGACCCAGAAATCGAACTCGCTTATTTTGCGACAACAATTTATTGTTGTGAATAAGTCTCAAAATATATGGATTACGTTATTTTGGGCATAGGCTTATCTGTCACCTAACGGGGAGTGCTTAAATTTACACTTGAAATCATCAAAACTGCCGTGACGTCAGGTTTTTACGTTTATGTAGGTAATTTAAAAAATGACGTTAAAGTGATGAAAAACGTTCGGTGACCCCCTATTATTATTTCTGAATTTTTTTGTTCAGTTAACTGCGCACATCATATTAAAGTTTTAGCAATATCTGAAATACGTGTGTTAGTGACAAATCCTGTTGAACATGCGAAACACGATGATAAAAATGCCGTTTTTAATTAAAAAGTGCTTAATTTAATTTTGTTTCTCTTTCCAGCGTCATTAATTTTCAAAATATAGATTTGATATACATCCCCGTATGTGATTAAAATGTATCTGAAAGGATTCGGAGTTTATTCGTTGAAAGTGAGCGCTTAATTTCAATACACCAAATCAGTCAAAAATGACGTAATTTGTCGACGGGTGAATTATTATTAATGTCGATAACTCTTTAAATCGTTCGGTGACCCCAAAATTTTCTTACATTTTTGGATAAAAGACATAATAAACTTGCTATTTTGAAAAAATAAACGAATTCTAAAATATTTGATTTCATCTTCCCATCTCTCCTTAAAGAAATCAGAAATCGTGACTATGCCACGATACAATAATACCTATCCGCAGTAGTTTGAATGAATTAATTGATGACTGTCGTTAACTTTTAGTTAAAATATATTTGTTTAATGAGGACAGGGGTAAGAAATGACATTTACACCAACGTGACCCCAACCATGTTTGAAATGTTGTAAATGTGTGCAGAATCAGGCACATTTATTAATTTCCACATAGAGTATGTCTGATATGTCGATGAACAGTTGTGTTTTATCCAAACTAATTTTGAAAATTTTTAAATTTAAACATTTTTAAAAAAAAAAAAAAAATGTAGAAGTATTTTTTGACTGCTGACTAAACGCCTACACTATTCAGTTTAAGAGTACGAAAACGAAAACTTGAGATATTTGCAATTGAAAGTCATACGTATGATAATATGGAAGGGGATTTGTGCCAATAATGAAGACATGTTGACATGTAACTTGTAAAGTGTAACATGTCGTTCTCAACCATACAAGTCTCGAAAAGACAAGTCCAATCATGCAAAACTAACATTTTAATTCTGTCAATCGTAACTTCGCGTTCTCAACTTTACAAAGTTGAAATGTAATTCTAGAAATCGTCAAAGTCGAAAAGTCAACTTGTCATTTTTAATTATTAAATCTAAATAATATGCACATTTTGTAATGTTACAAGTTACATTTGACAAATGAAACATGGAAAATGAGGAGTTGCAAAGTCAGCTTTGTAAAAAGGACTTTTGCATTTCGAGACTGACATCACTTGCATAGTTGCGAATGCAATGTTTCAAATTACATCTCCACATGAATTCGCATTGACCATATTTGGAAATTTCCCGAACATTGCCGATGTTTTCCGAGGACGAGAGGCATTTGCGATAAAACGAGACCTCCCTTGCCGCTGTCCCAGATGGGGAATCCCGTAGTCTATTTTGAGCCCAACGCTGGACGAATTGACCACGCCCCCTGAAAATCAAGGGACGTAACTCTTGTTATGTCCTACAAACAAACGCACGTTGTCAGTTCACGGAGCGCTACTGTCACTTACATTCCGTTTGATAGTGTCGCTTAGTAATTAAATGCCAAACAAAAATACCAATTGAAAATTAATTCTTAGGTATTCTAATTATTATTTCAATAAATTTTAAGGACATTTGACAAACAATTTTTTTTTTTTGCAACGCAATACGAATGCGGAAGTAATGTAAATGTGGGATGACACTGACAGACAAAGGATCGCATAGCCTGAATGGCATTGAAGCTATGATAAATGTATCCGATCCGTTATCATAAAAGTTATTTCACTTACATACATAAAACTACATATTTACAAACCATATATAGACATCCTACATCCCGAAAAAAGTAATTACTTTCTGTGCGTTCATTTACACATTATCTTCTCTCAGTTCAATCATGTCAACATTCACTTTTTATACTCCAATTTTACGTGTATTCAGTAAAGTCTTTTGCATTCAAAAATGAATATCAAAGTTTTGATGAAGAAAATCCTGATATTGAAAGTATATAAACGTTAGTGGGGAAGAAATTGAAAGAAATACATAAGCCAGTGTTGATAACTTTATTATTAATTTTAAAATATTTTAAATGTACCACAAAGCAATGATCTAAACCATGGAACTTCATATACTTGTTTAAAAATTTTTTTTAAATGCATAGCACTTTAATTATAACTAAAAACTGTTCTGAATGTCAATACGTCTTATTCTTAGAGACAAATAATCAAGGGGAAATGTTCTTTAGCTGAGTTGAATTTATCTCTTTTAATTATTTTACAAACTTTTCTCAACTAGTTTAAATTATTTATTGGTTTTGAATATGTTAATTATTCATTTTCATTTACTTATCAAGCAAACTATATTTTTTAGCAGTGAAAAGTGTATTTTTGTGGGACAGAAATATATTTGTCCATGATTAATATGTCCATTAATTCTATATAAAGATTCAAATTACCGAATTCAAGTATGAAATGTAAATCATAAGCCTATATCTGTTGTTTCACACTTTAAACAATAAACATTCAACTTCTACATGCCAAAATATGAAAATAATTATGAATATAGAATGCAAACTGAAAATAGAATTGTATCACTGGTAATTTCAAAAATATAATTGCACTGTTGAATTTAAAAATTTAATCGACTGTAACATATACAGGATATAAAAAATTTAAATTTTTGTTCACCAAAATGGCCATTTATGAATACATTGACATGCGTATTGTTTTCAATAAATCAAATATGTGTTTTATTTATTCATATATGAAACGATGATAATTTTTATTTAGATACTAGTTCCAATAATTTATGTTTTACAACAATCTGTCTCCCCTAAACATACGTCTTTGCCGTGTCTATTAACACTTTTGTTTGTTAGTCATTAATGTAACAGACTCATTGTAGTAGAAATATATATCAAATTAATAATTTAAAAGTTCAAAGAAAAGAAATGTTAATTCAATTAAAGTCAAGGAAAAACACAACACAATCCGGCTAGAAGTTGCAGAATGGGCTTCTTTATACACATATTTCAAGGATTAGTGTTTGAAAAGTCCAGAAACTGTACTAAGAGTGTGACATTTTAGGTGTTCAGTATATATTTATAAATAGAGCGATCTACACAAGAGAGCTGCTGAAAATGAAAATAAGTCATTCAAATATTAGTTCTTTCTGTAAATCTGAACCAGAAAGTTTCCAGTATGTTTTCATAAATGTAATCACGTAAATGAATTTTGGGGGAATCGAAAGTTCCATGAACAATCGTCTTTTATCACCCAAAACTGGCTCCCTAAGTAGATGGTGCTTGTGTGAGATCAAGCGATATCGACAAGCAATATCTACATTGTAGATAACGCTAAACTCAAATCTTCATAATCCTATTATATAATCAGTACATGACAGTTAATTTGTAACTTTAATGAACTCGTGTTGATATATTTGATATCAGAAGACACTTGGGTGAAATTCTCGATATATACTCTGATATCATATCATTACATTACCTCCAAAAAATTAAAATATCCATAGAAAGTGTTGTCAATTTTGTCAAGGATGTATCTAATGTTGCAAACATTATTCGCTCGTATATTAAAAACAACGCCTTCTTTCCATGCGAAATGGAAAATTTTAAACAATATTTCCTGGTTTAAAAATTGTTTCTTAGCTCTGCACATCCTTTATGTGTGTTTCACTTTTGTCTGTATACCTGTGAAATGAACTTAAGAAAACATTTGAAAAAAATGTTTCATTGAGCTATACCTTACGAATTTTTAGTTCTGCCCCAGAAAGGAATCCAAGTTGCGTTTCCATGGAAACGGGGAAAACAAATACCGAACTATGACCAGTGTTGCGACGATCCAAAAGCTGAGACAGGAAAATGACAATCATTTTGTGGACCAAAATCAAAGCAGTCCATGACACTGACAGTAATTTATGTTTCGAAACCACTTGAAATTACATAAGGTTTATTTTGAAAAGTTACAAATATTTACTTTTTATTTAAAAAATGTCGATAAATTATCTAACAAAAATCGAATGTGAAAAAATGTCCCAACCAACTGTTTTTTTGTGTTATTTTTTTTTTTACAAAAGACGCAATGTTTTCTTTATACCCAATTAATACAGAGTGTCTTACTTATGAAGGCATTAGACATGCAGTTTTATAATATGCCAACTCTTTATACATGTATAGGTATCATTATACCCGAGTGTAAACTGTGCAATCCTGTATACCCTTTTACAATCAAATGAAAAACAAAAATTCAACACCCTTCTGGGTCACAAAAAAATGTACGATTTATTTCTTGAATCACACATTTTGATAAACTAACTTACTATCTTAAACTTATCTTAAATCACTGATTCGAAATACACTGATCTGGATTGGGAGTGTTTTAGCTTATACATATACAACTGCATGTAGCAGGAAAGGATTTACTCCAATTATCTTGTATATTTAAAAAAACCAAACAAATCATACATACATACAATACTGTAATATCACAAAATACATATATATATTAATCTTGACCAGGAGGCATATTTCTTAAAAGTGTGGTCTAGCTACATTTTATATTCCTATGTTATTTAGGACAAATGAATAGACAATTCACAACTTTTCTCTAAATTAGTTCAATTATATACTTTGATTCTGCTTGCATTTTGAACTGTATACTTATTTATATGGTCACCCTGGAAATAATGTAGAGAAACAATTTAAATGTTTTATTTTCCTTTTTGTGTTTGACCAGTACCGTGAAAATGTAGATTGGCCTTCCACATATAACACGCACATTTGCTGACACTCCGATGTCGTATATTTGTATGACTTTGATCAATCTGACGTCCTATCTGTTCCTTTCCGCTAATTTCCGTAATATTCCAAATATGGTCAATGCGAAATCGTGCAGAGATGTGATTTGAAACATTGCAATCGTAACTATGCAAGTCGTGTCAGTCTCGAAATGTTAACTATGCAAGTCGTGTCAGTCTCGAAATGCTGAAGTCGGTTTTACAAAGCTGACTTTGCAACTCCTCATTTTCCATTTTTCATTTGTCAAATGTAACTTGTAACATTACAAAATGTGCATATTATTTAGATTTAATAATTAAAAATGACAAGTTGACTTTTCGACTTTGACGATTTCTAGAATTACATTTCAACTTTGTAAAGTTGAGAATGCGAAGTTACGATTGACAGAATTAAAATGTTAGTTTTGCATGATTGGACTTGTCTTTTCGAGACCTGTATGGTTGAGAACGACATGTTACACTTTACAAGTTACAAGTCAACATGTCTTCATTATTGGCACACATCCCCTTCCATATGATAAAACAACAGAAGTGTACTTTCTTTTGCCTGGCAGTTTATTTACAGAAGATGTTATACAGATCATCAACTTTATCATTGTCAGTTCTCATCTTATTCTACCAACTTCCAAAATCCCTTTCAACCAGTTTAAATATCTTCGGTAGATGAGATATTCGTAGATTATAGTCCCATAGACTTCACGGTAGATTAGCATATATTCAAGTGGAAATAGCTCCCCAAATAGCAATGATTGTCTTGTCTGAATAATACAAATTGAGCCATAAGTCGTATCATGATTTATTGCCTAAGGTTGAAGACATACATATAAATAATACAGTTATAATATCCAATAAATCGCCACCAAACATACACTTATAATCTGCTGATCGAAGTATTCAGCTGCATACCTAAGGTTTGTTCACCTACTTGTGTATTTCAATGCAAATACTATGTTATTTGGCCAACTAAACCAATCACTATGAATTTTTGCATTATTAGAAGACAGTTTCATAACGTAATCTGGTTTGGTGCCTCATAGTAAACAGTTACAGTTTTGGCAGCTCTTTGAAGTGACAATGGGTCAACCGTTTAAAAACTACAGTATTGTTTTCTTCTTTCTTCTGTGAAATATTCAGTAAGTGATCAACTGGATCAAACATACATCATATATTTTCTCTTATACTCATTCAATGTATTTGTGATAAACTTGTTCTCATTTAGTCGATATGACAGCTTTTTAACCAAAAATAGAATTAAATTTGAATTTTCAAAATTTTACCCCTTTTGTCTATGTGTGTATATGTCTTTTTATGCCAAATTTAATAAACATGCACCACTGACATTACGATCACAGGTTACGTTCGAAAATAATGATTGTACTCATGAATATATGATGATTCATTGTTATTGTAAATGATGTAATTTTATTAACGTTACAATAAACGTCATGTTACATGATATTTGCACTATGATACACATTAAGGTGAACGAACTTTCAGGACGCGGCATTATAAAGACACGATTTAAGTATTTTCGTACTTTTCGGTCATTAGAAGAATGAAAATAGCATATGTCTGTCGCCGACAGCCTTTTATTTCCCTTTATTCCATCTGAAGGCTGCTTCTCCACTGTCTATATGTAGGGAGTTGTACGTGCTACCCGTATTTGGCTACACGCCAAATCATGTGCATTCCATGCCTGTGACGTGTGACACTTTCATGTCACCAGCCGACTATGTCGGACGTGTTAACAACATCTTACTAATGTTGTTGTTCTACATTTTCACAGGTAAGCACCCTCTCTACATATCTTTCATTGTCTTTGCTAGTATATATATTATTACCATAAACATCGTAATAGCATTAAGTTAGTAATTAATCGCGATCGCGTAGTTTAAACATATTCTCGCGTATTTAGCACATTCTAACTTAAGCACTAGCATTGCACGTATGATACTGTGTGAACGTTTGATCATAATGATTTTATACACAAGGTATACTAAATCATCTATTTTATATATTTTCTGACTGATCGCTAATGCGTGACGTCACATAAGTTGTAAATATACCGGACGTGACGCCATTGTGTGACGTCACATATATTTTATCTATTATACAATATTGGTGTTTCTATCATATACTATTTCATAACTATAATTGTATTGTTTATTGCCAATATATGTATTTATAATATAACATATATGTATGACTTTCATGTCACCAGCCGACTATGTCGGACGTGTTAACAACATCTTACTAATGTTGTTGTTCTACATTTTCACAGGCAATAAACTGGTTATTGACTCTTGGCGATGTTCCCCGTCATTATTTATTCGTCTAAGGAGGCACAAGAGCTGAACCCGCGACAATTGGCGCCCGAACAGGGAGGGGATCATCACAGCATCGCCGTCAAACCAGTGCCAACGAACCGTGACCACCCCTACATCACATCTTTACGACTCATCACGTCGTCATCTTCACGGATCGACATACATGTGAGAACTGTGATAAGTGATTCGTGTGTGAAATCTATATATATGTATATACATACATCAACAACTTCTAATTGACTGTGATAGGACATTTTCCATCTCTTAATTTATACACTGATCTGTGATATCCATATTTACAAGTGACACTTTATAAACAAGACTGTGATAAACGTGATATGTGATATCTGTGATCATCACTGAGACATTGGGAGACATTTATCTGCAACCGTGATAATATATATGTGACATTTCATTGATATCCACGGATTCTTCTACATTCGTGTGATTGATATTGACATTTTCTTTCATGGATTTGCTTTATTCATAATTATTGACATTTGTTTACATGTATTGAAATTGCTTTTCATGTTATCTGTGTATATATATTTCATGTCAAGTGATTTGTGAATGAATGCATTGAATTTCGCATAACATTGCAATGTTTACATCATGTTTATACAAATTGCTAGTTAGTTTAGTTAGATTAGTTTAATTAGATTAGTTTAGGCTAGTTTAGTTACATTTATAAATAAACAATAAGCTATTCATATTGTCTTTAAAAACGACAATGCATACTTTAGTTTTACATAACTTTTTTTAGTGTTTTGACATAGTGCAATAGTTGTCTGTTTACTTTCTTGAGTGATTGTGTGTACGTGTCGGTCATTTTCACTTATACTAATTATACAGCCATGCACTCGCGTTAATAATTCTCACGTTCTATATTTCCGCGTCCGCGTTCGCGTCCGTTAATCAAATACATTGTTAGCAAAATAAACTTAGGGCCTGTTCATTTTCCCCTATCCTGTACTGCTTTCTTCGCTCTATCCTATAGGCGATTACCTCCCTTTGTTTCGTATCAGCTGGTGTTGTGTTTGTTTCTTTATCATGGTGTTGTTTGCTTTTTGCCTTCGGTAAGTTTGTTGCTTTTTGGGTACTTAAGTGCGAATACATTTTATATAATTATATATATTATGTATGTTACTTGAGTTTACTCTTGCATACTTGTACTAGTTTTATGCTCGTTGCATTCCCTTAGCAATTTATGTTACCTTAGTAGCTCTAGAGTTGCGCTTGCGTTTACCTATTGCATCACTCCTTAATATATCAAACATCATATCATACACTCTGCAGTATCAGAGCATATCCAATCACAGGTACATTCATGTTTCACATCATGTTTGCATTTCCTTGTTCACTGTTAGTGCACAGTAAATATTTTACTTAACGAAAGTGTATCAACATAGTTTATACAACACTACCGTAGCTTCCCTACTTAGCTGACGTGTAGTTGTATACACTGGTAAACACCATACAGTTTTTTTTCTGTGCTGGTTTACTGTTAAGGTTTCAGCACTTGCACTCTTTGTGCCTTTTTGTGTTTTGTTGCACTTTGTGAATTACGGATCGACGACAACATGGCTCAAGGTAGTGAAGATTGGGAAGTCAAGTCCGACGTTATTTCTGATGCGGATGAAGCTAGGATGTTAAGCTATCTACAGAAGACTGGCAAATACAGCATCCACTCCTTACCCACTTCTTCTACACCACACCCAAAGCACGTCCCTAGTTCATCTTATTACGCACACACAACTAGTTTCCCACCATATATCCCTACACCAGGTTCGTTTCCTTTTCCTCCTCCCACTTATCATCCTGCACCGTGGACTGCACTTCAACAACCGCCGAGGATTTCAGCCTTCTCAGGTGAAGAGCCAATGCCAAAAGGGGAGACAAGTTTCGATAACTGGAAGTTTGAGGTCCGTTGTTTGATGAGAGATGACACAATCACATCTTCAGCACTCATCCAAGCTGTAAGGAAGTCCCTTAGAGGAGGAGCCGCTCGTGTTTTGATGTCCCTAGGAGAATATGCTACAGTCACAGGTATTCTACACAGGCTGGAGGGCCCCTACGGAACCATCATCGCAGCGGAGCAACTACTTCAGCAGTTCCATCAAGTAACACAGAAGGATTCGGAATCGGTGGCTTCATGGGGAATTAGGCTTGAGGATATTCTTCAAAGTGTGCACGACAGAGGATCCTACTTGGACACACACGCAAGTCAGGCCATGCTACGGAATCGGTTCTGGACAGGGTTGAGGAATCCGGCATTGAAGGACGCAACACGTCACGCCTTCTACTCTGCGATGGATTTCCACACACTGTTACAGACTGTTCGAGTGATAGAGCAGGAAATCAACAACCAGCCTGTCAAGTCAAGACCCTCTCGAAGCCAGCATCAGCCTCAGACACTAGGATCACCTCAGTCACTTGACGGATCTACTCCCTCTGCTCAGGATCGAAGAGGCTTGAGAAGTTGGAAGTGGCATCACAGAAACCATCCACAGACAGTCATCTTCTCCAGCAGATCCTAGACAGACTCAAGGCATTGGAATCTCCTGACACCCACTCTCAACAGTACTCCCTTCCATCACAACGGACTCGAAGTAGAGGAAGAAGAGGACGAGGTCGAGGATCCTCAAAGAAGGAAGAACAAGGTTCTTTAAACTGATCCAGCATACTGCAGCGGGGCCCACACAGGCTGAGGGAACTACTAGCCCCTCTGACTTACATCGACGGATGGTAGGCAAGGCCAATGAAGCAGTCATACACATCAAGGGACTCGACTGTCAAGCCTTGATTGATCCAGGATCGATGGTCTCAACTGTGTCGGAAGGATATCACGTGTCAAGTCTGTCTCATCTTCCACTACGTCAGCTTCAGGACTTTGAGATTGAAGTTATGGGAGCAGGAGACAACATCCTTCCATACTCAGGATACTTGGAGGCCAAAATCTACATCCCATTCATCAACAAGGAGTTGGACGTCATACTGCTTGTCACAAGAGACACAGAGTACAACAGGCGTGTACCACTAGTGATTGGCACCGACATCATAGATATTGTTGAGAGATTCATGGAACCTGTGGATAGCACCATACCAGTCTCGTGGGTAACAGTTCTGCGATCACAAGTCAATGGAATCATCGGACAAGTGAGATCTACCAACAAGACACCGATCCACATCCAACCAAATCAGATGATGACCATCGATGGACTTGTGCGCCACCAGCCTGGAAGAGCCACAGCTATCACAGAACACCATGATCTTGACTCTGACCTTCGGACAGAACTCTCAGTTTGCCCAAGACTCGTGGAGATTGGTAAGCGAGGTAACTCCTCCAGAGTGCCTGTTCGAATCTGCAACATGTCAGCTAGGATCATCACTATACCTGCCAAGACAAGACTCTGCCAGCTTCATGAAGTTCACGTGGTCAGCGACGTTCCTGTTGATGCTCTGCCGACCAAGACCAGCACTAGCCACGAGCCGTCTACCTCACCAGTGGACATTGACCTCTCGGACAGTTGTCTTACCGATGGACAGAAGGATGAAGCCTTGACCATGCTTTCAAGATGGAACTGCATCATGTCTAAGAGCCTCATCGACTTGGGACACACCACATCAGTGAAGCATGAGATCAACCTCATCGATGACACTCCCTTCAAGGACCCTCACCGTCGCATCCTGCCTGGAATGTTTGAGGAAGTCAGGGAACACCTTCATGAGATGTTGACATGTGGAGCCATTCGTGAGTCTCATAGTCCGTTCTCGTCCAACATCGTGCTTGTGAGGAAGAAAGACAAGTCTCTGCGTCTGTGCTTGGATTTTCGCCGGATTAATCAACGAACAATTAAGGACGCCTATTCCATCCCCAGGATCGACGAAACTTTGGATTGTCTGTCAGGAGCATCCATGTTCTCAAAGCTGGACTTGCGCTCTGGCTACTGGCAAGTGGAGTTAAAGGAAGAGGACAAGAGTAAAACTGCCTTTTCAGCTGGTCAACTCGGATTCTACGAATGCAATCGAATGCTGTTTGGACTTACCAATGCACCTGCCACATTCCAGCGTCTAATGGAGAAATGCATGGGAGATCTCAACCTCAAGGAGTGTCTCATATACCTGGATGACATCATAATCTTCTCTACCACATTTGAAGAACACTTGAAACGTCTTGAAGCAGTATTCCAGCGCCTGAAAGACAACGGACTCAAGCTCAAGCCTTCCAAGTGTGAGTTGTTCAGGGATCGTGTGACATACCTTGGGCATGTTGTATCTTGCAACGGGATAGAGACAGATCCAGAGAAGGTCTCGGCACTCAAGAACTTTTCCAGTATGTTTTCATAAATGTAATCACGTAAATGAATTTTGGGGGAATCGAAAGTTCCATGAACAATCGTCTTTTATCACCCAAAACTGGCTCCCTAAGTAGATGGTGCTTGTGTGAGATCAAGCGATATCGACAAGCAATATCTACATTGTAGATAACGCTAAACTCAAATCTTCATAATCCTATTATATAATCAGTACATGACAGTTAATTTGTAACTTTAATGAACTCGTGTTGATATATTTGATATCAGAAGACACTTGGGTGAAATTCTCGATATATACTCTGATATCATATCATTACATTACCTCCAAAAAATTAAAATATCCATAGAAAGTGTTGTCAATTTTGTCAAGGATGTATCTAATGTTGCAAACATTATTCGCTCGTATATTAAAAACAACGCCTTCTTTCCATGCGAAATGGAAAATTTTAAACAATATTTCCTGGTTTAAAAATTTTTTCTTAGCTCTGCACATCCTTTATGTGTGTTTCACTTTTGTCTGTATACCTGTGAAATGAACTTAAGAAAACATTTGAAAAAAATGTTTCATTGAGCTATACCTTACGAATTTTTAGTTCTGCCCCAGAAAGGAATCCAAGTTGCGTTTCCATGGAAACGGGGAAAACAAATACCGAACTATGACCAGTGTTGCGACGATCCAAAAGCTGAGACAGGAAAATGACAATCATTTTGTGGACCAAAATCAAAGCAGTCCATGACACTGACAGTAATTTATGTTTCGAAACCACTTGAAATTACATAAGGTTTATTTTGAAAAGTTACAAATATTTACTTTTTATTTAAAAAATGTCGATAAATTATCTAACAAAAATCGTATGTGAAAAAATGTCCCAACCAACTGTTTTTTTGTGTTATTTTTTTTTTTACAAAAGACGCAATGTTTTCTTTATACCCAATTAATACAGAGTGTCTTACTTATGAAGGCATTAGACATGCAGTTTTATAATATGCCAACTCTTTATACATGTATAGGTATCATTATACCCGAGTGTAAACTGTGCAATCCTGTATACCCTTTTACAATCAAATGAAAAACAAAAATTCAACACCCTTCTGGGTCACAACAAAATGTACGATTTATTTCTTGAATCACACATTTTGATAAACTAACTTACTATCTTAAACTTATCTTAAATCACTGATTCGAAATACACTGATCTGGATTGGGAGTGTTTTAGCTTATACATATACAACTGCATGTAGCAGGAAAGGATTTACTCCAATTATCTTGTATATTTAAAAAAACCAAACAAATCATACATACATACAATACTGTAATATCACAAAATACATATATATATTAATCTTGACCAGGAGGCATATTTCTTAAAAGTGTGGTCTAGCTACATTTTATATTCCTATGTTATTTAGGACAAATGAATAGACAATTCACAACTTTTCTCTAAATTAGTTCAATTATATACTTTGATTCTGCTTGCATTATTTATATGGTCACCCTGGAAATAATGTAGAGAAACAATTTAAATGTTTTATTTTCCTTTTTGTGTTTGACCAGTACCGTGAAAATGTAGATTGGCCTTCCACATATAACACGCACATTTGCTGACACTCCGATGTCGTATATTTGTATGACTTTGATCAATCTGACGTCGTATCTGTCCGCATCCCCCCCCCCCCCCCCTTCAAAACTGTGCCCGACCATCAGGCTCGCAACAGAAATAACCGCGTCTCGAGCGTTCGGGCGGCCAGTTAGCTCCTCCACAATAAAATGCGATGGTCTCCTATGATGTTTTAGTCAATGTGCTTTTGTCAACAGTATGCTGATAATGAGAATACAAGTATGCATCTTTCAAATATGTGTTAGTAGTTGCTGGGAGATGCTTGCCAAGGGAGAAGTCATTGTTGAACATTGTGTTTATCGGATCGGGATTATTCGTTCCTTTCCGCTAATTTCCGTAATATTCTAAATATGGTCAATGCGAAATCGTGCAGAGATGTGATTTGAAACATTGCAATCGTAACTATGCAAGTCGTGTCAGTCTCGAAATGTTAACTATGCAAGTCGTGTCAGTCTCGAAATGCTGAAGTCGGTTTTACAAAGCTGACTTTGCAACTCCTCATTTTCCATTTTTCATTTGTCAAATGTAACTTGTAACATTACAAAATGTGCATATTATTTAGATTTAATAATTAAAAATGACAAGTTGACTTTTCGACTTTGACGATTTCTAGAATTACATTTCAACTTTGTAAAGTTGAGAATGCGAAGTTACGATTGACAGAATTAAAATGTTAGTTTTGCATGATTGGACTTGTCTTTTCGAGACCTGTATGGTTGAGAACGACATGTTACACTTTACAAGTTACAAGTCAACATGTCTTCATTATTGGCACACATCCCCTTCCATATGATAAAACAACAGAAGTGTACTTTCTTTTGCCTGGCAGTTTATTTACAGAAGATGTTATACAGATCATCAACTTTATCATTGTCAGTTCTCATCTTATTCTACCAACTTCCAAAATCCCTTTCAACCAGTTTAAATATCTTCGGTAGATGAGATATTCGTAGATTATAGTCCCATAGACTTCACGGTAGATTAGCATATATTCAAGTGGAAATAGCTCCCCAAATAGCAATGATTGTCTTGTCTGAATAATACAAATTGAGCCATAAGTCGTATCATGATTTATTGCCTAAGGTTGAAGACATACATATAAATAATACAGTTATAATATCCAATAAATCGCCACCAAACATACACTTATAATCTGCTGATCGAAGTATTCAGCTGCATACCTAAGGTTTGTTCACCTACTTGTGTATTTCAATGCAAATACTATGTTATTTGGCCAACTAAACCAATCACTATGAATTTTTGCATTATTAGAAGACAGTTTCATAACGTAATCTGGTTTGGTGCCTCATAGTAAACAGTTACAGTTTTGGCAGCTCTTTGAAGTGACAATGGGTCAACCGTTTAAAAACTACAGTATTGTTTTCTTCTTTCTTCTGTGAAATATTCAGTAAGTGATCAACTGGATCAAACATACATCATATATTTTCTCTTATACTCATTCAATGTATTTGTGATAAACTTGTTCTCATTTAGTCGATATGACAGCTTTTTAACCAAAAATAGAATTAAATTTGAATTTTCAAAATTTTACCCCTTTTGTCTATGTGTGTATATGTCTTTTTATGCCAAATTTAATAAACATGCACCACTGACATTACGATCACAGGTTACGTTCGAAAATAATGATTGTACTCATGAATATATGATGATTCATTGTTATTGTAAATGATGTAATTTTATTAACGTTACAATAAACGTCATGTTACATGATATTTGCACTATGATACACATTAAGGTGAACGAACTTTCAGGACGCGGCATTATAAAGACACGATTTAAGTATTTTCGTACTTTTCGGTCATTAGAAGAATGAAAATAGCATATGTCTGTCGCCGACAGCCTTTTATTTCCCTTTATTCCATCTGAAGGCTGCTTCTCCACTGTCTATATGTAGGGAGTTGTACGTGCTACCCGTATTTGGCTACACGCCAAATCATGTGCATTCCATGCCTGTGACGTGTGACACTTTCATGTCACCAGCCGACTATGTCGGACGTGTTAACAACATCTTACTAATGTTGTTGTTCTACATTTTCACAGGTAAGCACCCTCTCTACATATCTTTCATTGTCTTTGCTAGTATATATATTATTACCATAAACATCGTAATAGCATTAAGTTAGTAATTAATCGCGATCGCGTAGTTTAAACATATTCTCGCGTATTTAGCACATTCTAACTTAAGCACTAGCATTGCACGTATGATACTGTGTGAACGTTTGATCATAATGATTTTATACACAAGGTATACTAAATCATCTATTTTATATATTTTCTGACTGATCGCTAATGCGTGACGTCACATAAGTTGTAAATATACCGGACGTGACGCCATTGTGTGACGTCACATATATTTTATCTATTATACAATATTGGTGTTTCTATCATATACTATTTCATAACTATAATTGTATTGTTTATTGCCAATATATGTATTTATAATATAACATATATGTATGACTTTCATGTCACCAGCCGACTATGTCGGACGTGTTAACAACATCTTACTAATGTTGTTGTTCTACATTTTCACAGGCAATAAACTGGTTATTGACTCTTGGCGATGTTCCCCGTCATTATTTATTCGTCTAAGGAGGCACAAGAGCTGAACCCGCGACAATTGGCGCCCGAACAGGGACGGGGATCATCACAGCATCGCCGTCAAACCAGTGCCAACGAACCGTGACCACCCCTACATCACATCTTTACGACTCATCACGTCGTCATCTTCACGGATCGACATACATGTGAGAACTGTGATAAGTGATTCGTGTGTGAAATCTATATATATGTATATACATACATCAACAACTTCTAATTGACTGTGATAGGACATTTTCCATCTCTTAATTTATACACTGATCTGTGATATCCATATTTACAAGTGACACTTTATAAACAAGACTGTGATAAACGTGATATGTGATATCTGTGATCATCACTGAGACATTGGGAGACATTTATCTGCAACCGTGATAATATATATGTGACATTTCATTGATATCCACGGATTCTTCTACATTCGTGTGATTGATATTGACATTTTCTTTCATGGATTTGCTTTATTCATAATTATTGACATTTGTTTACATGTATTGAAATTGCTTTTCATGTTATCTGTGTATATATATTTCATGTCAAGTGATTTGTGAATGAATGCATTGAATTTCGCATAACATTGCAATGTTTACATCATGTTTATACAAATTGCTAGTTAGTTTAGTTAGATTAGTTTAATTAGATTAGTTTAGGCTAGTTTAGTTACATTTATAAATAAACAATAAGCTATTCATATTGTCTTTAAAAACGACAATGCATACTTTAGTTTTACATAACTTTTTTTAGTGTTTGGACATAGTGCAATAGTTGTCTGTTTACTTTCTTGAGTGATTGTGTGTACGTGTCGGTCATTTTCACTTATACTAATTATACAGCCATGCACTCGCGTTAATAATTCTCACGTTCTATATTTCCGCGTCCGCGTTCGCGTCCGTTAATCAAATACATTGTTAGCAAAATAAACTTAGGGCCTGTTCATTTTCCCCTATCCTGTACTGCTTTCTTCGCTCTATCCTATAGGCGATTACCTCCCTTTGTTTCGTATCAGCTGGTGTTGTGTTTGTTTCTTTATCATGGTGTTGTTTGCTTTTTGCCTTCGGTAAGTTTGTTGCTTTTTGGGTACTTAAGTGCGAATACATTTTATATAATTATATATATTATGTATGTTACTTGAGTTTACTCTTGCATACTTGTACTAGTTTTATGCTCGTTGCATTCCCTTAGCAATTTATGTTACCTTAGTAGCTCTAGAGTTGCGCTTGCGTTTACCTATTGCATCACTCCTTAATATATCAAACATCATATCATACACTCTGCAGTATCAGAGCATATCCAATCACAGGTACATTCATGTTTCACATCATGTTTGCATTTCCTTGTTCACTGTTAGTGCACAGTAAATATTTTACTTAACGAAAGTGTATCAACATAGTTTATACAACACTACCGTAGCTTCCCTACTTAGCTGACGTGTAGTTGTATACACTGGTAAACACCATACAGTTTTTTTTCTGTGCTGGTTTACTGTTAAGGTTTCAGCACTTGCACTCTTTGTGCCTTTTTGTGTTTTGTTGCACTTTGTGAATTACGGATCGACGACAACATGGCTCAAGGTAGTGAAGATTGGGAAGTCAAGTCCGACGTTATTTCTGATGCGGATGAAGCTAGGATGTTAAGCTATCTACAGAAGACTGGCAAATACAGCATCCACTCCTTACCCACTTCTTCTACACCACACCCAAAGCACGTCCCTAGTTCATCTTATTACGCACACACAACTAGTTTCCCACCATATATCCCTACACCAGGTTCGTTTCCTTTTCCTCCTCCCACTTATCATCCTGCACCGTGGACTGCACTTCAACAACCGCCGAGGATTTCAGCCTTCTCAGGTGAAGAGCCAATGCCAAAAGGGGAGACAAGTTTCGATAACTGGAAGTTTGAGGTCCGTTGTTTGATGAGAGATGACACAATCACATCTTCAGCACTCATCCAAGCTGTAAGGAAGTCCCTTAGAGGAGGAGCCGCTCGTGTTTTGATGTCCCTAGGAGAATATGCTACAGTCACAGGTATTCTACACAGGCTGGAGGGCCCCTACGGAACCATCATCGCAGCGGAGCAACTACTTCAGCAGTTCCATCAAGTAACACAGAAGGATTCGGAATCGGTGGCTTCATGGGGAATTAGGCTTGAGGATATTCTTCAAAGTGTGCACGACAGAGGATCCTACTTGGACACACACGCAAGTCAGGCCATGCTACGGAATCGGTTCTGGACAGGGTTGAGGAATCCGGCATTGAAGGACGCAACACGTCACGCCTTCTACTCTGCGATGGATTTCCACACACTGTTACAGACTGTTCGAGTGATAGAGCAGGAAATCAACAACCAGCCTGTCAAGTCAAGACCCTCTCGAAGCCAGCATCAGCCTCAGACACTAGGATCACCTCAGTCACTTGACGGATCTACTCCCTCTGCTCAGGATCGAAGAGGCTTGAGAAGTTGGAAGTGGCATCACAGAAACCATCCACAGACAGTCATCTTCTCCAGCAGATCCTAGACAGACTCAAGGCAATGGAATCTCCTGACACCCACTCTCAACAGTACTCCCTTCCATCACAACGGACTCGAAGTAGAGGAAGAAGAGGACGAGGTCGAGGATCCTCAAAGAAGGAAGAACAAGGTTCTTTAAACTGATCCAGCATACTGCAGCGGGGCCCACACAGGCTGAGGGAACTACTAGCCCCTCTGACTTACATCGACGGATGGTAGGCAAGGCCAATGAAGCAGTCATACACATCAAGGGACTCGACTGTCAAGCCTTGATTGATCCAGGATCGATGGTCTCAACTGTGTCGGAAGGATATCACGTGTCAAGTCTGTCTCATCTTCCACTACGTCAGCTTCAGGACTTTGAGATTGAAGTTATGGGAGCAGGAGACAACATCCTTCCATACTCAGGATACTTGGAGGCCAAAATCTACATCCCATTCATCAACAAGGAGTTGGACGTCATACTGCTTGTCACAAGAGACACAGAGTACAACAGGCGTGTACCACTAGTGATTGGCACCGACATCATAGATATTGTTGAGAGATTCATGGAACCTGTGGATAGCACCATACCAGTCTCGTGGGTAACAGTTCTGCGATCACAAGTCAATGGAATCATCGGACAAGTGAGATCTACCAACAAGACACCGATCCACATCCAACCAAATCAGATGATGACCATCGATGGACTTGTGCGCCACCAGCCTGGAAGAGCCACAGCTATCACAGAACACCATGATCTTGACTCTGACCTTCGGACAGAACTCTCAGTTTGCCCAAGACTCGTGGAGATTGGTAAGCGAGGTAACTCCTCCAGAGTGCCTGTTCGAATCTGCAACATGTCAGCTAGGATCATCACTATACCTGCCAAGACAAGACTCTGCCAGCTTCATGAAGTTCACGTGGTCAGCGACGTTCCTGTTGATGCTCTGCCGACCAAGACCAGCACTAGCCACGAGCCGTCTACCTCACCAGTGGACATTGACCTCTCGGACAGTTGTCTTACCGATGGACAGAAGGATGAAGCCTTGACCATGCTTTCAAGATGGAACTGCATCATGTCTAAGAGCCTCATCGACTTGGGACACACCACATCAGTGAAGCATGAGATCAACCTCATCGATGACACTCCCTTCAAGGACCCTCACCGTCGCATCCTGCCTGGAATGTTTGAGGAAGTCAGGGAACACCTTCATGAGATGTTGACATGTGGAGCCATTCGTGAGTCTCATAGTCCGTTCTCGTCCAACATCGTGCTTGTGAGGAAGAAAGACAAGTCTCTGCGTCTGTGCTTGGATTTTCGCCGGATTAATCAACGAACAATTAAGGACGCCTATTCCATCCCCAGGATCGACGAAACTTTGGATTGTCTGTCAGGAGCATCCATGTTCTCAAAGCTGGACTTGCGCTCTGGCTACTGGCAAGTGGAGTTAAAGGAAGAGGACAAGAGTAAAACTGCCTTTTCAGCTGGTCCACTCGGATTCTACGAATGCAATCGAATGCTGTTTGGACTTACCAATGCACCTGCCACATTCCAGCGTCTAATGGAGAAATGCATGGGAGATCTCAACCTCAAGGAGTGTCTCATATACCTGGATGACATCATAATCTTCTCTACCACATTTGAAGAACACTTGAAACGTCTTGAAGCAGTATTCCAGCGCCTGAAAGACAACGGACTCAAGCTCAAGCCTTCCAAGTGTGAGTTGTTCAGGGATCGTGTGACATACCTTGGGCATGTTGTATCTTGCAACGGGATAGAGACAGATCCAGAGAAGGTCTCGGCACTCAAGAACTGGCCAATTCCTACAAACGTGCATGATGTCCGAAGATTCCTTGGATTCACAGGATATTATCGCCGTTTTGTGAAGGATTTCTCACGGATTGAAAGACCTCTTAATGGTCTCTTGACTGACCAGCCAAAGAAGAAGAGACGAAGTGCTAAACCAGATCCCAACTGGAAGTGGAATGATGAGCAACAACAAGCTTTTGACACCTTGATCCAGCACCTTACGTCACCACCAATCTTAGCATATGCTGATTACTCTCTTCCCTTTGAAGTTCATACTGATGCCAGCACTGATGGACTGGGAGCTATATTATATCAGAAACAGGGTGACAAGCTGAGAGTAATCGCATATGCCAGTAGAGGACTACGAAAGGGCGAGAGGAACTATCCTGCACACAAGCTAGAGTTCTTAGCACTCAAATGGGCGGTAAGTTTCATGAATACCTATATGGAAACAAATTTGAGGTCAAAGCAGATAACAACCCTCTAACCTACGTTTTGACATCCGCCAAGCTTGATGCAACTGGACACAGGTCGCTCGCTGCTCTCTCAGCTTACGACTTCATCATCACCTATCGTGCAGGCAATACCAATATGGACGCCGATGGATTATCAAGAAGGCCAGATTACGAAGATGCCAAAAAGTCTCACATCGAACCTCCATCGATCAAGGCCATCTGTCAAGTTCACCGAACCTCCTGTATTGCTGCTGAAAGCCTGTCTTGTGATGAGAAAGTTGTTTGCCCAGATGATGTCATTCCATTGACCCCAACTTCACTGTCCTGGAAGAAGGAGCAACTCAGTGACCAACATCTTGGAAGTGTAATACATCTTCTCAGCAAAGAGGTTAAGCTCACAACACGTCAGCGATCACATGAGGATCCCACCGTTTGAAGATTACTTCAGGATTGGGACAAGTTGTTTCTTAAGGACGGGATCTTGTTCAGACGAGTCAACAACACCGAAGGTATTGCACATCAGCTAGTTCTACCAAGGAACAAGATAAAAGACATAAACAACAAAATGACAAGAAAGTGAGAGAGTCCTTTCTACAACCAAGTGATCGTGTCCTAGTGCGACTTGTCGGACTTACAGGAAGGAGCAAGCTTGCCAACAAGTGGGGAAAAGACGTCTACATCGTTGAGAAGCAACCCAACAAGGACATTCCCGTCTTCACTTTGAGGCAAGAGAGTGGTCAAGGGCCAGTGAAGACTCTCCATCCAAACATGCTCTTGCCACTGGAATCTGTTTCCCTCCACCAGGACACGCCCAGCACAGAACGACGCCAATCTGGAAGAAGCAAGAAATCGGTATCACTCAGAGTGAAGGAATTTCAAGCTTCAGACAGATCCGAAGATGACAGCCAGGATGAAGACGAGATAGTTCTGCTGCCCAGACTAAGGAGTCAAGCAACAGATCTGATGCCAAGTACTGTTACTCCAACCCATCGCTCAGGATCTTCTGTCAGCCGGTCAGAGACCAGAGTACCAGCAGCAGTTATCTCCCCTGACAGCACTTAAATTCCAGGAAGGTCGACTTCAACGTCGCCCTCAAGTACTCCTGAGGATATAGAAGATGCTACAGTCTCTCCTGCCGTGGAACCCACATCACCTGCCCAATTGGACACTCTGCAGTCGAGGAGGCCCACCCGACTCAGAACCCGTCCTGCCTGGATGCAGAGTGATCAGTGGGTAACAAACTTCGGGGTCGTCGTATCGCAGGAACCAGAAGAGGAGGAAGTTTTTGTTTGATATTGTATATAGTTATTTTCATGTATTTGGGGTTGGTTCAGTTTGGTTTTGTCTGTTTCGTTCAGTGATTTCCTTATCATTGAAATCTAGTTTTATCTGTTGTTCCTTTCAAAGGCATAAGTGCCATTGAAAGCCTAGTTCATGGATATTTTCACCAATATCATTACGGCTATTTTCCTTTGTTCTTTTCATGTTGAGGACAACATTTTCCAAAGGGGGTAAGATTTCGCCGACAGCCTTTTATTTCCCTTTATTCCATCTGAAGGCTGCTTCTCCACTGTCTATATGTAGGGAGTTGTACGTGCTACCCGTATTTGGCTACATGCCAAATCACGTGCATTCCATGCCTGTGACGTGTGACACTTTCATGTCACCAGCCGACTATGTCGGACATGTTAACAACATCTTACTCATGTTGTTGTTCTACATTTTCACAGGCAATAAACTGGTTATTGACTCTTGGCGATATTCCCCGTCATTATTTATTCGTCTAAAGAGGCACAAGACCTGAACCCGCAACATGTCTAATGTTCTAATAGAGTCACTGCCAAATGCATTCCTACAATATTAACCAGATTTAGATTTACAGTTTAGAACATGATAGATAGATGAACATATATGTATATGTAACGAACCATCTAGGGTATATCACAATGTACAGATTATTCGGGAAAATGTTTGTCTCTTTAAATGGCTCGTTTGCAATACCTTGTATACCAACTGTTGATTAAAATGGTTGTTGTTTTGATTCACAAATAAACTTGACACACAACTATATTTACTCCATAGGTTGATTGTCAATGTTACAAGGTTATACAAAACTGAGTAACAAAGACGAATTTCTAAGAAAAGGGTAAAACCGCATTTCCACAAGCTTACATGTATATGTATATGTATATGTATATTTTACTTCTTTTGTTTAATCTTTTCATAAAACGTTCTTTAGTTAATGTGTAGTTTTTACTTTGCCCATGTACAGTTGAGACAATTCAACGTCTATACATGTACATTTACGTATTTAAACCGTTTTATCTGCATATAATCGTCTAAAACGTTTATGTTCAATACTGTGTAAAGATCGAAAATATTTTTAAAATTCGTTAAGTAACTTAAAAAGATAGAGCTAAGAGATATACAAAAATATAGTTTATTTTAGAGATGTTGGCATAAATGTTTCTCTTATAGATCAAATATTCACACTACAAGCCAGCCACCCTTAAAGACGAAATCGAGATTTTACGTCCTCTTTCTTAACATTTTTACTGTGTAAACCACAATGTACTCTTCAACATTTGGGGTGAAAAAAGAACTCCTTAACTTTATAATGTCTATGTATTCTCACCTATTCGCCTCTATCAAATGTCTGTTGTAATTAACATAAATTACATATTTGAACAAAATCTAATAAAGGCTGTTAAATGTTAGAACACATGTGAAGTTTAGCGCAAATATGTTATGCAACAGAGATGAACGACCAGTTTTCCATGTATTCTTTATTAATGACATAAACGCCTATATATAGTCAGAACAGCTATTGCAGTGTGGTTGTGACTATACTATACTATGATGAATAATGAAATATTTGGATTTATGAGTGGAACAAACTGTTATCAAGCTACAGCGAAGATATCCGATACTTTCACTGTGACCAGTGACTGATATAATTTCTTACCCAAGCCGGTGTAAGATTGAAAACGTACCCGCGTTGAAAACACACCTGGCGGGTACTTTTTCAACGTTGAATAATAACCCGCAGTCAATTTTCAACGCCTCCGGTCTTATATCAACGTTGAATAATTACCCGACTGCTGTTGAAAAATGACCCTTTCACGGATTGAAAAGGTACCCTCGTTGAATAATTACCCGGGATGTTTCCAGTCTGTAAATTTTAAAAAAATGTTTCATAACAAATAAGATTTTCAAAGAGAAACATTGATATTTCATAACTGGGGTCTCCCAGTATAAATTCGCCCCTGTATATAATCATATAATATTGTTTAATACACTTGTGATTTAAGAAATATATTTCATAATATGTTTGTTCACTTGCTTATAAACGGTTTGAAAGGTGCAAGTTAAACTGGTATAAATTCCGGAGCTTGTCGACGGCATTTATACTACAGTTTAACTTGAACTTTCAAACCTTATATAGAGTAAGTTAATTTGGTAGCACTCTGTTAAACAGAGACATATAGCCAGTATGTAAATAACATTTGATTTAAAAAACAATGGAAAATTAAATCGTAATTGTTCAGGTTAGGTGATCATTTGGGCAAATTTTTTAGTTGTTTACTTCAATACTTTTAGAGAATTTGTGAAAAATAGTTGATGAAGTGATCGTGATCATGTTCTGGTTTGTGGTTGCTGTGATCGGAATTGAGGTTACAATTAAAGGGTAAATGCAGTGTAGGAACCTTACCTGAAACTTGACCAGACACCAGGGCCGGTAACTTTGAAAATTTACCAGCCCTCTTAAAAGCTGCCAGTCCTACTAAGTGTCACATTTCAGCTCAGCAATAGTGAACAAAAGCAGAGATGCATTCGGGTTTTCATAAACGTGGGCTAATACGTAATACTATCTGAACGCTTTCTGTAAACAAGCTATTTTCTTTCGCTCGCTTTGTTTTTAAATACTATGTCAAGGCAAGGCCAGTGAAATTATGCTACAGTTTTACAGGACGATCTTAAAGGCACTGTAGCACGTTTTTTCGCTCAAATAAGTTGATGAAATGTATTTGAAAAATAATTTCACCAATGGTAAAACATCCTTCTCTCTTCGGAAAATAAAGTTTAAAATGAGTGTACATGTTTCGGTAAAGCCATGGGAAACGTTTTTGTAATATAAAATAATAAATTGTGTTCACAATAAAATGGCCGCCATGCAATTTTTGCTTTATACACAACATATTTTTTACCGCTACAGATAATTGGTTTGTGTAATAAGATGTTTTACCCTCTTAAGTTAGTTTAAATGACATAAACTATCATTATAAATGGGAAATTTGAAAAATTAAATTTTGCAAAAAACGTGCTACTGCCCCTTTAAATGGAAATCCAGTTTGATGTTAGGAGTCACATATGCCAAACGTTATAAATGGTGATTTTGGTTGTTAATATTATGTAAATTAGAATCTGAAGTTTCTGGAGATTTACAATGTATAAGGGTGCTACTCAATTTTCATTTATGTCAAGTATTAATCATATATTTGGCGATTTGGGATGAATATGCAAGTTGAGTCAAACTCAATTTATTTCAAATGAAATCAGCACATAAGGTGGTTGGCACTTATCAAAGCCGAAAACAATATTATGAAAAACCACTGGATGTCACTTTGACATGACCCAGTCATTTATATATCAAGTGTAAATTTTTTAAAACAAGTAGTGGACTTTTCCCTCATCAGTTTTAATGTAAGTAGAATGACACTTGAAGGATAGGCAGAATTTTTAAAACTCAATTGCTCTTATGCATATATTCTAGAAACTAAACGGTTTTCATGATGCCGATTATTTTCAAATTAAACCAATTGATAAAGCTACCTTGTAACCCAAACATAATGATTCCTGACATATGCATTAGATATTATGTTCATAATAATTGATGAAAATATGTGTCATATATTCTCACAAATGCGCATTTGTAGATCACTAGTGCTGTTTCATGCATTCCAAGAAATCGTTTGGACAATAATTACAATGATTTTTATTACCCCTTCAAGCTACGACTTTCAATTTTAAATATTGTATTCTCTGTTAACTTACCTTAACTGCAACATTTTGTGGCATTAAGACAGTTGCGTTGCTTACCATGTTAACGTATGTTAAACAACTCTGGGTAATTCCGCTTGGTTACTAAAAATCTAACATTCAAGTTTTATACCTTCATTTTTCCTCCAGCCACCCCATCCAAATCAAAAGAGGAATAATTGCCACACTGACGAGACGAGCCAAGAACATCTGCTCCACAACTGCATCCCTTAACACCGAGCTAAAACACCTGAGACAAGTATTCGTCCACAACAACGAATACCTTGTATCCTTCGTCAGCCAGACCATCCAGAAGACCATCATTCCTGAGACTAAGCCTCCCCGACAAACTGCCCCGTTCACTATTAGCATACCCTTCATTGGACCTAATAGCCACCAGATACGACGCCTCTTAAAGCATCAAGTCAACATTGACGTCACGTTCCAAAGAGGCACCACCCTTCAGAGCATATTGCAGGTCACTGGCAGACCCAAGTCAACAACGAAGTCGGATCCTGTAGGTGTCGTCTACCACATAGAATGTGACCATGTGACACTAGTTTACATCCATGTTCATATGAGGTGAAATGTGAATGTCATTAATAGAAACAATGGAAAGCACTGTAGCACGCCGTTGTTACTGAAATAAAGTGTTCACGCGAAAAAGAAAATTTGTGTTACCAATGGCTAAATAATAATCCTCAATCAATAAAAAATGCTTAAAAAATGAATGTACACGGTACGGTCATTTTCCCTTCAAGCGGCGTTTATAAGGTGTTCACATGAAACTGACCACTCTAAGGTATATTGTAGTTGAAGTAATCTGAATGATGGAGCGATACCTTAACACTCATAGTAGAGTTTTAAATATGGCACCATGATAGAATGGGCAACCATCTTACTGTATGAAATATCAGACGAGAGCTACAAATATACCTCTCACACTTTCCAAAGTTCCCAAAAGATTTCGAATAATACGTCATACCAATCAGTGATGACCGTTTTCTTTGCAAACAGCTTATCAGATTGTGTAATGAGATGTTCTACCCTCTACCGTAACAATATAGTACATAAAATTCAATAACAAATGGCAACTATTAGTTTAATGTTATATGCCAAAACATGTTGCAGTGCACTTGTTAATTAATGCTGTGTGAACCCTCAAATTTGAATGAGATTAACAAATAAATCTACCTCTCACACGTACATGTAAGATATCAATATAATTGTTGCTTCATACGACGCACCATTTTCTACCAAAACGGGGAAAACATGTTGTCTATGGATAGGCTTACGGCTGATCTGGTCGTGGTATTGAGATATTTTATCCTCTAACGTAACAATATGTTGTATGAACTTCAATAATAAATAGCAAATCTGAGAAATATTATATGCACAAAACGTGATGCAGGGCCTTTAAAACAACTGAGACAACTGAGACAGTTGACAGATCTACTACTCCTTCAGACTACAGAGTAGCAACATGTTACAGAATAATTGTGAAATCTGTCCGTATTTATTCGAAAATAACACTTCATTTTATAAACAGAATATGTCATAGGACAAAGGGAGTGCCCCAGAGACCGAGTGCGAGTAGCCTACATAAACGTCATACAAAGTTCATTTTTATATTTTATAAAATGGACTCCCAACTATAAAAAAAAATTAGTCAAATATTGATTCTTCAGTTACGTTCCCCAAAACCCCAGCACATAAGTACAAACATAATACTAATCTCCGTTAATAAAAAATAATCGGGTAAAATGAAATGTTTAAAAATCTTGTTTATTACTCAACCGTGGTGAGATCACTCATTAGATAACAATGATTTGGTTACACACATGTGTGATACCACCGCGTGCTGCCGTAACGTCATAATCGGCGCGTGACGTCATAGTCGTTTTTGGTTGACGTCACAATGATAGCCGCGCGACTGCAATAGCGGGTGGCCTATATGCAAGAAAGCGTCACTAAAAACGATTTTATTGCAATTCAGCGTTTTTTACATCATTGAGTAATAAATAAAATACTAAACTCGGTCCCGTTTGATAACATGTTTATGAAACTCGTGAATGGCATCGGTATTTAACTCGCTTTCGCTCGTTAAAATACCAAACCATTCACTCGTTTAATAAACATGTTATCAAACGGGACCTCGTTTAGTATTCTATATTAAACAAATGCATGAATTATTCATTTAATTAAATTTTCACTTTTATATATCTGAACTTACAGTTAAATAGTATTACTCATTTCCTATTGGCTGACGGTCGATACATTTCTTTAATATGTACCCTCCATCCGGTTCACGGTGTAAACTCAATGTATCTCGTTGCCATAGTAACAGCTCCCAGCCAAGAGTAGGTGTCGCATAACGGTAAGATGTCATTATATCATGATGCACGCGGTGTGCGGAGTTCGATCAGCTGTTTGGGTCCCTTAATTACAAACATATTTCCCCAATATTCCCTGCTTTGGTGGAAAACAAATTTCACATTTCATTATTTGCACACTTAAATACACTAAGATTAACCCGTTTTAAATGATTCTAAAGATTGTAGTAATGCGATAAACGATACTTAAATTTCAGTCGAGGCGGGTACATGACGCTACTTTGTTTACGTTAAGGGTCAAGGTCATTCAAACGTTATAACTGCTATGGTATATCAAAACGTTTAAATGAACAATTAGTTAATTAAATGAATTAAATAAAGCATATACTAACCATCTCAACATGCTGGCACTTAAAAAGGCAGAAACACAGTGCGTTCTTCCGGTTTGGGGTGTATAGAAACATGCCGGGTAATTATTCAACGAGGGTACCTTTTCAATCCGTGCAGGGGTCATTTTTCAACAGCAGTCGGGTAATTATTCAACGTTGAAATAAGACCCGAGGCATTGAAAAGTGACCCCGGGTCATTCACATTATTCAACGTTGAAAAAGTACCCGCCGGGTGTGTTTTCAACGCGGGTACGTTTTCAATCTTACACCGGCAAATATATGTCGGGTATTAAATTTTTCATAATGGTCATGAAAATTACAATTTTTCTAAATAAAACTTGCATTTTTATTGGTTGACGGAACTTTACGCCAATTCATGAATTGCTAAGCTGTCACAAAGATGAACAATTTCGAACAATCTCAAATCACACGTCACAGTAAAACATATAAAATAGAACATCATGTTCAATCTAATGTATGTTTCCGAGACCGTATTTAAAGTACTACGCTTGCAAGAAGCAGCAGCATGCAAGAATGGCCGGCTGCACTGCCGTGACGTCATTTACATGACGTCATTTGGTAACGTTATTACACTCCTATTGGGGTTCCAACAGACCAATTGTCAGTTCACGTTTTCACTAATTGTCTCTCATTGTGCGACATTGTTTATAATATAAACGAATTGTTTTCTATGTCCGTAAACCATTTGGGAATAAATTTCAACATTTATTTTAGAATCTTTCTAAAATAAGAGCAAACTATTTAGATGTGTGCACCTTGAAGGTGTTAGAGTTTATGAATGACGTATGAGTACAATTTGTATTATACAGTCTAATCAAAGATCGTGTATTCGCATCTCTTTTTTTAGATTATCACTCATTAAAATGATTTTGGATAAGAAAAAGAATAACCAACTCGGTGCTCGGAATTACGAATTATCTGTCCCTCGTGAATTATTATGTCAAACTCCTCACTAAAGCTCGGGACATAAAATATAAACTTTTAACTACTCTCGATATAATAAACATGGTATTAGTCCAGAAAAGACAGATATCCTATTTTATTATCTGAATTTAAGCTTTTACAAATATATTCATTATCATCAATCAAAGCTAAATTTCTTTTTTGGAAATAATTAATTCTGAAATTTTTGAAACCTATTCTCTTTGATATAATAGTCGTTTTAACTATATCTTCTAAATGAAATTATAAATGAGAATAACATTACCCAAGTATATTGCCATAGTCCTTTCTTTAAAGGGGCTGTAGCACGGTTTTTGCAAAATTTATTTTTTTCAAATTTCCCATTTATAATGATAGTTTATGTCATTTTAATTAACTTTAGAGGGTACAACATCGTATTACACAAACCAAGTATCCGTAGTGGTAATAATGATGTTGCGTATAAAGCAAAAATTGCATGGCGGCCATTTTATTGTGAACACAATTTATTATTTCGAATTACAAAAACGATCCCCATGGCTTTTCCGAACCATGAACACTCATTTTTTAACTTGATTTTCCGAAGAGAGAAGGGTGTTTTACTATTGCGGACATTATTTTTCAAATACATTTCATCGACTTATTTGAGCGAAAAAACGTGCTACTGCCCCTTTAAAAGAAAATTTTAAAAGTATTTGTTTCAACCTCTGGAGAATCCATACTAAGAAAATCCAGTTAAAGAAAGGTAACTGTCTAACCTCTTTAATTAAGATACCTTTATCAATCCATTTTAAAAAATAATTTCAACCTATATTTAACAACAAGTCGCCATAGCAACCCACGTGCTGCACGCACTGCACGTTCTTTTCTTGGAAGTTAGGCCACCCTTGTCACACATTACTGAATGTGACGATTGTTTTATAAACACTGATTCTAAATGTCCCGGGAACATACAAATTATTGCCAGCAAATTATGACAAATATATTCTCATTGATTATAAATTTCAAGCAAAATACCTAGTTGGGTAAAACATTTATTCCAATATCTGTAGAAAATACATAATTGACTACGTAAATAAATAACCGCCAACAATTATATATTTCGTTTTCTTTCATTGCTCATAAACTTTATTTTTCTTTCGTGTCTTTGTATACAGTGTGTGAGCTAGACCACAATTCTTTGCGCTTGAGTGAGTGAGTGAGTTATTGTTTAACGCCGCTTCGGCAGTATTGCAGCCATTAGCGGCGCTTTGCGCTTGAAAATAATAGACTTGAACTATATTTAGACTGGAAAACACCTTACTAATTAGTGCAATTTCTCGGCTTATTTGGGTTGAAAACATCTGTGAAAAATCAAGTGATTTTTGATAAGTTTCTGATATGTTCATCAACATCCTTGATTGCACTTTAACTTGTGAAAAGAAGTGACCTTCACGAACCCAACCGTAACAGACATGTGCACTGGGTATTCTTAACCAAACATGATCTTTTATGGATCAAATTTACATATATACACATGTATATCAATACCGACTATCAATAATGCTAGTCAAGCATAACAATGCATAATCGTTTACTTCCCTTTGATTAAGGAGAGAAAAAAACAAACTTACTTTGCTGTTCAACCGAGACGTTTTGTGTGTAACAGCTATTTCGAACAGGCATTCACACGACTTACCGTTAAGTTCCAAATAGATGTATGCCATATTTCAGTCGTAGTTCGATGTTTTATGTCTAATACAACCCCTATGTCGTTCTTAATTCCCAGTGTTAATTTGATCATAAGAGTCATTTATTTATTCAGCCTGGATAATATAATGATCAAGTCGCAAATACAACAATCACTGAGCGCAGGTCATTTGCTAAATATCGAGGCCATGTTTCTTTCGTTGTATCGATGTTTACATGCTGTGAACATGAGACTTGACATTTGTTTGGTTTCATACAAAAACACCGTCTTGTTATAAAGGGAAACAATAAATGATGAGATTTCTTATGAGATTTATTCATGCTATTGTAATAAAATAATTTCATCAACACAAACTGCAAAGCTTTATAATTTCATGAATTAATTCTGACGAAACATGATTAATTGTTTTCCCATAGAACGATCAAATTTACAAACAAAATACGTGTATCCCCAACACAATCTTTGTCAATAAAGACCAGCCTATCGAATTACTTCACCATATATGTGTACACCTTTTACAAGCCTGTTCAAGCCAAGACGCTTTGCCGGGTTATCATGTTACAAATTGTCTTACAGCTGGCGGCATTCAGTGATCAGTGCTTGTTGTCACGTTATTTTACCGTAGTTCTTGTAAACTATTTTATTTGTAATCGCTACCATTAACTTCCGAATATCCTGTTACTAATACCATATTCACAACAACTTCTACTGCTACCACCTTCATCAATACTACTACTACTACAACTACTACTACTACTACTACTACTGCTGCTACTACTGCTACTGATACTACAACTACTACTACTACTACTACTACTACTGCTGCTACTGCTACTGCTGCTGCTACTGCTACTACTACTACTACTACTACTACTACTACCATCATAAATACTACAACTTCTACCATCATCATTTCATATTCTAACTATTGTCACTACCATCAATATGATCACTATAACTCTATCATCATTACCACTACTACTACCATCACGATTTCCACTACTACTACTACTACTACTACTACAATCATCATTACCACTACTTCTACCATCACCATTACCACTTCTACTACCATCATCATTACCACTACTACTACCATCATCATTACCACTACTACTACCATCATCATTTCCACTACTAATATCGTCATCATTACCACCACTATTAGTACCATCATCATTACCACTGCTACTAACATCATCATTACCAATACTACTACCATCATCATTACCAATACTACTACCATCATCATCATTACCACTACTACTACCATCATCATTTCCACTACTACTATCGTCATCATTACCACCACTATTAGTACCATCATCATTACCACTGCTACTAACATCATCATTACCAATACTACTACCATCATCATCATTACCACTACTACTACCATCATGATTACCAGTACTTCTACCATCATCATTTCCACTACTACTACCATCATCATTACAACTAATACTACCATCATCATTTCCACTACTACTACCATCATCATTACCACCACTATTAGTACCATCAGCATTACCACTGCTACTACCATCATCATTACCAATACTACTACCATCATCATCATTACCAAACTACAACCATCATGATTACCAGTACTTCTACCATCATAACTACCACCACTATTAGTACCATCATCATTACCACTGCTACTAACATCATCATTACCACTACTACTACCATCATAATTACCACCACTACTACTACCATCATCATTACCAATACTACTACTACCATCATCATCATTACCACTACTACTTCTATCATCTTTACCACTATTACTACTACCATCATCATAACCACTACTACTACTACTACTACTACTACTACCATCATCATTACCAATACTACTACTACCATTCTCATTACCACTACTACTACCATCATCATTACCACCACTACTACTACCATCATCATTACCACTACTACTACTTCCATCATCATTACCACTACTACTACCATCATCATTACCACTACTACTACTACCATCATCCTTACCACTACTACTCCTACCACCATTACCACTACTACTACCATCATCATTACCACTACTACTACCATCATCCTTACCACTACTACTACTACTACCATCACCATTACCACAACTACTATCATCATCATTACCACCACTACTACTACCATCACCATTACCACTACTACTACTACCATCATCATTACCACCACTACTACGGCCATCATCATTACCACTACTACTACCATCATCATTACCACCACTACTACTACCATCATCATTACCACTACTACTACCATCATCATTACCACTGCTAACTTCCGAATATCCTGTTTCTAATACAATATTCACAACAACTGCTACTGTCCGTCATCAATACTATTACTACTAATACTATTCTACCATCATAATAACTATTGTCACTACCATCAATATGACCACCATTACAATATCGTCATTACCACAACTACTACTACCATCATCATTACCACTACTACTACTACTACTACTACCATCATCATTACCACTACTACTCATATATGACGTAAGATAGGGAATCATCAATGCGAGTTGGTTTGCGATGCGATAAAATAGGTGCAGCACCTATTTTTATCGCATCGGATTGCATCGCATTGACGCATCGGACGTAGTGTGCGCGGCCAATGAACAATACACTGTCTGCGGTTTTTTACGCATCGCATGACGCATCGCAAGACAAATCGGACGTAGTTATACTATATACGGGGCAAACAAGGCACAAGATGACGACGCAATTTCTGTTCAAAGATATATTCCCGTCCCATGCAGGTTTGTTTTGATAAATTAAAACAAATCAAGCATATTTGAAATGATATTCAAATAACACTGATAAATAACCGGGTAAAATTTAATCACGAAGATATATATAGGTCACGTGCACGTACAATCACTGAAAATGACGCAATTTATGGCATGTATTCACACCTGGTTCCTTCCCAATGCCTTGATGACATAATTCAATGATCTGTACATGTTATACAATAATTAGAGAGACGCTTAACAATACAAGGGTCTAGATGGAAGTTCTCTCTCTAAATGAGATGCTATATTATGGTTATTGCCGCGACAGCAATGGTCACTCAGTCTTGAAGTCAACGGTGTAGAGGTCAAATAGCGCAGATGGATGATCAATGATAAATAAATATCAAAGATTTAACTTTTTTTCATTTCATTAACACAACTGTTTATAATGATTGAGAATTTGTTATGGAATAGAATATGATCAAAATCCAAACTAATAAAGAATGTAAGTTTGTAGGGAGCAGGGAATTGGCTCTTTATGTTGTACCTTACTTTGTAGCAATGTTATATCTAAATGCTTACTTTAAACATTTCAACGTCGATATGTCAACATAATGTGAGACGAAACTCGGAAGATATACATGCATCTACTAAACAACTATCACAAATGGAATACCGCCTAATCAGACATACCCGGTACACGCGCTTTGAAGTACTCATTCGCTCAACGGTTACTGCATAACGGAAATAACAATTAAAAATGAAATTGGAATCTCCCTACGACTTAGCATCCAAGTTGCACAGGGAATGCCATATATCAGCGCCTCGTTTGAATAGAGTTCCATTTTAGTTGCACAGATGTCTTTGCTTTAAATGATTGGCACCATCAGTTGCTATCGCTGCAAGGTCACTCCTATGACGGATCATATGGGAAAAAAGATTTTATTATGGAAACCTTAGATTCCATAACAAGTGCACATGTATTGACACCATAAATAATAACACTTCTTAAAGATACACCCATCGTGTTGTTTGGGGTCACATTTGCCAAACGTTATGAATTGTGTCATTTTATGGAGAAGTATTGATTGTAACGACACTAAAAAAAGGTAAAAGTAGCTATTTCTGATTGAAAATCGTACAATATAGATGTACCGCATGTGGCGCGCGTCAATTAGTCAAACATAATTTTGGAAACTTATAAACAACATACACATAGACAACTTTGGGTTGATAATGTTTAATTTTTATAACTACTGTGAATGTAAATGTGACTTGTAGTTTCGGTTTTTGCAAATGTATAATGATGATGCTCGATTTTAATTGGAAACAAGTAATTATTATATATTTGGCGATGGCATCATTCCCCTACCCCCGTTCCTCTAGCCCCCTGTTGTTACAAGCCACTAATTAGTACCTCTAGCCCCCTGACTGGCTGTTCCATTCACTGTGTTCACTCCCCTATGGCGAGTAGAGTCGGATTAGCTGATACGGCTAATTAACCAGAGTTCATTAGCTGAGATTGCCTTTGGACTACCTGATGTTATTTTTACTGTTAGCTAAACTGAGTAGAGTCGGAATAGCTGATATTAACCAGAGTTCATTAGCTGAGATTGCATCTCTTGTTCTTACTGAAGATGGACAAGTGGGTGAAGTGGCTGCCAGAAAGCTGAAGAGCAACATGAGGAAAAGGGCGAGAGAAGAAGCAGTGCCAATGCAAGTCATCTATGAAGAGGAGAAGGTGCGTCTGCTGACTGACCAGTCTGATGCAACACCACAGGAGACCGCTGCTAACCTGCCCCAGTTCACCAATGTGAGGACAGTACTCTACCGGGAACGGAGGAAAAGATTCCCCAAGATGCCAAGCTCAAGAGCAGACATCAGTCTCGAAGAAGAGTGGACGTCTACAGTGCAGGGTGACCGGTTCCTTCTAGGAGAAAATGGTACCGGAGAAGACAAGATCATAGCATTTGCCTCCAATGCTGGTCTTGAGGAATTACAGAAGGCTGACACCTGGCATGTTGACGGAACATTCGAGACGTCCCCTTCGCTCTTCTATCAGCTGGTGACCATCCATGCTTTCGTTTTTGGAGTGATGCTGCCACTGGTCTTCGGCTTCCTCCCCAACAAGAGTGCCTCAACTTATACAAGATTTTACAAGATGCTGCAGGACAAAGCCTCAAACTTAGGAGTTTATCTAAGGCCATCTCGAATAATGCAGGATTTTTAAATAAGTTTGATGAGAGCTAGTGCTGCTGTCTTTGGGAGTGAAATGACTGTTAAAGGATGTTATTTCCATTATCCATGGTTAATTAGCCGTATCAGCTAATCCGACTCTACTCGCCATAGGGGAGTGAACACAGTGAATGAAACAGCCAGCCGAGGGGCTAGAGGTACTAATTAGTGGCTTGTAACAACAGGGGGCTAGAGGAACGGGGGCTAGAGGGGTGGAGTCATATATGGAGCATATGGATGTATCGTCGGCGTTCAAGCGTACGGCACAATCTAATTCATCTGCAATATCGTTAACAACAAGCGTAGAAGCGAGCTAAGCTCACATAACTCCCCCAAACCCCTTAGGTCAAAGAAACTTTAAATTAGTAAGGTCACATCAATGGATGTGAAACAGATTAACATAAATGTTAGGTTGGATGAAAAGAGCACAAACAGTTTCAGAGGTGTTTTATAGTTTGGGAGATACGCTCCGCAGGAAATGACTTCCTTACAGAGTCATTGTTTTGATCATGTTTCAATGGAAACCGCAACAAATACAATTCAGAAATCGGTCAAACCCTCGAAAGGCACAACATAAAATCGTGGCTAACAAGTATAGCAAATTTGGTGAAGCTAGCATGTATAGTTTTGTGACGGACGGACAGACGGACAGACGGACAGAATGAACGATTTATACCACCGCTTACGGTGTCAGGCGGGGGTATAAAAACGAAAACAAAAACGGACCAATAATATTTGTTTTGACTTGCCTTACGAACCATTTAAAAAAATAATCTTTGACTTCTACATTTGTACCTCTTAGGTAACATTGTATCCATTTGAGTCATCAATCATCTATGCCGTAACGTTCTATTTTTTGTATTTATTAAACCACTATGCCATACTCTGTTAAAAGATTTAGACACATCGAAAACACCATACAGTAAACACGTCATTGGTTAACAAAATGCACGAGAGTTTTAAAATTATATCTATTATATTTGTTTTGGATTGCTATTTGGAAGATACACAAGCAGACACAGATGTACATGCACAAAACCTGCAGGGCAATTTTACAGCTACGTAGCAATATCTTATTCACGTGATTACTTTTATTGTATCATTTTATTTTGTATATTTACTGTATAGCTTCTTTTATATCTTTCGAGAATGTACATCCCAGTTTTATTTAATGTTTTGATTTTAATGTCTCTCATAACTCCAATAGGAGTGGCTCATTTTATATTATGTTATCTTATATCATTTTATATGTAAATTGAGGCGAGACGTAAATAAAATATCTGTCTGTCTGTCTGCACATGTAGGTTTATCATTGCTTGATAGAAAAATGGATAAACTTATTCTATAAGTACGTATTACATATTGTAATATATATACATGTAATACTATATAATATTATAATACGTAATACGTTGATATGCAAACTGCTACAAAATGGTACATCTTTGTGGACGATTTATTACAGTAGAACTGGAGAAGATCATCACAGACAGTGAACTATCGACTTCTCTCCGATGGACGATCTCGTACGTCTTTTATTCTTGTAAATCGAATTTTCAAGTCTTCTCGTGAATGGTGTCATTTCGCTGCAGGTTGCTCTTATATATCAATTGTGAAATGTTAATGTTACATTAAAATTGCATCTTCGAAGTACAGAGTTTTAAATACGGAATTGAAATATTGTAGATTGTAGATTACAATAAATAGTATTGAGATATTGCTGAGCTAATTTGTATGCTCTGTGCAGTCTCTAATAACCTTCTATATATTTCAGGACATTGAACAATGGGTGCAATGGAGGACGAAACCGGAAGCGCTACCACTGGACTGTGCGTTGCAGAGAAAACTTCATGCTTTGTACTGACAATAAAAAAGTAGCCAGTTAATTAATGAAATCTTACAAATTATTAATAGAACAAAACAATTTCATTTTCATGCGTGACGGCATACTTCAAACCTTCATTCTTAGAAGAGTATTATGTGTATAGTCTGATATTCCATATTATAACGACAGTCCCAGTTCTCCTTCCGTAGAATAAAACAACCGCATTACAGAGACCATATGAGTTTACCCCTGTATCAAAGGGGCAGTAGCACTTTTTTTGCATAAATAAGTCGATGACATTTATTTTAAAAATAATGTCACCATAGTAAAATACCCTTTCCTCTTCGGAAAATCAAGTTAACAAATTGTGTTTGTTAAACACGGATGCCCCCGGATGTACCAAAGTTATGGCCAAGGTTAAAGTTCTGAATATTGTCAACTGCGGCCAGGTCAAGGTCACAAGGTCAAATATGATGACCTCATCTGAAAGTTCTCATCACAAGGTATGCACATGCCAAGTATGAAAGCCCTAGCTCTGAGCAATCTAAAGTTATGGCCAAGGTTAAAGTTTCTGAAAATGTCAATTGCGGCAAGGTCAAGGTCACAAGGTCAAATATGATGACCTCATCTGAAGGTCTCATCACAAGGTATAAACATGCCAAGTATGAAAGCCGTAACTCTTAACAATCAAAAGTTATGGCCAAGGTTAAAGTTTTGTGAAAATGTTCATTGCGGCAAGGTCAAGGTCACAAGGTCAAATATGATGACCTCATCTGAAAGGTCTCATCACAAGGTATGCACATTCCAAGTATGAAAGCCCTAGCTCTGAGCAATCTAAAGTTATGGCCAAGGTTAAAGTTGTTGTGGAGTGAGCGAGTGAGTTATTGTTTAACGCCGCTTCGGCAGTATTGCAGCCATTAGCGGCGAGAAAGGTTGTTGTGGACAAACACACAGACGGACTGACAGACAGACAGACAGACAGACAGACGGGTGAAAAGCAATATACATCTGGCCTTTCAGGCCTGATGAGCTAAAAATGACAGTCAAAGTAGAAATAAAGTTATCAAAGATCGAGGTAGGGTTATAACATTTCATCGCACATTGTTTGCAATTTACCGCACTATTTACTAACATTTTACCGCACCTCCTTATTACGATTTGCCGCACTAATCTTTAAGACATTTTACCGCATTTTTCTTACAATTTACCGCATTATTACAGTTAACCGCATTTATCACAGCTTACGTCGTAACAAGTGTTGCCCCTGTGCTTCTCTTTGTGCCATAAAATCATCAAATCTACAACTGACAGTAACATTACAAATTGTCTAAGGAACGACATTTCTGCTATCTAGGGCTTTCGGATCTCGAAAAGTAGATGAAAAAAGGTTTGTGGTCGTGACCACAGAATCTAAAAGTGTACAAGAATCTCTATTGTCGGTACACAAGATTACAGCTCTCTTGAGCCAATGGTTATTGCTGAAAAAGAGTAACTAAACATGAATGTCACTATGTCAATAGTTTCAAAATCTGGAGTACTTACTCACTTTTTCTTCAGGTAAACGCACAGTATATGAACACTTTTACTACCATATGCAAATAAACTGAAGGTGTGTATCTGTATCTGATGTACGGTATTGCATGACAGGATGAACCTGTTTGTAATTGTATCCTTTAACAGGTTTAACCCTTACTTGTCCCACACCTTTTGTGCTGAGTTTAGGAGCGTTGGGCCATGACCAATTCGCTTACAGAGGGGGATTGGGGTATGTTCTGTTTCAAACTATAGGACACAGTGGCAGTTGGTAAGACATTTATTTAAAACATATAACACTTGGTATTGGTATACATTAACAGATTTACATATGCAAACATTGATTCAGTTATATCCATCATTTTTCGAAACTTTTATACATATTATGATATACACATATTTAATACATTTATAAAATATATATATATGGAAATTGAAACTCAATATAGCACTTGGTATGAATATGATATACACTTATTTTTAGACATTTATCATAAATATAGAAATATAAACATGGAAATTGAAACTCAATATAGCACATGGTATGAATATGATATACACTTATTCTAGACATTTATCATAAATATAGAAACATAAACATGGAAATTGAAACTCAATACAGCACTTGGTATCACAAATGTGCATCACTCTAACACATTAAAGTCCAAGAAAATGCAGCACAGCATTGAGGTATTCAACAGGGGTCCAGGCACCAGTGATGAGAAAGTTCTTCAGTTCAAGAATTCTCCCGTCGATACGACGATATTTCCTTCTCTTAGATGCAAGTCTGCCCCCATTTTCAATTTGTTTGATGATGACTTCGACGTCATCTTGTTCGGCCTTGATCAAGTCCAGGAACTTATAGATGTTTGGATGTCCTGGACCCTGCTTCTTAAATTAACTGTGCCAGCCCTCCAGATGATTCGTTGTTCTTGGCCCCACAGCGTCAAAATGGTTCCAGATTTCTCTATCCCCATTGATCCACTGCTCTGTCACATAGTCTGCAAACCGGTTGATTCTTGGGTCATCTGTCTCAGCTTCTTCAAAGGCGTGTAAACCAGGAATCGTCAGTCACAGGGTCTTACCAGGGCAAGGGCACAGGCACGTTTGATGAGGAGGTTGACAGATGGGTCCGTGTTGAAGAGGGTCTGAAGGCCATTCTTCCGGGCATTCCTCCATACTGCCTGACGTAAGTGGAAAAGGCAGCCTTTCAGGTCACAGGTAAAGGCAGCACGGGCGGCATTTTGGCAAGCAGCTTCGAAGTCGGTGAAGATGGTCGTGGGAGCTAAGATGATGTTGTTCTCCGCAGCTTTCTCCTTGATGGTGTTGAAGAAAGCTAGGTAAGTAGACTGCTTCTTATCCGGGAGCAGGCCGTAGACGATATTACCTATTACTAAGGGTGAACTGAGTTCTTCTGAGAAGCGTTCACCAGTGACACTAATTAGAACAGGCTATAGTCCCACACCCACGCTCTTAATCCCCCCTTAATCCCTATCACAACATAGGTGAGGTGATGCCGTTAAGCAGCTCTCATTCCACTTTCCACATACTTCAAACTATGTAAACTTCAATTACATAATAAACAGAGTTGTAATATAAACATTATTCATTTATTTATTCGTTATGCATACGCAATACATGGATTTTACCATCGGTCGCGTGCGGTACACGTACGTAATTAATACGTAGTGTGTTACACTCCATACGCAGTATTTGCTGCTCTCTCGAATCACATATTTATACACATAGCGTACTTGGACCGAATATAGCATGCATGCTGAACGAACTCAAAACGAATGTACTTATGTAGAACGTATGACAAGCATATGCATCACGCACACCTACGAACATGACAGACAACTGACCACAACAGACGAAATGTCATCGGAGCTCTTATTCAATATCATATTTGAGTCCAGATTTGATGTTCCTATATTATAATAACCATTCATTTGTGTGTGTGATTTATTTGTGTGTCATTATATATCCGTGCACTCAATAATACATTCTACAATAATACATAACAGATGTATACTGTCCAAAAAGGGTTTCAATGTCAACATGGGGCTTCATGTAAGCTAAATCTATGGAAAGGGAAAAATATGCTATATGTGAAAAAGTCAACTCCATCAACATTCTCAGATGGCGAATTGGGTACATTTCATTTAATAGTTAATCGGCTTGTCACGGGTATTTAACATTGGTTTAAAATTTTGAAAAGTTCATCGGATCGATATATAATTTTCATATACAATGCATTATTGAACGCTTCAGATGAGAAACCTGGGATTGAAAACTTTATTGAGAGATATGTTCTTCAAGTTTGGTTTTGGATATATTTGGGTCGCTCGTGTTACTAATAACGATGCTTTTGTGAGAGAATTTGCACAACGGGTTAAGTATATTTATTCCCAAATGTGGAATCATGCATTGTCAACTAGATTGTATCTTTAAATCAAAAATCCTTAGAAAAATATTTAACTAATATTGATGTAAAAAGAATACAAATTGCACTTACACGCTTCCGTCTCGGCTCACACATGCTTATGGTATCCCGTCTATACACAGATTAACTCGATCACAGTACGCCCATTTCTGGTTATTCTTAAGAAGTTGCTACTACGTTCCTACACATTTCTTAAAGTTCAAAATAGATATTCGTTATGTTCTTTTCGTTCTTAGTACGTTTAAGAAATTCTCACACAGTATTTACTCATTTGGCAGTACGATATGAGGGAACGGGTATGAATAAGTGCGTTTTGGTATACATAGTTAACAACTAGCAGCTGTAAACATTTTGAGTGTTGGTTTTCGTCTACTTTTTTATGGTAGCCGGGCAATAAGAAAAAGGGTTGTTTGGTTCAAATACATTTCATTCATGATGAAACAGTTTTCCTCTCCTAGGGGAAGACAATAACGGGAACTTTTTTGGGAAAAGATATAGATTTGCCATGGCCAATTTTTCTTCAAAACTATTCCATTGATGATTGAAACTTTTTAACGGGAATAAGAACGGGCAAGAACGTGCTGGATATTTGCAGAAATCAGGCCAGGACATCAAATGTTTCATTTTCTGATATTCACTTTCATTTAGATGTCCATGGCTGGATATTACAATATTAAATGACTCAATTGATAACAAACCTTTGTTACTTCTAAAAAGTATTAAAGTATCCAGTTTTGTTTTCAACTTGATGTTGACAGTTGGTAACTCTTGATCTCAGCATTCAGCATATTCATTGTGATTTAGATGCCCATGACTTAATATCATATTAAGTATCTCCAGTGATAACAGATTTTGTGATTTTTATAATGTATATAACTCATGATCAGCTTGTTCATTAGTGACAGCATAGTCAGTACAGTATAGTATGTTTATTTATTCTGTACCTTGTTTATGAAAAAGATTCAAGGTGTTACTTTTGTTATGTATAAAAGTTTACTTCATTTAAACATTGTTTTTTGTTGTGAGGTTTGTTGATTGTTAAGAAGCAAGCTGTAAGTAACGTGATACATATCCTATCGCCACTCATATCGGGATTCGTATCGAATCGCAACTAAGGTAAGCACATTTTTTTAAATATATCGTTGGGACTAAAATGTTAGTATCGCGACTTTAGTTTCTTATATTTTAGTAATTCATTAAAACTATTCATTTCATTTAAAGTTGGCAAAGCATAATTTAACATTAATTAGTTGTGATATGAACAAATGTTTTTCTTTAATATTTCTGCTTGTGCTGTTCTTGTCTACGCATCGGCGATTATGGTTGTTTATGATAATTCCAGGAAATGTTTCCTTGTGTTTAATGTATTTGAATAAATACAACCTTTAATGGAAATAAAACATAAAGTATCTTCCTTCGCAGCTAATCATCTTTTAAACTATAAGTATATCGTAACTCTTAAATTGTACATTTGTCACCCAATACTATACACATCAACATTAGACCCAATTTGGACTCAAAACTTTCTGCAGATATACAGTTGATACACATATAATAAATCATATCAATACTGTTGACGCGTACGTGATAAACTGCACACAATGACCTACGTTTGCTTAGGGAACGGTGTTAAATCCTGAAAATGACACATATTGTCCCTGTTTCCATGTTTGAAACTTTAGATGCACACATGTCATAGGAGAATATATTCTCATGTTTTGGATGACAGTTTGACAGCAAATGATACACACCAACGCATATTTCCTCAAATTTAGGCCAAAGTGAAAACACTTATTCACACCCAGTTTATTTCCAATATTTCCAGTTGTTGACTATATTAATACAAAATCAGTGTCCCCGGTTCCATGGTGTAAATGATACACACTGTCCCCGTTTGCTTGTGAAAACTTACACATACGCACTTATCGTAGTAAATGTAATTTCAGGCTGAGCATGACCGTCAGATTGCAATAACCTCTTAATCACACCTATATAGCCTTGATTTGTATACCAAAGTGAACCCAAATAACCCCATTTCAATAGAAAAATACCTGATAGACACATGTCCCCGCTTCCATGGTGTAAATGATACACACTGTCCCCGTTTGCTTGTGAAAACTTACACAAACGCACTTATCGTAGTAAATGCATTTTCAGGCTGATCATGACCGTCAGATTGCAATAACCTCTTAATCACACCTATATAGCCGTGATTTGTATACCAAAGTGAACCCAAATAACCCCATTTCCATAGAAAAATACCTGATAGACACATGTCCCCGCTTCCATGGTGTAAATGATCCACACTGTCCCCGTTTGCTTGTGAAAACTTACACATACGCACTTATCGTAGTAAACGCATTTCAGGCTGAGTATGACCTTCCGATTGTAATAACCTCTTAAACACACCTATATAGCCGTGATTTGTATACAAAAGTGAACCTAAATATCCCCGTTTCCATACAGAAAAACCTGATAGACACATGTTCCCGCTTCCATGGTGTAAATGATATACACTGTCCTCGTTTGCTTGTGAAAACTTACACATACGCACTTATCGTAGTAAAATGGATTTTCAGGTTGAATATGAACGTCAGATTGCAATAACTTCTTTAACACATACATGTATCTTTGTTTTGTATACAAATGTAAACCCAAATGTCCCCGTTTCTATAGATAAATACCTGTTTCACACATGTCCCCGGTTTCATGGTGTAAATGATACACACTGTCCCCGTGATTACCTCCCAAAACTTCTTCATGCCAATACTTCTACATGCCAAAACTCCTACAAAAAGTCAAGGCACAATTATGGAATTACCTATTTTATAATGGAACAGCCCAGGATATGATTTAATGTAATTTAATGTAAAGCTAATTGAAGAAGGGGGTAGAGGATTACTGGAGTAGAGGATTAAAACAGGTCCAGCTTATTACTTACTAAGGAAGATGACAGAGTATTTTGTGAATATTGATATTTATATATGTATATTTTGAAAAAAAATTGTACTTCACATACGAAAAGAAACAACTTTCAAGTTTGTTAGATTTTTCGCAATTGTTACAATTATCGTTGCAACATAGCTGTTCACCAGGCAGAAAATACCAATGGAGTTCCTTGAGTGTCATTGAGTGTGTTTGACAATTATGTCAATTAATATTGAATTTTGTGCTGAAATTATGTTAATATAAGCTTGTTATTTGTGAAATATATATCCAGATAATACATGGAAAGGGGAAACTGATAAACATGGCTACCCCTATATAAACATCTCTCCCCGTGACGTTGACAGAATTTTTACATTATAACATACATAAATACGAAATTTATGCTGTTGTATGCTAGCAAATATGACATTTGTTAACATGTTATGTGCTTTCTAAATTACTAGAAACGTTTGCATAAGTCAATAGATGTACAAATCAGATAAGTCATTGTTACCACAGTTTTCAAATTGAATCCATTAACATAATGATAGCTCTTTTATTTAATGCGTGAATAGTTTTGGCAGATGAAAAGATGTGCATAACATCCCAATAATGGTAATTGCATAGACAAGTAGCAGACTTTTCTATAACCCTATCAAATTTGTGTCTAAGTGTCCTACATTGATGTCAAGACGTCATCCCTTGTGAAAGATATGAAAATTGTGATTATTATATATGTTATGAAAGTTATTCCTGGGATATTTATATCTATTATTTACTCGTAGCCTTATGTTTTGGCACATTAATCGGACGAGTCCATCCTTACTTGAGGTAATGACCATATGCAGTGGACCCTGAACTCTGTTGTTTTAGTCTGTAGAAGTTTTGGCATGTAGAAGTTTTGGGAGCTTACCGTCCCCGTCTGCATGCAGAAAAGCACACACACAAAATCGGTGTGTATCCCCGGTTCCTACATGACAGTTCATACTCGTTCAAATGTATGATTGTTTGTCATGGATGTCAAGAAATATACATCGGGAAAACAGAATTGTAATTAAAAAGGAGAATGAATATTCATCGTTCTCAAATTAAACAAAAACACAATCGTACTATCCCTCTTAGTGCGCATCTAGAACTATGTGGAAAAAATTAATATTCTGTTTTTCCGATATGCAAAGTTGAATCAACTGAATCTGATTGCTTGGCAGAAAAATAATTATTGTTTATTGATAAATATAAGCCAAGACTCAATTCTAAAATGTAATGTCATTGTCAATTCAATGTACATCTATTTGTATGCATTGTATCTATGCAATGTATTGTGACGCCATAATTACACTTTATGACGCATCAACCGACTCAACGTCATTCACCTGATGAGACCCGTGATTGTCGAAACCATGCTTGTGAATTATGAAAAAATCATCATGATTGCTTCGACAATTTCCTATATATGTATATGCATGTTGTCTATAAATGAAGAACAGTATATAGTTATACCTTCCTAACTGAAGAACTGTAGCCAGTCGATGAAATTCGTCATATCACAACAAAATGTTGGCGTTGTGAAACAAGTATCAGGATTTTACATCCTGTTTCAATGAGCCCGTCATATGTTTAACATTTATATGTCGTTACATTAGCTTGGTAAATCACGGGTTTGGCCAGGCATATTCCTTTGAGGGGATTGTATCTGACAGAGAGAGAGAGAGAGACACACACACACACACACATACACACACATATGTTAAAGGTGGCAAACGGGGACACTAAGAAAACACATGTAACCGGGGACACTTTTTCTAGCTGCTCTACAGCTGTACCACTTGCATGGCTTACTTCCCTTGTCATATATGTTAGTTCTGAACATTGACTGGCTCTACAGGATACATTTGAATGAGTATGAACTTTCATGTAGGAACCGGGGACATACACCGATTTTGTGTGTGTGCTTTTCTGCATGCAAACGGGGACAGTGTGTATCATTTACACCATGAAACCGGGGACATGTGTCAAACAGGTATTTATCTATAGAAAAGGGGACATTTGGGTTTACTTTTGTATACAAAACAAAGATACATGTATGTGTTAAAGAAGTTATTGCAATCTGACGTTCATATTCAACCTGAAAATCCATTTTACTACGATAAGTGCGTATGTGTAAGTTTTCACAAGCAAACGAGGACAGTGTATATCATTTACACCATGGAAGCGGGAACATGTGTCTATCAGGTTTTTCTGTATGGAAACGGGGATATTTAGGTTCACTTTTGTATACAAATCACGGCTATATAGGTGTGTTTAAGGGGTTATTACAATCTGACGGTCATGATCAGCCTGAAAATGCATTTACTACGATAAGTGCGAATGTGTAAGTTTTCACAAGCAAACGGGGACAGTGTGTATCATTTAAACCATGGAGCGGGGACATGTGTCTATCAGGTTTTTCTGTATGGAAACGGGGACAGTTGGCTTCACTTTGGTATACAAATCACGGCTATATAGGTGTGATTAAGAGGTTTTTGCAATCTGACGTTCATAGTCAACCTGAAATCCATTTTACTACGATAAGTGCCTATGTGTAAGTTTTCACAAGCAAACGGGGTAACTGTGTATCATTTACACCATGGAACCGGGGACAGTAATTTTGTATTAATATTGTCAACTGGAAATATTGGAAACAAACTTTGTCTGAATAAGTGTTTTCACTTTGGCCTAAATTTGAGGAAATATGCGTTGGTGTGTATCATTTGCTGTCAAACTGTCATCCAAAACATGATAATCTATTCCATGTGTGCATCTAAAGTTTCAAACATGCAAACAGGGACAATATGTGTCATTTTAACAACATTTAACACCGTTCCCTAAGCAAACGTAGGTCATTGTGTGCAGTTTATCACGTACGCGTCAACAGTATTGATATGATTTATTATATGTGTATCAACTGTATATCTGCAGAGGGTTTTGAGTCCAATTTGAGTCTAATGTTGATGTAAATAGTATTGGGTGACAAATATACAATTTAAGAGTTACGATATACTTATAGTTTAAAAGATGATTAGCTGCGAAGGAAGATCCTTTATGTTTTATTTCCATTAAAGGTTGAATTTATTCAAATACATTAAACAAAAGGAAACATTTCCTGTAATTATGTAAGATTTATCTTAAACAACACTAATCGCCGATGCGTATACAAGAACAGCACAAGCAGAAATATGAACGGAAAACATTTGTTCATAACAACTAATTAATTTTAAATTATGCTTTGCCAACTTTAAATGAGATGAACAGGTTTAATGAATTACTAAAATATAAGAAACTAAAGTCTCGATACTAACATTTTAGTCCCAACGATATATTTAAAAAATGTGCTTACCTAAGTTGTGATACGATACAAATCCCGATATGAGTGGCGATAGGATATTTATCACGATACTTACAGCCTGCTTCTTATCCATGATATTGCATTCCAACAATCAACAAACCTTACAACAAAAACAATGTTTGAATGAAGTAAACTTTTATACATAACAAAAGTAACACATTTAATCTTTTACATAAAAAGGGTACAGAATAAATAAACATACTACTGTACTGACTATGCTGTCACTAATGAACAAACTGATCACGAATAATATACATTTTAAAAATCACAAAATCTGTTATCACTGGAAATATGATATTGAGTCATGGACATCTAAATAACATAAATATCCTGAATGCTGAGTTCAAGAATGACCAACTGTCAACATGAAGTTGAAAACAAAACTGGATACTTTTATACTTTTTAGAAATAACAAAGGTTTGTTATCACTTGAGTCATTTATTATTGTAATATCCAGCCATGGACATCTAAATGAAAGTGAATATCAGAAAATGAAACAGTTGATGTCCTGGCCTGATTTCTGCAAATATCAAGCACTTTCTTGCCCGTTCTTATTCCCGTTCAAAGGTTTTGATATTCAATGGAATAGTTTTGAAGAAAACAATTGGCCATGATAAATCTATATCTTTTCCAAAAAAAGTTCCCGTTATCGTCTTCCCCTAGGAGAGGCAATTCTAAGGGGGATTACCTATTCCTAAACTGTTTCATCATGAATGAAATGTGTTTGAACCAAACAACCCTTTTTCTTATTGCCCGGCTACTATAAAAAAAGTAGACGAAGACCAACATTCATAATGTTTACAGCTGCTAGTTGTTTATGTTTTACTTGTTTAACTATGTATACCAAAACGCACTTATTCATACCCGTCCCTTCATATCGTACTGCCAAATGAGTAAAAACTGTGTGATAATTTCTTAAACGTACTGAGAACGAATAGAACGTAACTAATACCTATTTTGAACTTTAAGAAATGTGTAGGAACGTAGTAGCAACTTCTTAAGAATAACTAGAAAGGGGCGTACTGTGATCGAGTTAATCTGTGTATGGACGTGATACCATAAGCATGTGAGAGCCGAGACGGAAGCTTGTAAGTGCAATTTTTATTCATTTCACATCAATATTAATTAAATATTTTTCTAAGGATTTTGGATTTAAAGATACAATCTAGTTGACAATGCATGACTCCACATTTGGGAATAAATATACTTAACCCGTTGTGCAAATTCTCTCACAAAACAATCACTATTAGTAACACGAGCGACCCAAATATATCCAAAGCCAAACTTGAAGAACATATCTCTCAATAAAGTTTTCAATCCCAGGTTTCTCATCTTAAGCGTTCAATAATGCATTGTATATGAAAATTATATATCGATCCGATGAACTTTTCAAAATTTTAAGCCAATATTAAATACCCGTGACAAGCCGATTAACTATTGAGTGAAATGTACCCAATTCGCCATCTGAGAATGTTGATGGAGTTGACTTTTTCACATTTAGCATATTTTTCCCTTTCCATAGATTTAGCTTAAATGAAGCCCCAAACTTCACACCCAAATGGGCTCGGATAGGGCAAACATTATTTTATTCCTAAATCAGGCATATTTGCAGATGTTGTTTTAATAAACACTTATAAAAGGCATTCTAACATGAATTGAGAGCAAATTTAGTGATACTGGGTGTGAGTTATAGATATCACTCCTTGAAATTATTTTACTACTTCTTTTAATGAGCGTAAAAGCAGTGGAATTTAATGTTTCATGATAAGTCATTACATTTATGTTATGAACCTATTATTTCACATACAAGGCCTGATATAAATCCTTCAAAGCCTGATGACCTATAGAGCCAATGGCTAATTTGTTCACCTTGGCAATTGAATTAAGTTATTCTTTTGAATACCTTGTATACCTATATTGAAATCTAACAAGTGTGTCCATGTTGACATTGAAACCCTTTTTGGACAGTATACATCTGTTTTAAAAGAATATATTATTGAGTGCACGGATATATAATGACACACAAATAAATCACACACACAAATGAATGGTAATAATATAGGAACATCAAATCTGGACTCAAATTTGATATTGAATAACAGTACCGATGACATTTCGTCTGTTGTGGTCTGTTGTCTGTCATGTACGTAGGTGTGGGTGATTGCATATGCTTGTCATACGTTCTACATAAGGACAATGCGCTGTGCGATTGCAAGGGACATGGTTATAATGCGTAAAAAAGTGTTGGACATTCGTTTTGAGTTCGTTCAGCATGCATGCTATATTTGGTCCCAGTACGGCAACCAGAATTTAGACTGTTATTCGCTATTCGTCATTCGTCATTCGAATGACGAAGAGCACACTTATTTGCTATTCTTCTTTCATTTTGTTCACATATTTGAATGACGAAAAGCAAATTTATTTGCTATTCGTCTTTCGTACTGAAGAAAAAAATGAATGACGAAAAGCAAATTTATTTGCTATTCGCCTTTCATATTGTTCACATATTTGAATGACGAAAAGCAAATTTATTTCCTGTTCGTCTTTCATACCGAACTAATAAATGAATGCCAAAAAGCAAATTTATTTCCTATTCGTCTTTCGTACTGTGGTGATAAAAGAATGACGAAAAGATAATTTATTTCCTATTCATCTTTCACAATAATAGCAAATGTTTTTGCTTTTTGATTTTCATTTTTCGTTTTTCGCTATTGGTCATTCGCCATTCAAAATCATTACTCTCTTAGGTAAATGAGATCAGCTCCATATATTCCTGAAAGCTTTTTCCCAGTTTGATGCCAAATTATTAAATATTTTAATCAAATATTTTATTTTATCACCAATTAAAGCCCCACGATTAGCCATGGGAGCAACCTGAATTAGTGGGAAGATTTTCCCCCTAAAACAAAAAATAGCAAAAGTAATTTATGTTTGCCTTTCAAACTTTTTTTTCTCCTTTCGCCTTTGAATGACGAATAGCAAATTTTTTTGCTTTTCGTTATTCGTCATTCGTTATTCGCCTTTAGCCATTCAAACTCAATACTCTCTTAGGTAAATGAGATCAATTAGATATATATTTCTCTAAGCTTTTTACCAGTTTGATGCCAAATTATTAAATATTTTAATCAAATATTTTATTTTATCACCAATTAAAGACCAAGGATTTGCTCTGGGAGCAGTCTGAATTAGTGGGAAGACTTTCCCCCTAGAATGGAAAAGCTCAGAACAACTAGGACTTAATTTTGAATAATAATGTATGTGTAAAACATTTAAATATTATTCTTTAAAAAAAGGTTTGATCCCAAATAATACTTACTTTTATTTATTTAGAAAAAAAATAGCAAAAGTTATTTCTGTTTGCCTTTCAAACTTTTTTTTTTGCCTTTCGCCTTTGAATGACGAATAGCAAATTTTTTAGCTTTTTGTTATTCGTCATTCGTCATTCGCCATTCGCCATTTGCCTTTCACCATTCAAACTCAATACTCTATTAGGTAAATGGTATCAATTCCATATATATTTCTCTATGCTTTTTACCAGTTTGATGCCAAATTATTAAATATTTTAATCAAATATTTTATTTTATCACCAATTAAAGACCAAGGATTTCTCTGGGAGCAGTCTGAATTAGTGGGAAGACTTTCCCCCTAGAATGGAAAAGCTCAGAACAACTAGGACTTAATTTTGAATAATAATGTATGTGTAAAACATTTAAATATTATTCTTTAAATAAAGATTTGATCCCAAATAACACTTACTTTTATTTATTTAGAACAAAAAATAGCAAAAGTTATTTCTGTTTTCCTTTCAAACTTTTTTTTTCGCCTTTCGCCTTTGAATGACGAATAGCAAATTTTTTAGCTTTTCGTTATTCGTCATTTGACATTCGCCATTCGCCATTCGCCTTTCACCATTCCAACTCAATACTCTATTAGGTAAATGAGATCAATTCCATATATATTTCTCTATGCTTTTTACCAGTTTGATGCCAAATTATTAAATATTTTAATCAAATATTTTATTTTATCACCAATTAAAGACCCAGGATTTGCTCTGGGAGCAATCTGAATTAGTGGGAAGACTTTCCCCCTACAATGGAAAAGCTCAGAACAACTAGGACTTAATTTTGAATAATAATGTATGTGTAAAACATTTAAATATTATTCTTTAAATAAAGATTTGATCCCAAATAACACTTACTTTTATTTATTTAGAACAAAAAATAGCAAAAGTTATATCTGTTTGCCTTTCAAACTTTTTTTTCGCCTTTCGCCTTTGAATGACGAATAGCAAATTTTTTCGCTTTTCATTATTTGTCATTCGTCATTCGCCTTTCGCCATTCAAACTCAATACTCTCTTAGGTAAATGAGATCAATTAGATATATATTTCTATAAGCTTTTTACCAGTTTGATGCCAAATTATTAAATATTTTAATCAAATATTTTATTTTATCACCAATTAAAGACCCAGGATTTGCTCTGGGAGCAATCTGAATTAGTGGGAAGACTTTCCCCTTAGAATGGAAAAGCTGAGAACAACTAGGACTTAACTTTGAATAATAATGTAAGTGTAAAATATTTAAATAGTATTCTTTAAAAAAAGATTTGATCCCAAATAACACTTACTTTTATTTATTTAGAACAAAAAATAGCAAAAGTTATATCTGTTTGCTTTTAAACTCTTTTTTCGCCTTTCCCCTTTGAATGACAAATAGCAAATTTTTCGCTTTTCTTTATTCGGCATTTGTCATTCGCCTTTCGCCATTCAAACTCAATACTCTCTTAGGTAAATGAGATCAATTAGATATATATTTCTCTAAGCTTTTTACCAGTTTGATGCCAAATTATTAAATATTTTAATCAAATATTTTATTTTACACCAATTAAAGACCCAGGAATTGCTCTGGGAGCAATCTGAATTAGTGGGAAGACTTTCCCCCTAGAATGGAAAAGCTCAGAACAACTAGGACTTAACTTTGAATAATAATGTAAGTGTAAAACATTTAAATATTATTCTATAAATAAAGATTTGATCTCAAATAACACTTACTTTTATTCATTTAGAACAAAAAATAGCAAAAGTTATATCTGTTTGCTTTTAAACTCTTTTTTCGTCTTTCCCCTTTGAATGACAAATAGCAAATTTATCGCTTTTCGTTATTCGGCATTCGTCATTCGCCTTTCGCCATTCAAACTCAATACTCTCTTAGGTAAATGAGATCAATTCCATTTATATTTTTCTAAGCTTCTTACCAGTTTGATGCCAAATTATTAAATATTTTAATCAAATATTTTATTTTATCACCAATTTAAGACCAAGGATTTGCTCTGGGAGCAGTCTGAATTAGTGGGAAGACTTTCCCCCTAGAATGGAAAAGCTCAGAACAACTAGGACTTAACTTTGAATAATAATGTAAGTGTAAAACATTTAAATATTATTCTTTAAATAAAGATTTGATCCCAAATAACACTTACTTTTATTTATTTAGAACAAAAAATAGCAAAAGTTATATCTGTTTGCTTTGAAACTCTTTTTTCGCCTTTCCCCTTTGAATGACAAATAGCAAATTTTTCGCTTTTCGTTATTCGAAATTCGTCATTCGCCTTTCGCCATTCAAACTCAAAACTCTCTTAGGTATATGATGTCAATTCCATATATATTTCTCTAAGCTTTTTACCAGTTTGATGCCAAATTATTAAATATTTTAATCAAATATTTTATTTTATCACCAATTAAAGACCCAGGACATGCTCTGGGAGCAGTCTGAAATAGTGGGAAGACTTTCCCCCTAGAATGGAAAAGCTCAGAACAACTAGGACTTAACTTTGAATAATAATGTATGTGTAAATCATTTAAATAGTATTCTTTAAAAAAAGATTTGATCCCAAATAACACTTACTTTTATTTATTTAGAACAAAAAATAGCAAAAGTTATTTCTGTTTGCCTTTCAAACTTTTTTTTCGCCTTTCGCCTTTGAATGACGAATAGCAAATTTTTTCGCTTTTCGTTATTCGTCATTCTTTATTCGCCTTTCGCCATTCAAAATCAATACTCTCTTAGGTAAATGAGATCAATTAGATATACATTTCTCTAAGCTTTTTACCAGTTTGATGCCAAATTATTAAATATTTTAATCAAATATTTTATTTTATCACCAATTAAAGACCCAGGATTTGCTCTGGGAGCAGTCTGAATTAGTGGGAAGTATTTCCCCCTAGAATGGAAAAGCTCAGAACAACTAGGACTTAATTTTGAATAATAATGTATGTGTAAAACATTTAAATATTATTCTTTAAATAAAGATTTGATCCCAAATAACACTTACTTTTATTTATTTAGAACAAAAAATAGCAAAAGTTATTTCTGTTTGCCTTTCAAACTTTTTTTTCGCCTTTCGCCTTTGAATGACGAATAGCAAATTTTTTCGCTTTTCTTTATTCGTCATTCGTCATTCGCCTTTCGCCATTCAAACTCAATACTCTCTTAGGTAAATGAGATCAATTAGATATATATTTCTCTAAGCTTTTTACCAGTTTGATGCCAAATTATTAAATATTTTAATCAAATATTTTATTTTACACCAATTAAAGACCCAGGATTTGCTCAGGGAGCAATCTGAATTAGTGGGAAGACTTTCCCCCTAGAATGGAAAAGCTCAGAACAACTAGGACTTAACTTTGAATAATAATGTAAGTGTAAAACATTTAAATATTATTCTTTAAATAAAGATTTGATCCCAAATAACACTTACTTTTATTTATTTAGAACAAAAAATAGCAAAAGTTATATCTGTTTGCTTTGAAACTCTTTTTTTGCCTTTCCCCTTTGAATGACAAATAGCAAATTTTTCGCTTTTCGTTATTCGGCATTCGTCATTCGCCTTTCGCCATTCAAACTCAATACTCTCTTAGGTAAATGAGATCAATTAGATATATATTTCTCTAAGCTTTTAACCAGTTTGATGCCAAATTATTAAATATTTTAATCAAATATTTTATTTTATCACCAATTTAAGACCAAGGATTTGCTCTGGGAGCAGTCTGAATTAGTGGGAAGACTTTCCCCCTAGAATGGAAAAGCTCAGAACAACTAGGACTTAACTTTGAATAATAATGTAGGTGCAAAACCTTTCAATATTTTTCTTTAAATCTCTATTTGACCTCAAATAACACTTACTTTTATTTATTTAGAACAAGAAATAGCAAGAGTTATTTCTGTTTGCCTTTCAAATTTTTTTCGCCTTTCGCCTTTGAATGACAAATAGCAATTTTTTTCGCTTTTTGTTATTCGTCATTCGTCATTCGCCTTTCGCCATTCAAACTCAAAACTTTCTTAGGTTTATGAGGTCAATTCCATATATATTTCTCTAAGCTTTGATGCCAAATTATTAAATATTTTAATCAAATATTTTATTTTATCACCAATTAAAGACCCAGGATTTCGCCTTTCGCCTTTGAATGACGAATAGCAAAAGTTTTTTTGCTTTTCGTTATTCGTAATTTGCCATTCACCATTCAAACTCATTATGCTCTTAGGTAATTGAGGAAAGTTCCATACATTTCTCTAAGCTTTTTACCAGTTTCATGCCCAATAATTAAATATTTTAAGATAGTATTTCATTTTATCACCAATTATAACCTGGGGATTTGCTCTGGGAGCAATCTGAATTTGTGGGAAGACTTTCTCCCTAGAATGGACAAACTCAGAACAAAGAGGACCTAACTTTGAATCAAAATGTGTGTTCAAAACATTTAAATTTGTTCTATAAATCACACTTTGATCCAAAATAACACTTAGTTTTAATTATTGAGAATATAAAATAGCAAAAGTTATCTCTGTTTGCCTTTCAAACTTTTGTTTTGCCTTTTGCCTTTGAATGACGAATAGCAATTTTTTTTCGCTTTTCGTTATTCGTCATTCATCATTCGCCATTCGCCATTCAAACTCATTATGCTCTTAGCTAAATGAAGAGTTCCATACATTTCTCTAAGCTTTTTACCAGTTTCATGTCTAATAATTCAATTTGAGTAACATCCTTATACATGTCCAGAAACCAAAACTGTACACATGCCATTTTCATGCACAGTAGTTATAACACCTAACATTATATACCCAAAGTTGCCTGTTTGTCTGGTATAAACAAAATTTCCAAAATTACGTTTGACTAATTGACGCGCGCTACAAGCGGTGCATTGTCCGATTTTCGATCAGAAATCGACACTTTTACCTTTATATTGTATGTTTACTGAGTCAACTGTCATCAACATGGCAATTTTTGGTAACAGTCAGTTCTTCTCAAAAGATTAACATAATTTATAATGTTTGGCATAAGTGACCCATAACAACACAATGGATGTACCTTTAAAGCCAAAGAAACACAATGAATGCATCATTAATGTTTAATCCTTATAGTTCTTATGAACCACAAACTGCAGACGTGTTGTCTCTATTGGGAGTTGTTTCTTTCGTGCTATGTGCTGATCATTATCAGGATATTATAACGTCTGAGCTGGCACTACATTGGGGATAGTTCAATGAACATGTTCAGCATTGTAACTAAAAAATAATGTGACGTCATAGACAATGTAATCATTCTCTCTGAAGGCTAAATGGGAAAACTTTACATACATTGATAATAAAGCCGAACTACCAAAGAAATAAGCTCCTAAAGTTTGAATCATATGGAAACATCTGTGTCTTTTTTACATCTGAGTTCATGTGCACAGTTCAGGTTATTTTCCTACATATGCTTAAGTGAAACGTTTTATTGGTACACAGAAAAGGAAGTCCTAAAGATGTTCTAGACCCAGTCAATTACTCTTTAGCTACATCAAATGACATACATGTATCATTAATTGTTTTACCTACGCTACGAATTGGCTGGGGGGATAATGTAGTCCTTCTGTTCGTCCGTCCATCCGTCTTTCTGTCCGGTACATCCAAAATAACTGAGGTGTGCATTAACCAAACTTTGTACAATTGTAAGCCATGTCCGTCCTATAACGTTTGCAGTTTTCTTGGAAAAACCTATTTTGTCGTTTTCATGAAAACGTAAATTTTGGGACTTTATAGTAACTGTTTAACATGAGCAATGGGCACAACCTTTCTTTGAAACTATTTCACCTAGGTAAATGAAATGATGGTTGTGGGTACAGCTGACAATACTTTTGTTTGAGTTTAAAAGAAAGTTCCAGTTATTCTAATTTTAGAGTCATTACCCTTACACCAGGAATGGCCTTTTGTACGAATAAACACTCCAATTTTGACATTAAGTTTTCGGAAACTATAACATCAAGGTTGATGATGATTTAGCAATGATTATCATGATCGAGTTCGAAAGAACCAAATGTTACAGTTTAGCTTTTGCAGAGTTTGACCCTTGAATCTGAAATTGAACTAAGTAAGAGTAAATTGTGTGATATTCCAATTGGGACGAGCTTTCTGAGAAACTATTACATCTAGGTTCCGTAGGTAGCCTGATGATACTCTTGATACCCCGACGTTTTATTTGATGAGGTTATTGATTCTGAACCTGTATTTGAACTTGGTAATACTATTTAATGTGATGCTCCAATAGGGGACACGTCTCTGATATGTAAACGCTTTGCACTCATATAGTACAAACCTGTACATAGAAATAGACAAACCAACATTTGCCCTTTCCAAATACTGCATTAGTATTGTCCACACAGCAAGGGCAACATATTGCCATAAAATGGAGATTTACAGGCGCTATAGCACATTTTTTACTGAAATAAAGTTATCTCATGAAAAGGTAAATAAGTATTACCAATCGTTAAATAATGCTCATGAATCAATAAAAACGAATGTCAATGTTAGGTAAACCATGCGAATCCGTTTCCCTTCGAGAGACAGTTTAAGGTGTTCACATTAAAATGGCCGATCTGACTGATGTAGCGATATTCAAACACTTAGAGTAGAGTTTTAAATATGGTACCATGATAGAATGGTCAACCATTTTTCTGTCTAAACCCTCAAATTCGCAAGAGATCTACAAATCTTCCTCTCACACTGAAGAGTCCCAAGCCACTGTCGCTTTATACATCACACCATTTTCTTTCAATACGGATAATCGATTTCTATGGATACGGCTTATGAGGTCAAGTAGTGAGATATTGTACCCCCTAAAATAACAATATATTGTATATACGTTAAAAGTGCATCCATTGTGTTGAATAAATTGTTATATATGCTTTAATGCGTTCCGACTCACAATATGTGCTGTTTACAGTGCAAATAAATTACCTCAGCTTGCATATTAATCCTAAATCGCCAACTATATCATAATTACTAGTGTCCTATTAAAATCGATTAAAACATCATTATGCATGTGCAGAAACTGAAAATGCACTTTCCATTTACATGCACAGTAGTTATATGACCTAAAGAACATGATCAATCCAAATTTATCATTGTGTGTGTTATAAATAAGATTCCAAAATTACGTTTGATCCATTTGCGAGCGTCAATCGCGATGCATTGTCCGGTTTTCGATCAGAAACAACTACTTTTACCTTCATATCGTCTATATACTCGACTATAATCAAAATGCTAGTTTTCGGTAACAGTCGGTACATCTCGATAAATTAACATCATTTATAACGTTTGGAATATGTGACCCCCAACAACACAATGGATGTACATTTAATAATGAATAGCAAATTTGAGAAAACAAAATATGCCAAATACGTGCTACAGCGCCTTCAAGAAAAATGAACTCTCTTTTTATGTTCAGGGTAAATAATAAATTATTTTTTTCAAAAGACTACACTACTAAAAATTAACACTATTAAACAAACAGTTCCGCAATTCCATAGACAACTATTATAGTTATGTAAAGTAGCTATATAGTAGTTTATAGTTAACAATCTCAATGAATCATAAAAAGGGTAAAGATTAAATGGAATTAAAATATAAAAGATATTATCTGTTACAAACCTGTATCTTGTATTAGGTTATTAATGTAGAAGTTCCTTCTTTCAATTCAGATACATGATGGACATGGACATGATTTTTTGGTGATTATCTTACTCTTTTCACTTTCTGTTTACAGATGACTATATATTTACAAATGTATAGATATTATTTTGGGTGGATAAAAAAACACAATGTCTCCTTTTTCGTTGTATTGTTTATTAAGGTTTCAACGCTACAGCGCTGAATTCTTATTGTTATTGTGAAGAGTTATTATTATTCCACCGAATGTTTTACCCAGCAATTCAACCAGAAGGAATGCAGATAATGCAACCAAACTTTGCCCGCCCATTAAAGGTTCAGTCCGAATCTACATTTTTTTTTAACATTGGACACATTTTCAAAATGCAGCTAGAGACTTGCTTTTTTGGAACACAAAGGTAAATCATGACAAATGCGGAGGTCACGTGGTTTCGCCGCCATATTTGTTTTTTCGCACTTTTGAAAATATCCTGCTCCCTGCTCCTTTGACAATTTCATCCTCTGAAATACGGGCTCTATTTCGCAATACCGTTTCCCCAGTTAGTACTAGAAATCTGGTAAAAATTGCCAAAAGTGCAAACTTCAAACCTCAAAAGCTCAAAGACTAAATAAGATAATTTCATAAACCTTCACCAAAATGTGAATTCTCGAAGATACCGTTATGTTTAATAGCTAATTTTGAAGTAGAGTTAAAACAAAGTTTATAGTTAAGCTTCAAACACCGCAAACGTAATCTAAGGGTCCGAAAATAACCATGTTAAAGTATTTTCCTGAATATTCAGAAGTACTTAACGCATTAATTATGTATGCAATCTAAATGATAATTAGATCTACTTAAGCGGAAATTACAGAACAATGTTTTCTATGCTACACAGTCCAGAGTATGAAAATATTAACCGTTATCTTAATCATGAGAAACATACTTAATGTAGGGCTCCATTAATATGTGATTTTTCCATCGAGGCCACGCACCTCCAGCTATAGACTGTGTAAAAGTCGAATTTTCTCTTGTTATTTTTTTCACCTGGTTTCAGCCACAAAGAGAGCCCACAGTATGAATTTTTTGGTTCAATCATTAAGGTCCAGTTCGAATCTAAATGTCCATTTTTAACATGGCAAAACAAATCAAAATGTAGATAGAATTTAGAATTTTTGCAATAACGATAACGATAATAGCAATAAAGTAAATCATGGCGAGGTCACGTGCCGCCATTTTGATTTTGTTTACAAATAAGCCATTTTGACATTGGAAATTTGGGTCTCAATAATGCTACATACATGTTAGAGACTTCCAGCTTTCTTCAAAAGATGCGTTTACAATAAAAAGATGGTTAGCTTCATTGTATTTTATTCATTTATGGGCTGGATCCTTTTATCGTCACTTGTGACTATATTTTCTGTTTTTCTTTCTTTTACATTTAAAAAAAACTTATTCCCACATGGATTTTTTTACAGCTGATATAAAGTATCTCATGTGCTTGTAATACAAGAACTTTCTACAACTGAATCAGCAATATACTGTGAACGGCAATATTTTTCTCACTTTAGATATGACATCAGCCAAAGCCTTTTTACTTGTAATAATTATGTGTCATATTAAAACAACAAATTAAAACGGCAACATTTAATTGTAGAGGATTACTTTATATTCTAATTATATCTAATATAGAAGACATTCATATAGGAAAGGAATATATAGACTTAATGAAAAATTAATTGGGTTTGCAAAGTATAATTGCACCATGTAGATCTAAGTCAAGTGGAATGTCTATACTTTTTAACAGTAATATTGATCTAAATATACATATAACAAACGAAGATGACGGATGAAATTATATAATTGCTGATATAACCAGTCGGGGGAAAAGATGTACACTTACAAACAAACACTGATGATTCTATTATATTTGAAAGCATTTGTTATTATGACAATGAATCCATAGCTATAGATGAAATATAAAATATAAAAATATAAATATATTACAACCCCAAGGCAAGAAATATGGTTTAGATAAGATTTAATCACTTGATCTTGTAAATGTTATGAAAGAGCTTAATCTAGAGAAAATGTACACGGTAGAAACAATTCCATGACAACATGATTTAATTTCTTTAGATAGCTCAGGACTTCTTAAATCTTACAGAGATAACTTTTGCTATTTTATTTTCTAAATTATTAAAACTAAGTCTTATTTGTGATCAAAGTGTGATTTATAGAAAATAATTAAAGGTTTTGCACACACATTTTCATTCCAAAGGTACGTTCTATTTGTTCTGAGTTTGTCCATTCTAGGGGGAAAGTCTTCCCACTAATTCAGACTGCTCCCAGAGCAAATCCTGGGTCTTTAATTGGTGATAAAATAAAATATTTGATTAAAATATTTAATAATTTGGCATCAAACTGGTAAAAAGCTTAGAGAAATATATATGGAATTGATCTCATTTACATAAGAGAGTATTGAGTTTGAATGGCGAAAGGCGAATGACAAATGACGAATAACGAAAAGCAAAAAAGTTTGCTATTCGTCATTCAAAGGCGAAAGGCGAATAAAAAGGTTGAAAGGCAAACAGAAATTACTCTTGCTATTTTTTGTTCTAAATAAATAAAAGTAAGTGTTATTTGGGATCAAATCTTTTTTTAAAGAATAATATTTAAATGTTTTACACATACATTATTATTCAAAGTTAAGTCCTAATTGTTCTGAGCTTTTCCATTCTAGGGGGATAGTCTTCCCACTAATTCAGACTGCTCCAAGAGCAAATCCTGGGTCTTTAATTGGTGATAAAATAAAATATTTGATTAAAATATTTAATAATTTGGCATCAAACTGGTAAAAAGCTTAGAGAAATATATATGGAATTGATCGCATTTACTTAAGAGAGCATTGAGTTTGAATGGCGAAAGGCGAATGACGAATAACGAAAAGCGAAAAAATTTGCTATTTGTCATTCAAAGGCGAAAGGCGAAAAAAAGGTTGAAAGGTAAACAGAAATTACTTTTGCTATTTTTTGTTTTTAAGAAATAAAAGTAAGTGTTATTTAGGATCAAATCTTTTTTTAAAGAATAATATTCAAATGTTTTACACATACATTATAATTCAAAGTTAAGTCCTAGTTGTTCTGAGCTTTTCCATTCTAGGGGGAAAGTCTTCCCACTAATTCAGACTGCATCCAGAGCAAATCCTGGGTCTTTAATTGGTGATAAAATAAAATATTTGATTATAATATTTAATAATTTGGCATCAAACTGGTAAAAAGCATAGAGAAATATTTCTGGAATTGATCTCATTTACCTAAGAGAGTTTTGAGTTTGAATGGCGAAAGGCGAATGAGGAATGACGATTGACGAATAACGAAAAGCGAGAAAATTTGCTATTCGTCATTCAAAGGCAAAAGGCGAAAAAAAAGTTTGAAAAACAAACAGAAATAACTTTTGCTATTTTTGTTTTTAAGAAATAAAAGTAAGTGTTATTTAGGATCAAATATTTTTTTAAAGAATAATATTCAAATGTTTTACACATACATTATAATTCAAAGTTAAGTCCTAGTTGTTCTGAGCTTTTCCATTCTAGGGGGAAAGTCTTCCCACTAATTCAGACTGCTCCAAGAGCAAATCCTGGGTCTTTAATTAGTGATAAAATAAAATATTTGATTAAAATATTTTAATAATTTGGCATCAAACTGGTAAAAAGCTTAGAGAAATATATATGGAATTAACCTCATATACCTAAGAGAGTTTTGAGTTTGAATGGCGAAAGGCGAATGACGAATGACGAATAACGAAAAGAGAAAAAATTTGCTATTCGTCATTCAAAGGCGAAAGGCGAAAAAAAGTTTGAAAAGCATACAGAAATAACTCTTGCTATTTTTTGTTCTAAATAAATAAAAGTAAGTGTTATTTGGGATCAATTTTTTTTTTAAAGAATAATATTTAAATGTTTTACACATACATTATTATTCATAGTTAAGTCCTAGTTGTTCTGAGCTTTTCCATTCTAGGGGGAAAGTCTTCCCACTAATTCAGACTGCTCCAAGAGCAAATCCTGGGTCTTTAATTGGTGATAAAATAAAATATTTGATTAAAATATTTAATTATTTGGCATCAAACTGGTAAAAAGCTTAGAGAAATATATATGGAATTGATCGCATTTACTTAAGAGAGCATTGAGTTTGAATGGCTAAAGGCGAATGACGAATAACGAAAAGCGAAAAAAATTGCTATTTGTCATTCAAAGGCGAAAGGCGAAAAAAAGGTTGAAAGGTAAACAGAAATTACTTTTGCTATTTTTTGTTTTTAAGAAATAAAAGTAAGTGTTATTTAGGATCAAATATTTTTTTAAAGAATAATATTCAAATGTTTTACACATACATTATAATTCAAAGTTAAGTCCTAGTTGTTCTGAGCTTTTCCATTCTAGGGGGAAAGTCTTCCCACTAATTCAGACTGCTCCCAGAGCAAATCCTTGGTCTTTAATTGGTGATAAAATAAAATATTTGATTATAATATTTAATAATTTGGCATCAAACTGGTAAAAAGCTTAGAGAAATATATATGGAATTTATCTCATTTACCTAAGAGAGTAATAATTTTTAATGGCAAATGACCAATAGCGAAAAATAAAAAAGGAAAATCAAAAAGCAAAAACATTTGCTATTATTGTGAAAGTTGAATAGGAAAGAAATTATCTTTTCGTCATTATTCACCACAGTACGAAAGACGAATAGCAAATAAATTTGCTTTTCGTCATTCATTGATCACGTCGGTATGAAAGACGAACAGCAAATAAATTTGCTTTTCGTCATTCAAATATGTGAACAAAATGAAAGACGAATAGCAAATAAATGTGCCATTCGTCATTCGAATGACGAAAGACGAATAGCGAATAACAGTCTAAATTCTGGTTGCCTCCAAGTACGCTATGTGTATCCATATTTGATTTGAGAGAGCAGCAAATAGTGCGTATGGAGTGCATACCCACTATGTATTAATAATGTACGTGTACCGCAAGCGACGGTTACCTCCTAAAACTTATGCATGGCAATACTTCTACATGCCAAGACTCCTACAAAAAGGGAGGGCAGAATTATGCAATTACCTGTTTCATAATGGAACAGCCCAGGATATGTTTTAATGTAATTTGCCAAAACTTCTACAGCTGATTGAAGAAGAGGATTACTGGAGAAGAGGATTAACAGGCCAAGCATCACTTACTAAGGAAGATGACAGAGTTGTTGTGTTTAGTAATATATATATTATATAAATATAAATATTTTGTTTTATATTTCGTACGTCAAATACGAAAAGTTTCGCAATTGTTACAATGGTTATCCATATAGTACGTGGAAAGGGGAATTCATAAACAGGGATATATACCCCTATATATTTATCTCTCCCCGTGATGTTGACAGAATGTATGCATTATGACATATAACATATATTCATATACCAATATTTAATATGTAAATTCAACAATTTCGCACAATCTATTTAAATAATTCTATTCAATAAATGCACAATTTTTAAGTTAGTCTCATCAGATAAGTCATTGTTACCACATCTTTCAAATTGAATCCATTAACATATTAATAGCTCGTTGATCTAATGCGTGAATAGTTTTATAGAGGAAAAGTGCATAATGGTAGCTGCATAGGCAAGTAGCAGACTTTTCTATAACCCTATCAAATTTGTGGTCATTGCAGAGTAATCAAAGCGACAAAGTGTTACCAGATTGATGTCAAGACGTCAGCGCTTGTGAAAGATATGAGAATTGTGATTATTATATTTGTTATGAAATGTATATATGAGGATAAACAGTTAAACAACGTACAACCTCCTGTGATACGTATTGTATATTATTTACTCGTAGCCTAATGTAGAAGTTTTGGCACATTAATCAGACTAGTCCATTCTTACTTGAGGTTATGACCATGTGCAGTGGACCCTGAACTGTGTTGTTTTAGTATGTGGAAGTTTGGCATGAAGAATGTTTTGGGAGGTTTATTATATAAGTGAAGTTTATGGGGGGGGGGGGGGGGGGGTATACTTTAGACGGCGGTGGCTTGCATATAAGGCCTTTGCTAAAATATGCAACTACAAACCGGTTTATCCTGTCTGAATAATATCATGCATCACCCCGTACACATGCACAGATATACACCTTGAGTTTATTTGCATATGGTAGTAAAAGTGTTCATTTACTGTGAGTTTACCTGAAGAAAAAGTGAGCAAGTACTCCAGATTTTGAAACTATTGACATAGTGACATTCATGTTTAGTTTTTCAGCAATAACCATTGGCTCATAAGAACCGACAATAGAGATTCTTGTTCATTTTGCGATTCTGTGGTCACGACCACAATCCTTTTTTCATCTACTTTTCGAGATCCGAAAGCCCTAGATGCAGGAATGTAGTTCCTTAGACAATTTGTAATGTTGCTGTCAGTTGTAGATTTGATGATTTGGTGGCACAAAGAGAACCACAGGGGCAACACATGTTACGACGTAAGCTGTGATAAATGCGGTAAAATGTAATAATGCGGTAAATTGTAAGAAGCATGCGGTAAAATGTCTTAAAGATTAGTGCGGCAAATTGTAATAAGGAGGTGCGGTAAAATGTTAGTAAAAAGTGCGGTAAATTGTAAACAATGTGCGATGAAATGTTATATTCCTACCTCGATCTTAGATAACTTTTTTTCTACTTTGACTGTCAATTTTATATATGTTCTTCTTCTTGTAATTAAACAATGTACTATTGTGCCTGTGTGTTTCTGTGCCTGTCGGTATGTATGTGTGTAATTTATCTTTGTGATCTCACATTCTACAATAGTCTTACACTCAGATTATGACAAAAGTATTTATTCTGAAAATATCACCATCTCATCAAATATTGAAAAGGAGAATTTCAAGAAAAAGGCTCCTTTTCAATATTAAAACAAACAATTCTTCAGAGTCTAAATGTTAGACCACTGCTGACTCCAATGATAACAAAAATTGTGTGAAGTCATCCAAGTGATAGTCGTGAGATCTGAATGGTTCTAGTTGTATATGGAACGTCTTGAATTTAATGTTTAATTGTCTTTTATGGTATATTAATAAACATTTGCGCATTTCAGTTTCGGGGCTGTATTGCCAGTTATGAATGTAAAATTACAATTCCCAGATTTCTCTCAGGTTAAGTGAAAGCTTATTGCTTGAATACACAGTCATGGCGTGAAACGAAAGCTGCTTAACATCAATCTTTGACAGAATCGTGACTTGTATAGTAGGGCTTTTTTTAAAATTGCAAATCTAAACTAGGTTATCCTGTCTGGATAATTGTATACATCAACAAACATCACACTCACAATGTTTTCAATTTCAAAAGAAGTGCACGCACGATATCTAGGTCTTTATTGAAAGCAGTAAAAATGTTTGGAGTGTATGCACCCAGATCTTCACAAATCAAAGCACAGGGAGCTATTACCATTACAATAGACTAACATCTCTCTGCAGCTAGTTGTATACAACATATAAGTTGTATGGCAGTAGAAAATGTTTTCTCAACATAACATTATTGATCGTGATGCGATTATAACTTAATGAATTTATGTTAATAAATGCAACGAAATTTAATGTATATTTACTTTAGTGGGTAAAACATATTATAACACGAACCAAATATCCGTAGTGGTAAAAACGGTGTTATGTATGAAGCAAAAATTGCATGGCGGCCATTTTAATTATTTCATTATTTCGAATTACAATATGATTGCTATAGCTTTACCCAACCATGTACACTCACTTTTTAACTTGATTTTTCGAAGAGAGAAGGGTATTTTACTTTTGGTGACATTATTTTTCAAATACATTTCATCGACTTATTTATGCAAAAATGTGCTACTGCCCCTTTAATACATTTAAGTGGTAACCTCGTATGGTCTCTGTAATGCGGTTGTTGTATTCTGCTGAAGGAGAACTGGGACTCTCGTTTTAATATACTTAATATAATATAATTCTAAGCATGAAGGTTTGAAGTATGCCATCACGCATGAAAATGAAATTGTTTTGATCTTTTTATAATTTGTAAGATTTAATTAATTAACTGGCTACTTTTTTATTGTCAGTACAATGCAAGAAGTTTTCTCTGCAACGCATCGTCCAGTGGTAGCGCTTCCGGTTTCGTCCTCCATTGCACCCATTGTTCAATGTCTTGCTATGTGTGTGTGCTTAAAGATTATTGCAATCTGACGGTCATAGTCATCGTGAGAATCCATTTTACTACAAAAAGTGTGTATGTGTAAGTTTCCACAAGCAAACGGGGACTATGTGTATCATTTACACCATCGAAGCGGGGATACAAATTGTATATTGATATTGTGTCTATGGAAACCATCTGGGTGTGAACAAGTGTTTTCTATTTATTGAGGAAATATGTGTTGGTGTGTATCTTGTGCTGTCAAAGTGTCATCCAAAACATGAGAATATATTCTCCTATGATATGTGTGCATGTTTAGTTTCACACATGCAAACGGGGACAATGTGTGTCATTTCAACATGGAACCGGGGACATTTCGTTTAACACAGTTCTCTAAGCAAACGTAGGTCATTGTGTGCAGTTGATCAGGCAAGATATCATATGTGTATCAACTGTATATTTGCAGAAAGTTTTGAGTCCAAATTGAGTCTGATGTTGATGTACAGAATTAGTATTGAGTGATAATTATAAACTGAGAAGGAAGAAAATTAATTTTTTATTTCTTTTAAAGGTTGTTGAAAATTTATTCAAATACATTAAACACAAGGAAACATTTCTTGAATTTATGTAAGGTTTATCTTATACAACCATAATCGAGGATGCATATACAAGAACAGCACAAGCAGAAATTTTAAAGAAAAAATTTTGTTCATATAACAACTAAATAACCTTAAATTATGCTTTGCCAACTGTAAATGAGATGAATAATTTTAATGAATGACTACAATGTAAGCAGCTAAAGTTCTTATTACTAGGGATTGTATTGGCATTAAGTCTGCGATGTGATAATTCATGATACTAAAATTGTATTCGCAACGATATATTTAAAAAAAAAATGCTTACCTGTAAGTTGCGATACGATACGTATCCCGATATAAGGGTTGCGATAGAATATATATAGAATATACCTACAGCTTGCTTCTAATCCATGATATTGCATCCCAACAATAAACAAACCTCACAACAAATACATTGTTTAAATGAAGTAAACTTTTATACATAACAAAAGTAACACCTTGAATTATTTTCATAAAAAAGTTATCACTGGAGAGACTTTATATGAAGTCATGGGCAACTTAATCACAATGAAAATCCTGAATGCTGATATCAAGAGTAACCAACTGTCAACATGAATTTTAAAACAAAACTGGATCCTTTAATACATTTTAGAAATAACATAGGTTTGTTATCGCTTGAGTCATTCAATATTGTAGTGTCAAGCCATGGACATCTAAATGAAAGCGAATATCAGAAAATCAAACATTTGATAACATTATTATATTAAGTTACTCAAGTGTGAATTGAGATATACCGTTTGAGAATAATACAGATATACATTAAAAACCATAAAGATATTGCAAATGTCCATGAACTTCAATACCTGCAAGCTGGATCTTTCTGTGTTTTATATTGACACCTTGACAACTCTATCGATGTGTATAATTATATACCTGTAGATGTAAACATCTAATGGGAAATACATACACATTTTTAAAAAAAGTAACGCAAGTGATGAAAATCAATTGAAGGTGTAAAAAATCCCGTGTGCAAAACTGAAACATGATGATTCAAACTTTCAAACTTGAAACTGGTCTGTTACGATGAGGTTGTTTCTCCAATGTTTATCTGTGGTGGTGTGATATTTGCTCCCATTTCAGTCGGATGTTGAAGAAGCTTCCATGTGTATCTGTCAAGGTGGGTATGTTGCATCCATGTTTGTCTGTGGTGGTGAAGAAGTTGCTCTCATGTGCATATGTCGCAGTTGGGATGTTGCTCCCATGTCTGTCTGTTGCAATGAGGTTGTTGCTCCAATGTTTGTCTGTTGAGGTGGGGATATTGCTCCCATGTTTGCCTGTTGCAATGAGGTTGTTGCTCCAATGTTTGTCTGTTGCGGTGGGGACATGACTCCCATGTTTGTCTGTTGCAATGAGGTTGTAGCTCCAATGTTTGTCTGTTGCGGTGGAGATGTTGCTCCCATGTTTGTCTGTTGTAATGAAGTTGTTGCTCCAATGTCTGTCTGTTGCGGTGGAGATGTTGCTCCTATGTTTATCTGTGGTGGTGGGGTATATGTTCCCCTTTCTGTCTGTGGTGTAGGGTATGTTGCTCCAATGTTTGTATTTTGCGATGGGGTTGTTGATGCCATGTTTTTCTGAGGTAGTGAGGTTCTTGTTTCAGAGCAGAAGACTAGGTGTTAGTCGGATGTCTACGTTATCAAACGTTTTAACTACGTTTTGGTAGGTTTGTTATTGACGTATTGTATTAAGTAAGTTCCTATACATCCAACTACTCTTAAGTAAGTATAATTACGCTCAATTGCAACTAAGATAAACCACACCTAACCAGATACACGTAGTGAACCATGTTGTAATGAAACGTTAACGTAGTTGCTAAAAATGCACAAAGGCCCATCAAGCTAGAGGTTTCGTGGCTACGTTCAATGAACTAGGTTAAACTACGTAAATTCCCGTAGTTGTGTGATCCCTCCGTTAGTACGTTGGAGAATTATCACACAGTGTTTACTCCGTTTGCATGTGAAGGGACGGATACATAGTTAAACAAGTAAAACATTAACAACTTGCACATGTAGACATGACGAATATTACTTTTTTTCTACTTTTGGATGATAGCCACGCAACAAGAAGAAGGATTGTTTGTTTTAAACACATTTCATTCATGATGAAACGGTTTTGGAACACGTTATCCACCTTATAGGGTTTGCTCTCCCAGGGGAAGAAAAATTGATGATTTTTTCACTCTTTTTTTCCACACTATTCCATTGAAGATTTATATTTTTTCACATTGAAACGGAGAACGATAATAAGATCAGACAAGACCGTGCTGGATATTTACAAAAGTCGGGTCAGGACGTCATTGCGGTACAAGAACAACGTACTAAGAACGAAATGGCAAAAGGAGAATAACTGTTTGAATACGAGTTGATCGGGAGACATCGGGGTAGAAAGATATTGTACGTATGAATATCGAAATATGTCTCGTTCAGAACTGATATAAACTGACTGATAACGGGATTGAACAGATAGAAAACGTTATGAACAATATTATCCCATTTAAACGTGGTACCAACTGTCAGAGGACGGGATAAAGACAAGATGGACTTTCTGAGAACTGTCTGTAAATGTACTTGGATCGTGATATGGAAATTTATGCACAAAAGTTACCCGTTCCTGTCCCATTCGAGGTCGTTGTACAATAATTTTTGCAAGGAGTAGGGAGAACTATCTTGGTGTAACTCAGGCATAAGCAATATCCTGGGCGCAAGGTCACTTTCTTTCTTTGCTTTACGATAAACTCAGTGCTAACAGTATCTCAAATAAATACACAGTATAGGCTTTCATTCGTCCATTCAATTACTGTATACACTGTTGGCGAAAAAGAACTGCCTACCAAATATCTTATCAGATTTCGTAAAAAATATAATGAGCACTTAGCAATATTATAGCATAATTTAGTTGCACCATTTCTGCATGATACATTTTCAAGTTGTCATGTCACAAAAGAATGGCGATTGTTGAAATGAGGCAAATGAATTGTTTAGTTTTCGATCAGTGCTTGATCAGTTAAACATTTAAAAACGATTTTCATACAAGCACGAGCAACAATACAGGCACGCATTCGCATTAAAATGGTGATGACACTACCGGTGTACGTGGGTACGGTGCGCAAGTGAATCAACCGGAAATAGCGGTATTCATTGGACCAGGGACATTATATGTATATGTATATAATGTCCCTGATTGGACGTGGTTTACATGAATGTTATTGACTCGAATTCCACGATTTCAATCGACTTACATATCAATTCGTGTTCAGCATAACTTGGAGACCACCATTGATCATATTTCAGAAATTATTTCTTCTTTCATTTTTAGAAAAATCAAGTAGGCGCAGCAACCACAGACAGGGAACAACGTCCCACCTGCTTCGTGCAGATAATCCTTCTTGCAGATTATGGAAACATGTATGTGCCCAAATTTACCTTGAAATTACGTATCCGCATGTATATGTTTATAATTTTATGCATTAAAGGGACACTACGTGTTTTTCATGAAATTTTACTTAGATGTGATACCTGTGAACAATTGACGCGCGCCAGCTGCGGAACATTGTCCAGTTTTCGATCATAGTCACGACTAAACATCTTAATAATGTAACTGTACTGAACAGATTGGAACTAACACTCATGCCTTCTCAATGAAATAACACCCTTGGTAATGTTTTACCTATGTTTCTACAATAACATACGGATTGCCCCTTTAAACAGTAACTGTGCTATCCCACTGACTTGAACCAAAGACACTTGCATGATGATTTAAAATCAGTAACCAATAGCAATTGTGGAAATTTAGGAGTTTATAAATATTTTCAGTGTCAGTAAGTCGTGGATTGACAGCAGTTTGGGCAGTATTATAATATACTTCATGTCGGATGATCTTGCGTGGTTGAACTTTTAGAGTTGAAATTATGGAAGAACTACGATTTATCATAAAGCTCAGTCTTGAACTCGAGTACATTTGGTAGTATTTGAACGGGCTTGTCATGACGTTTTAGTGACATGTGTCAAGTCAAAAGCAACATGTGGTTAATGACCTCAAAATTACAAATGTTTAAAGCCCTGAAATTTTATTTACAGGGAGAGGGAGATACCTTTTTACGATTCTGATGGTGATTAATTTACAGATCGATTTGTTTTGCAATCCTAAACCTTTCTTAAATAAATCAACCGATAGAATATAGATGGTATTAGTTAATGATTGCTATAAATATCTATAAATAAGATTTATTGTGTGATATATGTATGGCTTTAAAATATTTATTTATTTATTTTTTACTATTATGTATACACGATTAAGCAACATCAATAAATGCAAATAATGAAAATTCGCTATAATAATTCAGATTATCACAGAGCGTGTCTACAAAGAGACAACATATGTTAGTCATGCTTCATTACTGACTTCATTAGTAACACTATTTATTAAAGGTACATCCATTGTGTTTAATACAATAATATTTGCCTTTAATACGTTGCAACTCACAATATGTGCTGTTTACAGTACAACTCAATTCACTCAGCTTGCATATTCATCCCCAATCGCGAAATATATCATAATTACTAGATTCCAGTTAAAATAGAGTAACATCATTATGCATGTGCATCATTGGCGCGCATCAATCGCTATGCATTGTCCGGTTTTCGATCAGAACTCACCACTTTTATCTTCATATCGTCAATTTACTAAGTCGACTATCATAAAAATAGTAGTTTTCGGGAACAGTCGGTACTTCTCGATAAAGTAACACATATTATAACGTTTGGAACATGTGACCCCTAACATCACAATGGATGTACCTTTAAGTAACAGAAGAACATAAAGACAGTTCACAATATGAAAGAGATAATGTCTTCATTAATTAAGGCATTAATATGTCGTGTTCAAAATATTGGAATATACATTTATAGTATAATGCAGGATTAAAGGTATTCCCTCGATGCTTTTGTAAATTCATTTTAATCTTTATTTCATTTTAAAGTAATTGTCACAACCAAGTCTTTAAAACTTAGTAGTTTAGGCGAGAGCGGGCGAGCGCCCACTACTGAAGGTTGGCTGACGTGCGGGAGAAGCATGCAGCACGTGCGGGAAGGCTATTTAGCGTCGAGTCGGCGATAGTTTCAGTGCACAGCAATTTTAGAGCGTTACCACGTCGGACGAGTTTCCTTAAGCTCATATTTGGTCGTCTGGACTAATGGTGTGATGACGTAGGCGCCTAGAGGCAGCGCTTTCTGTGTAGACGTGAAGACGTCGTACTGAGGACAGTAACTCAGGAGTAGTCGTGACGACGACGTGTGTAGTCTGCAGTGTTGGGACTGATTGATGGTATCCAGGGAGCGACCTTGGCCAGGTTGGTGTGTCCCGTGGATGACCCGAGCCAGTCGCCGCCTGTGACGTGTACTGAGTGTGTACTCCATGTGTTGTACACTGTGTGTGTACCAGGACTGGGAGGACCCAGCGGTGTCCGAGGCAAGGGTGGCGACGCATTCTTGATCCTCCATGACCCCATGTGTACGACATGGACGTGAACTGTTACATCATATACTGAACATTTTACTCAGTTGACCATTCCCATCAATTCATTGCTATATTACAAATATGGTTGTACGAATCATTTAATGTAATCTGCCTTGTTGAGATAGTAGAGTGAAGTTGACACCTGGTAATTTGTAATCTGTAATAATTAGTAATATATCATTTAAGTAACAAAAATATAGGTAGTTTTAGTTAGCCTTTTGTATTGTATTTACCGCGTGAGATGAAGGGTGAGTGTGAGTTCTTTGTGCGTGTAGGATGAATCTGTCGTGTTGTGAAGTATGTTGAGAGTAGGGTGTATGAACTTGAGAGGTGAATGAAGGTGTGGAGAGATTGAATGTAATGTGTATTTGGGAGTAGAGAGTGACTTAGTTATCAAGTGTGAAGGTGAGTGCATGTGGTGTGAAACAAGGGTGTTTTGTTATTTTCTTTTGTGAATAAATTTATTGTTGTATCTTCCCTATGCGTTGTGTTGTGGTGTTGATGTTGACACTCTAGGGCTATTCCGTGACATTTTGGTGGAGAATCCGGGTAAAATTTAAGGCTGCGGAATAATCCTGTTGTTGTTTTCAGCGACATCACATCGTGTAGTGCTAACTGTTGTTTTTTTATGTCCTTGTTCCTTAGCTGACTAGGTACTTAAGTCTTACAGAGTGCTTTTTGCGGGTGATGACTTCTCTGCAGAGTGCCAGTCTCTCATGGAGTCAGTGCTCAGGACTTGGATCACAGTGAACAAGAGGAACAGTTGGTATTTATTGATGTGAACATTTCTGTGTGTATTTGATATTTGACATTACTATTGACATTCATCATGGATGTGGAGAAAATTAAGAATCTTGGAATCAGTCTCGGTTTAGAGGGAGTTGATCTTAAAGAATTTATTCAACAGCAAATTTCAGATTTCAAGGAGATAGCTAATTTCGAGCGCGAGGAGCGACAGCAAGAACGTGACGAGAAGCAGAGACAACGTGAGTTGGAAGAAAGACAGAAACAACGTGACTTCGAGTTGGAGAGGATGAAGCTGGAAGAAGGTGAGAAGGAAAAGATTCGACAGTTTCAACTGGAACAAACGAGGTTAGAAAATCAAAAAGAACTTGAAATGATTAAGCTTAAAGCACAGGAATTAGCAGTAAAGAACGAAGTTGGTGAGAATTACTTAGACTCAAGTCGTGTCTCTTCATCTCATATGTCAACTAAACCTAAGATTAAGATGCCATGTTTTGAAGATTCTAAGGATGACATGGATGCTTATCTTCGTAGATTTGAACGTGTTATGCAGACACAGGAATGTGCGGAGGCGGACTGGTCAACACATCTTGCAGTCTTGCTGAGAGGTAAAGCCTTGGAGGTTTATGTACGCTTAAGTCCAGAGGAAGCAAAAAACTACCTTCAGGTTAAAACGGCACTATTGAAGAGGTATGATCTTACTGAGGATGGCTTCCGACGTAAGTTTAGAACGTGTAGGATTGAGCATGGGGAAACTTTCACACAGTTCTTGCAGCGGTTGAAGAATTATTTGACACGTTGGATCCAGCTTAGTGATACACCCCAAACATTTGAGGGCTTGCAGGATTTATTATTGAAAGAACAAATTTTAAATGTTGCTAATAGAGACTTAGCCTTGTTTTTGAAGGAGAGACTACCAAGAACCGCAACAGACATGGCAACACTGGCTGAGCAGTATCAAGAGGCACGTCATGGATGGTTCCTGTCAACTGGACCTAAGAAGTTTGGGAAAGATGGACCTGGAGAGAAATCTGGACCAAGTGGAAAGGATGCAAGTGGACCATACAGAATTGGCAATTTTGGTAAGGACACTCAAGCTAGAGCACCTGTCAATTTCATCCCACTCATAAATAGAGAATGCTATCGATGTCACAAGAAAGGTCACTTGGCTAGGGATTGTAAGGCAAAAGAAGTGGCAAGTTGTGAATCTCCAGAGGATAAGCCTTGTTCCGTGAAGCCAATTAAATTCATTGCAGCTTCTTTCAGGGGTGAAGACGTGAGAGTATTACGAGATACTGGATGCTCCTCAGCGTGTATCAGAAGGTCCTTATTACCCGAGTCTACTGTCCTGGATCATGAAGGCATGTACAAAGGTATAGACAACGTAGAAAGATATGCTCCGATGGGAAAGATCTTTGTGAAGACGCCTTACTTCACTGGTGAGACCGAAGTGATGGTATTTGATAATCCATTGTATGATTTGATTATAGGAGATTTACCAGGAGCCAGGGAAAGGAATGACCCAGATCCAGAGTGGACACAACTGGAAATACAGGAAGTGGCAGCGGTGGAAACAAGAGCTCAATGGAAGGAAAAGCAGAGATCGACTAAACCCTTGAAGACCCCACTTGTGGATTGTGAGAATGTGGATGCGGAAGTTATGAAACTGGAGCAACAGAAGGACCCGAATCTGTCACATCTTCACAATCTTGCAACACAGTCAGTGAGTAGAACCATAAGAAACAATGTATCTGCTTTTGTGTACAAGTCAGAATTATTGATGAGAGAATTTACATCGCCTAGAGTAGAGAATGGAAAGACTTTCACTCAGCTAGTTGTCCCACAGAAGTTCAGGGTACAGGTGATGCGGGTAGGACACGAGTCTCTAATGGCAGGACATCTGGGTACAAAGAAGACCATAGACAGGATTCAACGACAGTTCTACTGGCCAGGGATTCAATCAGAGGTGAGAAGATTTTGTCGATCATGTGATGTATGTCAGCGAACAGTACACAAAGGAAAAGTACAGAAAGTGCCTTTAGGTAAGATGCCTCTGATTGATGTTCCCTTTGATCGTGTAGCAGTGGATTTGATAGGACCTCTAGACCCTGTTACTGACCGAAAGAACCGCTACATTTTGACCTTAGTAGACTATGCGACCAGATATCCTGAAGCTGTACCATTACAAAATATTGACACCGAAACGGTGGCTGAAGCATTAGTATCTATGTTCAGCAGAGTAGGTGTTCCTAGAGAAATCCTTTCAGACATGGGTGCACAGTTTACTTCAGAGCTTATGAAGGAAGTTGGTCGTTTACTCTCAATGAAACAACTTGTAACCACGCCCTACCATCCTAGTTGCAACGGCCTTGTAGAGAGATTTAACGGCACGTTGAAGAGCATGTTAAAGAAAATGTGTGTTGAAAGACCAAAAGATTGGGATCGTTATGTAATGCCCTTGTTGTTTGCATATCGTGAAGTGCCACAGGAAAGCTTAGGATTCTCGCCCTTTGAGCTGCTGTATGGAAGGACTGTACGTGGACCCATGCATATCTTGAGAGAACTTTGGACGAAGGAGATACCAGATCCTGAGGTGAGAAGTACTTATCAGTATATCATAGATCTCAAGGAAAGATTGCAAGACACATTTCAGTTAGCTCAAAATGAATTAAAGAAAGCCTCTTCAAGGTACAGAACTTACTACAACCGTAAAGCTAAAAACAGAAAGTTTGCTGTTGGGGAGAAAGTACTTCTACTATTACCTACTCAGTCAAATAAGCTTCTAATGCAATGGAAGGGTCCTTTTGAAGTTGTAGCTACACAGGGAGTTGCAGATTACCGGATACAAATGGGAGACCGGGTTAAGACCTTCCACGCCAATCTTCTGAGGAAATACTACGACCGGAAGATACCCACTGAGAACCGTGAAGCGTGTGCAGCAGTGATAGAGAGCGCAGAGGACTGTGTAGATATACACACGGAGACCTACATGGAACCACCATCTCTACAGAAGACGGAGACCTTCACTGACGTCAACATTGCACCTACACTGAGCAGTGAGCAGAGTGATGACATCAAGAACTTGCTTCAAGAACATCCAGAAGTGATGACAGATCTGCCAGGAAGAACTAACTTAGAAGAAATATCCATCAAGCTGACCACTACAGAACCGGTGAGATCAAAAGTTTATTCAGTGCCTTATCATCTAAGAGATACAGTAAAGAAAGAACTTGATCAGATGTTAGACATGGGTGTGATAGAACCATCGAAATCTGCATATGCAAGTCCCATTGTTCTAATACGAAAGAAAGACAACACTTATCGCTTTTGCACAGATTTTCGCGACATGAACAAAGTCAGTATTTTTGACCCAGAACCAATCCCAGATGCAGAAGGAATCTTTTCTAGACTTAGCCACAGCAAATATTACACGAAGATTGACCTTAGCAAAGGATATTGGCAAGTGCCAGTGATAGAAGAATGTAGGGAAATGACTGCTTTTGTAACTCCTCATGGTTTGTTTCAGTGGCGAGTTATGCCATTCGGGCTAATAAACGCTCCAGCTGTTTTCTCCAGAATGATGAGGAAGTTGTTACAAGGACTGCCTGGAGTCGACAACTACATTGATGACATAATCATTTTTTCGGAAACTTGGGACGACCACATGAAATCAGTCAGATTGGTGTTGGAGAAATTGCAGAAAGCAGGTTTGACTGCTAAACCTAGTAAGTGTTTCTTTGGCTTCTCTACTTTGGAGTTTCTTGGACATATGGTGGGTGGAGGAGAACTCCTACCAGAGCCCTCGAAAGTGAGCAGAATTATGAATGCTTCTAAACCACAAAACAAGAAACAGTTGAGATCATTTCTTGGACTGATTGGATATTACAGGAAATTCATTCCCAATTTTTCAGCAATAGCAGCGCCTCTGACTGACATGACGAAGAAAGGAATGCCGAACCACCTGGAATGGTCTCCTGCACAGGAACAGAGTCTCGAGACTATGAAGAAGATGATGGAATCTGCACCAATTCTTCGCTTACCAGATCTGGACAGACCATTCACTGTGAGGACTGATGCTTCAGATAAAGGTCTTGGAGCAGTTCTACTCCAGCAATATGATGGTGAGAAGTTTCCAGTTATGTATTTGAGTAGAAAACTGAATCAATCTGAGAAAAATTATGCTACTATTGAGAAAGAAGGACTAGCAATTGTATGGGCGATAGATAAGCTCAAACAGTATTTGTATGGCAAGGAGTTTCTGTTGGAGACAGATCACAAACCCCTAACTTGGCTTCATCAAGCGAAGATCGCCAACAGCAGGATCATGAGGTGGGCGTTATCACTGCAACCATTCAGATTTGTCATCCACAGCATTGCAGGATCTGACAACGTGGGCGCTGACTTCATGAGCAGATGTGGTGGTGCGTGAGATGTAAGCTGTAATAGGCCATGTCAAACTGTCCCAATATATGTCGTTGTGGTACAGTTGTACATATCTCCAGTGTAAAAATTGTGGTAGATTTAGTAGTCACATGTGATTTACAAATCTATGAGGGAATAAGTTCATGGTGTTTATGGTTGTAGATTATATTTTTCGTGGTTTTCTGGTTGGTTTATTAATCTTGGTTGTGAAGTTGATTTTGCTAGGTATATCAAACTAGAGTAGGGGGGTAATGTCACAACCAAGTCTTTAAAACTTAGTAGTTTAGGCGAGAGCGGGCGAGCGCCCACTACTGAAGGTTGGCTGACGTGCGGGAGAAGCATGCAGCACGTGCGGGAAGGCTATTTAGCGTCGAGTCGGCGATAGTTTCAGTGCACAGCAATTTTAGAGCGTTACCACGTTGGACGAGTTTCCTTAAGCTCATATTTGGTCGTCTGGACTAATGGTGTGATGACGTAGGCGCCTAGAGGCAGCGCTTTCTGTGTAGACGTGAAGACGTCGTACTGAGGACAGTAACTCAGGAGTAGTCGTGACGACGACGTGTGTAGTCTGCAGTGTTGGGACTGATTGATGGTATCCAGGGAGCGACCTTGGCCAGGTTGGTGTGTCCCGTGGATGACCCGAGCCAGTCGCCGCCTGTGACGTGTACGGAGTGTGTACTCCATGTGTTGTACACTGTGTGTGTACCAGGACTTGGAGGACCCAGCGGTGTCCGAGGCAAGGGTGGCGACGCATTCTTGATCCTCCATGACCCCATGTGTACGACATGGACGTGAACTGTTACATCATATACTGAACATTTTACTCAGTTGACCATTCCCATCAATTCATTGCTATATTACAAATATGGTTGTACGAATCATTTAATGTAATCTGCCTTGTTGAGATAGTAGAGTGAAGTTGACACCTGGTAATTTGTAATCTGTAATAATTAGTAATATATCATTTAAGTAACAAAAATATAGGTAGTTTTAGTTAGCCTTTTGTATTGTATTTACCGCGTGAGATGAAGGGTGAGTGTGAGTTCTTTGTGCGTGTAGGATGAATCTGTCGTGTTGTGAAGTATGTTGAGAGTAGGGTGTATGAACTTGAGAGGTGAATGAAGGTGTGGAGAGATTGAATGTAATGTGTATTTGGGAGTAGAGAGTGACTTAGTTATCAAGTGTGAAGGTGAGTGCATGTGGTGTGAAACAAGGGTGTTTTGTTATTTTCTTTTGTGAATAAATTTATTGTTGTATCTTCCCTATGCGTTGTGTTGTGGTGTTGATGTTGACACTCTAGGGCTATTCCGTGACAGTAATACAAATACAAACAACATCTTTATCAATTTTCCCTAAATGTAATTTTCCTTTTGTATCAAATTACAGCATTGCCTATAGTAAGCGTTTGAAAGATTGAAATAGCTAAATATGAGCGTAATATAAAAGATTATGCTTATTTACTCATAATATTACCATTGCATAAAGGTTTTATTTATTGGGAAATGAATCTAAATGTCATTTTCCGCACGCATCAGGCGAGATATGCATTTACAAGAAATTGTGAAAATTAATTTATTGTAAATGCATATCTCGCCCGATGCGTGCGGAAGATGTTAAATATACATTAAGTTAACCAAACTTCAAACAATGATGGCAGCTTGATTCAATACGAATAAAGTTTATTGAATATTGAATGAAAAAATAGAAAATTATTTATTACTGCATTTTGAAAACATCAACCACTTCAATATTCCTTGACGCTGCAGAAGTCGGCCTTCCCTCATGTTGCTGGCTTCACACTTGCATTTTCCGTGTAACCGGGGACACCTGATAACCTTGCATATTCCTTGTAACCGGGGACATGTGTGTATCGGCGCGAAATACCAAGAAATGCTATTCCCTTTTTGATGTGTGTAAGTGTTTATGAAATTTTACAGGCAAACGGGACAAAGTACTGTAAGGGCCAAAAATACATTTCCTAGGTTTAAAAGTGCGAAAAAAACCATAAGACAAGGTTCTGTTAACCGGGGACGTCCCCGGTTGAGTGTGTGTCCCCGGTTGAAGGGTGTGTATATATACACAACTGTCCCCGGTTGCCACCTTTAACAAACACACGCATACACACACACACACACACACACACACACACACACACACACACACATACACACACACAGGGAGAGAGGGAGAGAGACAGAGAGATACTAGACCCTGCAAGTTTTGCTATAACACAACAACATGTTGGCGTTGTGTTACAAGTTTCTATTTTTGGCAACACATTTCAGATTATTTTAATAACAAAATGACATGACAAAAATTGTTTACATCAAAATAAATCTACTACAAACACTTTAACGTTTACTGTTTGACACAAATAAAACGGACAACATTCTAAACAATTCATCCAAAGTTAGATTTGATATTCGACTGTTTATCCCTCAACGTTTATCCCATAAATATGTATCAATATATCAATTTTAACTAAAAATGAGTGAGCTGAAAACCAAGATGTATCATTAATTCTCTAGATCTGATTTGACAGCTGATTCAATTAAACATATACTTCTTGCAATTTATTTCATATGCATTTACTTGTGTTCTAAGATTTTTCTCTTGATATGTCTCCTATTGGTATTTGTTAGTAACAAGGGGGGATACGCGATAATGTACAAGGTCAATTAAACAATGATGTATGGACAAATATAATTACATATGCGTAGTCTGTGTTAAAATGGACGAATATTAATTGTTTTACGATTCATTACCTTGTGTAATCATTTAAAGTTCATTTTGCGTCAGTGATGTAACCATCATGTGGTAAATGAGGTATATTACATGACGGATTTGTAGTTCAATCTTAATTTAAATAGAAATAACTTTAAGAAAGATATATTAAGTGAATGAAATATGAATTGGTGGTAAAAAGTGGTAACAATTTAATTAGATTCATAAGAGATAAGGTAAATAAGACCGTCACTCACATAAAATTGTATACATTTGCATAGTTTCTAATACCTCTTATGTAGTGCATTATGGCAATTGAATATTTATTAACGTATGACCAAATATCAAAAATAGAAATGTAAGTGTCAATGTACAGGCAATGTATAGAATTGACACATTTTATAAAGTCTTTGATGAAGTAAGGTCATAAGCGTATGCGCAAGATCATTATGGAAATACTAATATTGCTGATAATGTGATCCCTACTATACCAAAGGTAAAACAACGAACTGTGATTTTATACATGCTTTACAATGTATGACTCGTATTTGGTGATTAATTTGCATTTGAAACGAAAACGCACCGTGCATTTTATGAACGCTTCACTTCTCTGCCAGTTGTGAAAATATGTCTGTGGAAATGCGATCTTTCAGCCTCTTGGAATGAACGCCTTTCCACAACTGAAAGGTCGCCTTTCCAAACGTGGAAAATTAAGGAAATAACGAGATTTAGTCCAGTGTTCTCAGATAAAATTATATGGTCAATAATTTTGGTTTAGTACATTGAAACATTTAGTCAACAACTGGGCAAGAACAAGACTAACGTGCCTGTTAACTGTTCTCTAGATGAAAACATCATTAAACTAAATTTATAATGTTCTGAACTTTTATTTTATTTTTATTTATTTTTTATTCTCATAGTTTCATAGTTACAAGTTCAATATGATATCAGTGGTAAACAAAAGACAGTTTGAATTGATAGATAATTAAAAATTCTATTTGAGTATACAAGACATTAGTCAATTGAGACATATACACATGTCTAAGGACTGAGATATGGAATGAAAGGAAACCATTTGCTTTCAAATTTGTTTGTGTCATTGTTTCTTTTTGCAATGAATTTTTCAGCCTGAAAGATCATCTTTAACGTTTTCAAATAGTTGTTTAATTTTGGAATTGCATTTTTAATATTACATAAATAAATATGTCTCTTTGCAGAGAAAATTAATTGGTTTAGTATTTTGTTTTGATGCAAAGTACCAAACCAAACTAGATATTTTGTAATTTTGAATTTTTGGCTTATCAAGTATTTATCCAATTCTCAAGGTCTTTCCAAAATTTGTTGGTTACATTACAATCCCAGTATACATGACACATTGATTCTTGCATATCTTTACAAAAACAACATGTGTCTGAATCTATCAATTTCATTTTGGAATATATGATTCTATATAATAATTTAAATTGAAACTCCAGGAGTTTGACATCTTTATATTTATAAATATCAAAAACCTTGTGCCATTCAAAGTGACAGTCGAATTTCTCTTCCCATTTCAAACATATCTTAAGTGTACTATTATTTGAAATTAGTATATCATAAACAATTCTGGATCCTTTTGAATATGAAGTAAGGCTTTTGTTGCAAATAGTAATATTTATATTATTAATGGGTATACAGTCAAGCCGCGATAATCCGGCCACCGATAATCCGAATCTCGCAGTTTCCGAACGCTAGGAATATGTAACCAAACTATTGTCTTTAAAAGTCCTCAGTACTCAGTAATCCGAACATTTCACTATCCGAACGTCTTTGATGAAAAACGGAAGCGTTCGGATTAACGAGGCCTGACTGTATTTCTATTGGCTTTGATTGTTTGTTTCCAGGACATAGGCAAGATGTGTATAAGGTAATTGTAATCTAGCATTGTACCTCTAATACCATATATAAGTTTTAGTGTTTCAAAAGGCATAATACCAGAGCTATCACATATGTCTTTAATTGATAAGATTCCTTTATCAGCCCAATGTTTTATAAAGTGGTGGGTGTTTTTAAGTTTGTGATTAAACCATAAAGGCTGGGCTAGAATATCATCAATATTATCAGTATCAACTTCAATCTTTTTACAATATTTAGACCATGCCTTCAGTACATCTAGCCAATATGGGTTCTTGGTTCGAAAGAGTATAGCCGAGTTGCCTCCAAATTAAAAAAAATATTTTTAAAGTCTTTTTTGGTGTTAATCACCCATAAATCACATACTGTGGGAGTAAATTTGATACCCAATACCTCGAATTCACCTCTGTGTCATTCTATTTTTATGTCACTACATAGTTTCTCATCACTGTTTGCTTTAGAGCCTATCCATATTGCCGTAGTATTATCAATATGTATCTTAAGACCCGACATCTTATAAAAAGTATTCAATGTACTGATAGCCGCATCAAGTAAAATGTTTGTGTCATCAGCATATTGTCCAAGTTTATGTTCATTATCATCAATATCAATACCTTTTATATCCTTATTTGCTCTTATCATACACCCCATGATTTCAGCAACCAGGAGAAATAGGTAAGGCGATAGGGGTCGCCTTGTCTGCAACCTCTTTCATTTGTAAAAAAGTCTGATAAATGGCCATTCTGTATTACACAAGAAGTTGTGTCAAAGGTTAGGAGGTTTACCCAGCTTCTTAGTATAGGGCCAAAACCAAATTTTTCCAGTACTAATTCAATAAACTTCTTGGAGACAGTGTCGAAAGTTTTTTCAAAATCATTTAAAATCAGCAATCCTGAAATATTTCTTCTTTTGGTTTCAAACATTATATCATAGAGAAGTTTTGTGTTTTCAGTAATAGTTCTGCCTGGAATAAAACCATCTAGAATCTAGAGTTTTCTTAAAGCGGTTAGTTAAACAAGTGCTGATTATTTCATAAAGAGCATTCAAACGGGTAATAGGCCTCCAGTTTTTCAAAAAAGATCTGTCTTTATTAGGTTTAGGAATACAAATTATGACTCCCCTTTTGACAGACAAAAACAATTATCTTTTTACTGAAACATCTTTGATAAATCTTACAATCCAGACTTTTAGATCTTTCCAAATTTTTTTTAAAAAGTCAATTGGAAAGCCAGTAATTCCTGGGGTTTTGATATTTTTGATGTCTCTGACAGCTGAAGTAATATCCTCAACTGAAATATCTTTTTCAACTAAATATATAATATTCTTAACTTTTCTCTAGACGAACACATCACTAGATTGAATAAAGGTGCTAAGTGAATATAAAACAACACACCAACTAGAATAAATAAATGATGTAGTTCATATCATGTCTCTTGATGGCTCATCACACACCTTAGAATCGGAATAAAAAAATATATTATCTGAACACTTCCCAACTTATATACATTCAAAATACAATTCAATTACAATATATTTAATGTGATTCTTGCCTTTTATCAATGTTTATGTGTCGGAAAAATACACAAAGTTGTTCGCTGATATCATAAATGTCTCGTCGTGTCCCGTCAGTGGTAATCTATGAAGAACTGTTTTAAGTAGTTGTAAATATGGCGTCGGTTTTATGTCTTGTATAATCTATGGAGGGGTGTTTAAATAGGTTTAAATATAGCGTCGATTATATGCCTTTGATTATCTATGTAGAGGTGTCGGTCGTATAGCGAATCATACGGGTTTACACTTTCTATGATGTTATCATAAATCTAAAAGTAAAATGTTTAAAACGAAATTACGAATTTGAAGAAATAATGCTACCTATAAATCAACAGTGGTATGGAACTCGTCAATGTGAGAGGGAGAGTTGTAGGTCTGATGCTAATTTGAGAGTTAAGACAGCAAGATGATCATGACCACTCGAAAGGAAATGGACTCGCATGGCTTAACCGAACCATGTACATTCGGTTTATCTTGCCATTTATTTACCTTTTTGTCAAGTCACTTTATTTCAGTAAGAATGGCGTGCTACATCGCCATTAAGTATTATAATGTAATGGTAGAAGATGTTTTCATTACTTGTAAATAGTCGATAGTCTTTTTCTTCAAAAGTAAATTCATTTATTATCAAATTCAATTGTCAATGTCGTTTTGTCATTTAAGTAATTTTTTTCATAAAAGTCATTTTATTCCATCAAATTTATTCTTTTCATAAAATTCATTTTTTAAAATTTGTTTTTTTCCCATCAAAGTCAATGGATTCATCAAAGTCGTTTTTTTCATCAAAGTCAGTTTTTTCATCAAAGTCAGTTTTTTCATCAAAATACATTTTTTCATCATAATACATTTTTTCATCAAAATACATTTTTTCATCAACCTCATTTTTTTTCTAAAAACTTGAGACAGCGATTTATCCACAGATGGGATAGCCCTGAGAACTATCCCATCTGAATAATTCACCTGTGACCTGTGACCTGTGACCTGTGACCTTGAGAATATTGTCAAGGTCACAAATATCTGATTCATTGTTATTCAACACCCACAATATTTTTTTAAGGAGGTTCCTTACCATTGTTTCTGAACATCCTCAGTTGTCAGATTCAGATAGGCTGGAGATTTTACAAGCGCAACAGTGCAAACCAGGGTGGTTCGCAGGTTTCACCGCAATGCATAGCCACATGGCGTTGAGGGTTTTCTCTCTGCCGTAATACTAGCAGACGTGATATAAGTGAAATACTCTTGAAACCTCAACTCGATCATAATCACGACTAAACATCTTAATAATATAACTATACTGAACAGGTGGGCACTGAAAGGGTAATTTTCGACAATGGTCATTACTTCTCGATAAAATAACACCCTTGGTAGCTTCTAACCTATGTTACTACAATAACATACGGAGTGTCCCTTTAAATAATGTTGGTATATGAAATGTATTAAAACCTTATTCATAATGAAGCGACTTATTATTGCATGTGGTCTTTGAAACCAGATGGACATATTTTTATGTCGAGTGGTGTTGTTAAACGTTTCCCTCAACATGACGGGATGAATGGAGAGTTACGAGGATATTACCCTACTCAAATTACAATCAAAGTATTTATCTTATCAAACTTGCTTTAAAAAGTTCAGGAAATTAAATTTCTACTTAAGAAATATGTTGTGATGTGCAACTCTCCATTAATGGAAAATAATCCAGTGAAAGAACAATAGGATGACGTCACAAGTGTAATTTAACCTTCAATTATTGGCGTGGGAGGCATTTTCCCTGAAATCTTTAAACGACTTCTTCTCTGATACCAATTGGCATACACACCACACCATGTCACCTCTCTCCTTAAAGATGATGTGTTCCAAAAACCTTCGGTCAGTTGGGGTGATGTGTGCATGGAGCAATGTTGGTCGGAGATAGGGTTAAACTATGTTATGCTCTTTCAAACCGTTATCATTTAAAGACAAACCCAACGATGGGCTAACTGGATATTATTTGTATTATTCATTCATTCAATTTGCAGCTGTTCAGCCGCAAGAAAAAGTGGGGTATCCTGATCAGGATACCCTAAGGGTTTCATGAGGTATCATGATCAGTTTACATGGAATTTCCTGAGCACAGGATACTTCAGGAAACTCAAGGAAATTCCACTATACGGACGGAAATTATCAACGCTATAACATAATGAGGATTTTGTATTTATTTACCAAATATACATAGTCTGATGATAAAAATGGCGTATAAATGTTTTGAAGTATTCATGTGAGTAAAATGTGATATATAGACATAAAACATGTCGTAAATGATTGTTTCATTTGATATCATTTCCAAAAAGTAGAACATTTACATTTACTTTTCGTTGTTAAAAATTGAAATAAGTGTGTTAAATATGTTCATTGTGAACTGTAAGTAACATTTCAGAGGGTAGCGAGATCACGATAAACAAAAGCATATCAGTAATTTACTTTGTCAGTATTTATTATAAGGTTTAACAATATTCGGTTTAGAAACCCAATATTTGGACAAACAAGTTTATAATAAATATAAATGACGCTCAATTTCAATCAATTTCGATATGGTTTGTTGTTACCTAAGAGCTTGGTTGTTGTTTAACTGTCGTCCTTTCAGAATAATGTTTTCAATGAATAATATTTGTTAATTAAATCAAGTATCAAATATTAAGAATTAATGAAAGAAACTTACCTTATCACCGTATCCAAGCGAACAATATGAATATCCAAATACACAAGAACACAAATTGTAAACTTACAAATCCATCAATGTTAGCACTTTGAACCACAAGATTGCCAAACTTGCCTACTTCAACAAAAGTCTTTACGCAACTGGCAGACTTCGCAAACAAATTGTTCTGACGATTTCATACTAAATTTAATTTCATTGGTTCTTCTTTTTCTTCTTTTGAGGTTTTACGAGCAGTTTCCAGCGGAGCTGATTTCCCACTCGGGCCACTAGTGGTATGAGTTGTTAGGTTTGGAATTAAGTTTATTTATGTTTTTAGATCCGGGCCAGGAGGTCCGAATCTTTGAGATAAGTGCCTAATGCTTGGAAGGTATTTTGGTTATTGTTTGGATTTAATATTAGATTTATGTTTTGTGGTGGGATTTTGTTGGCCCTTAGAGTTAGGTTGAGTATTTGGTGGAAGGCCGCATACTGTGGACATTCCGTGAGAATGTGGTGGATTGTTTCTGCTTGCGGGCAGTGTGGGCATGTGGGTGAAGCTTTTAGTTTGATTTTATGGAAATGGGAATTTAGTTTAGTATGCCCCGTTTGGAGCTTAAATATTGCCCTATCAATATTTTTGTTTTTGGAGTAAATTTTGTGTTTGCCTAGTGGTTTAGGGAGAATTTGTTTGGTATGGTGAGCATTGGTGGAGTTTGAATATTGCTTATTCCATGCCTGCTTTACATAAGATTTTGAAAGGCTTTTTGCCTCTTGTTTCGAAAGGTAAAAAGGAATTTAATTTGGAAGTTTAAGGCCCTCCTTTGCTGCTTTGTCGGCTTTTTCGTTGCCAAATATGCCGACATGAGCTGGTACCCATAGGAGTTTTACTGCCTTGCCCTGATTGTTAAGAGATTGGATGGTATGAAGAATATTGGAAATTAAACCAGGACGGTTTTTGGTAGATTTGTTTTTGAGTGCTTCTAAAGCACTGAGTGAGTCCGAAAGGATGAGAATTTTGTCCTGGTTTTTTAAAATTTTGATGGCTTAAGGCTATTGCGATGGCCATAAGCTCAGCAGTGTAGACCGATTGGTCGTTGGGAAGCCTATTTGAGTATGAAGAAGGTTCAGGATGTTGGAAATGTATGCCTACACCTGTTGTGCGTGCTTCCGGGTCCTTGGACCCGTCTGTGTAAATGTGACACCAGTCGAGCCAGTGTTCCTGTATGCAGTGAAGTGTGGTTGTTTGCGCGAGTTGAGGGTTTTGTTTGGAAGTTATTTTGCTGAGATGGAGATTTATTTTGGGAGCCGGAAATTGGGGGATAGGGTGAAGCACCGTACATTGTGTTGGGAGTTTAATATGGCCCATCTCAGCTTGGGATATAAGAGAATTTACGCGATGAGAGATGGGTGTGCGGAGTGGGTATTTATTGAATAAAGCTTTAAAGAATTTAGAGGGTATGCAGCTAAGCATATCCCTTATAAGAGGGTCCTCTGATGTTCCAGCCAAGAAGTTTAAGGTGAGTTGGTCCCGTCTCGTTGCGAGGGGAATTTCACCAGTTAGGGCTTGGAGTGCTTCGAGTTAGGTACCCTTTTGAGTGCGTGTGGCTAATTCTAATGCCTGGTATTGGATAGAATTAAGGGAGTTGATGAGAGTTTTGGACCTTATTAGGGAGGTATAGAGTTGTAGTAAGGTTTGCCTTTAAGGTCTTTGACATGAGCTTCCCAGGTGAGATGCTCGTCAAAGATAAGCCCTAAAAATTTAGTTTGTTTTTGGAAGTTTATTTTGTTATTTTTTAGGTAAAGATTGGGGGAGATAGGGCGCATATTTTTATGTTTAAATATTACCCCTATGGTTTTTTCCGCATTTAGCTTAAAGCCCCATTTGTCGGCCCATTGGTCGACTTTATTAATTGCGGATTGGAGTAAGGTGGTAGAAGTATGGAGGTTATTACAACGTGCCCATAGGGCACCGTCGTCTGCAAATTTGGAGGTGTTTATTTTTGGTGTGATGCCTTTGAAAAGGTCATCCACCATGATATTGAATAAAGTGGGGCTAATGATGCTGCCTTGTGTAGCCCCATTTTCCAAAGGAAATTTTTCATATTCAACAATAATAATATAATATACAATGTCAAAATGGCGGTGGGTTATAACAGGATATTTTCAAATACAGTCATATACAGTACAATCAGAAACGAAACAAGTTTAAATGATCTAAGCATATTATTGGTCAGGTTTCTTAGCTTTTGAAATTGTAGAGAGTATAATGTTTATGAACTTAGCTAGGTTTCTTAAAACAATAAAATCTTGTGTGGTAAAGAGTTGTCTATAAGATGAAATATTTGCGAAGGTAAGTATTCTTGCTGGAACATAATTTTTTCTGGTTTCATGGAAAGTAGCACAACGAAAAATATAGTGGAATTCATCTGCTATAGAAGGTGAGTCGCATAATCTACATGTTCTATTTTCTCTTGGGGTATTATTCCAACGTCCTGTCTCGACAGGCAAACAGTGATTAGAAGTTCTAAATTTTAACAACGGATAACTAATATACTTGGATAATAAAAGGTAGGAATCAAAAGAAGATGAATTAGCAGTTAGCAAAATCCAGATCAAAGTCTTCCTTGAATAAATATGTGTTCACAACTGAGGGGTCTACTCACGGATGTGTCAATTTCATACAAACTCTTAATTAGTTCATGAAGTCTGCACAAACAAACAGAAACTCACCTACCTCCATTATCGTAATCCGATAAGTACGTATCAAATCTTCAAGCGGCTGATTGCATACGCAAACAATGTCATGTAATGTAAAACGTCTCTTTATTCATCTTTACTACATCTACAATTAGTCTGGGGCGAACCGACCCTGGGACGTACCGGTTTTGGTACGAACTGATCCGGAACCCTTTACAAACTTTATTACATCAAGCATCAACTGATCCGGAACCCTTTACAAACTTTATTACATCAAGCATCAACTATATCTGTCATATTAAAACTGGGGCGAACCGACCCGGTCAAACCGACCCTGGCACGAACCGGTTTTCGTACGAACTGACTAGCTGAACTTTAGTCAAGAACTCAGGCTGCAAACAGCAGCATAAGAGGTACATAAAATATATACATTGATACAATATACAATATAATAGGTATGTACAGCTGGTATAAAGGTACATATGATTATAAAAGCTATTTCTTGAACAAAGACATAATGATTTTACAAGGGAAGCAGACATTGGTATTACAGTAAAAATCCTTTGATGCTTGAGGGGTGACGGTTTGTGTTGTTTTAACGGATTAACTTTCTTGGCTATACTTATGCTGAACTACTTAACGAAATCGGCCGGTCATTACAGTGGCTAAATTGCATTGCCTTAAAGACAGAGCAACACACAGACAAGTAAAAACATGTCATAGAAAGAAAATTACATTTGTATAGCAATACAACATATTCAGATGTAATCAATAACGCATACTCAACCCCTTTTGATAGAATTAGGTATAGGTTTATATTTGATGGACATGAGTGAAATATCTAGTATACAATATATTAAGGAATATATGATTTAAACATATATATTTCCATAAAAGGAACCGGATTAGTAAACAAGCTTACAACTTAAGCTAATTAGGCTCCGGGATACAACATTACATAACATGTCATAATGAATGTACAATATATTATATTACATTTTTGTCTGAAATGAAACTTAAAAACAAACACACACCAATCCTTGTAAATCATCATATGTCACTGAAATATTATTTTGAAGCGAATCTGCCACTTAAATTTATAAACGAGTGAACTGAAATTAAGAGTTCTTTGTTGACACTTTGAGGAGAGTTTTGATTTCCAAACAGAACTGGTTTTCCATTGGTATAAAAATACATAGTTTGTCATATATCGCTGTAAAGGGGACATACAAAGAAGTAATGAATAGAGTTTTCACAGTTATGGCCACAACTACAGGATGAGGTTGCAGATATAAAATCGTTCATATGTGTGTGCATTTAAGTCACTACATTCAAGTCTGAGTCGAGAGTGAATGATTTGTCAAACTCTGCTACCACTGTTTAAATCAAAATGACAGTATGTAGTTTTATTGTTTGAAATGGCATTTTTGAATCTTGACAGGGACTGTATTTCTCTTTGTTCGATGGGCAATGAATTCCATAATTTCATAGTATCTGGGAGAAAAGACCTTGCATAATTAACAGTTTTAGAGTTCACAGTTTGAAGATATAGCAGTTCAGATACACAGTTATGATAGATATAGACAGACAGATATATTTTATCATAGTGTCACAAGTTAAATATACATTGTAAAAAGCATGTTTAAAAGACATAATATATATATTAAATAACCAGTCATTTTACTTTACAAGATAAAACAGTGTGTTTTAAACGAATTTTATTCCATGAAAAGGATCGGATCGGTAAACAAGCCTCATGGCTTATATAAATACCTCTCCTTAACAATATAACATGAACAAAATCACGAGAATGACATATATTTACATAAACAAGTAAAGGAATACAATGGATAAAATGTACAAGATAGAAATGACAATTTCGCGTTGATATAAATCTTATCATTCTTCTCTCAGTCCAGCTATCATAAACAGAACACGTCTTATAAATTGTTAAATCGTTTTGAAAAGCTTATAAAGAAATGAATTGTTTCGAGTATTTTCTGATTTATGTTTTATCCACGTTCACATTTCCAAATAACACACTTCAAACAAAATTTCCAAACAATACACAACACAATACATACTGTGCATGGGCTGTGATCACAACTCTTTAATTGCCCTGTTCTGTTCAGAAATACAGACAGATGGTTTAGGTTTCATCTCACATAAAATATATATATCGATATAAAACCACGTTTTAGGGTTATGAAAGACTGGATGAAATATAAACATGGAAAGTTAATGCTATCTATTTGAGTATAAATGTACGTACATAAGAGATCTATCTTAATAAAATGTAAACTTTAAAATCGTTTCCGGCAATAAAACAGATATTATAACAAAGTAAAACTAAAGGTAAAATGACGTAATTTTTTGAAAATAAGGGGCGGGGTAGCGCAGTGGTAAACGCCAGCTACTGTTCCTCTGTGAATTTTACAATTCTAAAGCGATCTCCTGAATTTGAGCAATATCTACTCCTCCATGACCATATATCCAAACCAATCCTTAAATTTAGAACAAGCAATTGCAAACCTCCAATTGAAACTGGCCGATGGCAAAATATCAACTTTGTTTATGGATTTACGTAAGTTATTGTTAAACGAACATTATTGTTCCTGGCCAAGTTTGTTAAAATTTCGTCAACTATTTTCAAGTAAGATTTCTACTCCGAAACAACTATCTAAATTTATTAGGATTGTTTATAACCAATTTGATTGAATTAACTCATATATGCAGTTATATTGCTGTACTTTTATGTATATTACATTATTAACCCATGTACCATCGATGGTGGATCTTTTTGAGTAATAAAAGAGTGATGATGACAGTACCCATGATTGCTCTCAGATATATTTTTAAGTTGATATATCAATAAATCTGGAATAAATGATGTTGTATTAATTTGTTATTATGTTTAAATCTTCCTAGATTCCCTACATTGAGTTTGTTGTTCCCATATGTCAAATGTTATCATCAATGATATATATCGAGCACAACTGACAGCTACTGAAAATAACTATATAGTGAGAATAACTACAATGCACCAAGATAGGCGTGCGCGCAAATCAATGTAATATTGGAAACTTATCTAAAGAAGACAAAGTTGGTTTACTAGAAGGTCCTATAGATACGTAAAATGGGTGCACAAATGCGACTTCATGTACGTGTATGAAAACGTAGCTCAACTTTAAGTAATTGTGAATAATGTAGCCTTTTGGGATGTCTATTGAAGTCGAGTGAGATTATGTGAATTTAAATCATCACATATGGTATTGTGGCACATATCAAAGCCAAATCAGATTTTATGAAATATACTCTATTCCAGTCTATAAGGGTACACAGACAAATTAATATGATAAACATCAACATGTAATTTCACATCTTAATTGTTACTCTTAACTCATGGTGAGTGCATCTGTATTTATTCTACGCCCATACGCCGAATATATTGTTGTATAGTAGCAAGATGTATTTGTCAGACAATAAAAGCAACATAAATTACTAAGGCGACCCTCAATACACAGGTGTATTATGAATCTCTGTGTATTTGATTTATGACCCCTTTGGTATTTCAAAGGGGGGGGGGGGGGGGGGGGGGGGGGGGGGGGCTTATACAGAACAGACTACCAAACATGAAGACTTTGCATACAATCTGATTCCGAAAACCAATTGATTAAAACAAATGTTACACTTATATAGTTGAACAACTCGACGGTGGTACAAGAGCACATATATAATACATAACAATGAATTAGATACAATATGTGAAGGTTAATTTACATAATTCTTTTCATTTCAGCATTTACAATAGCGATAAATTTGGATAATCCTTTTAGTACTGAGATTTTTTTTGTAGTAATGATTTCATTTTATGGATATTTGGGAAGGTACATAAATATTCTGGTATATACATGGTTCTTACATTGGTAAAAGCTAAACATTTAAATAAATAGTTGAACTCGTCTGCTATTGATGGGGAGTTACAGATTGGGCAATTTCTGTTTTCGCGTGTGATGCCTTTCCAGCGGCCAGTTTCAACTGGTAAATAATGGTTACTTGTTCTGAATAGCAATATAGGGTAGGCTATATATTTAGATAGAAAAAGGTATGGTTCAAAAGATATTGAGTGTATAAACTTATAATAGTATCCTTTAGAGCTGCTGGAGACATCGCATTGCCATCTCTGTATGAATTGATCTTTTAATACACGCTCTACTAATGTTACAATATAGTTAATTGAGTAACGCATGGGGTTATATAATAAATGTGTTAATCCACAACGATTAAAAAGCGTTTTGATAAAATGGAACCAGGGATTACAAACATTATAATCATTACATTTCAAAAGTCTATATAGGTTTGATGAGTATTTCGTTGGAATATCAGTTGTTTCTTGTTTATACCAAAATTTTATCCTTTTTAGGGCTTCATAAATTTTCAGGGGGAATCTTCCGAGCTCGCCATAAACCATGAAGTTGGGTGTTGATGGTCGTAAACCTGCTGCTAGCTTCAAAAATTTTAAATGAACTTTTTCAATAATGTCTAGGTTTTCATACCCCCTCAATAATACTTACAGCTTTCTCAGTAGACATGAATAACACATGTACAGAACCATTCAAGACCGAATTATAAGAAAAGCAAATTACAACAAACTTTAATCCTTTACCATTTACTTTCTGTATTTGGGATAACACTACCGTCAATAGTACAAAGTACAGTCAATGCTGGCGATAGTTGCCTTACTCTGAGGGCGTGGGTTCAAATCCCGCATGGGACTCGGCCCGAAAAAGTAAGAATTTGTACCATTGAAGGTAGTGTTATCCCAAATATAACCATGTTATATTTCTTCACTATCTAAATGGAAAGTATTTCTAATGTATTCAGCCTAGGGAGCTGTGCCAAATTTACGTCTATCAGAGGATTATTGAATGTAAAATTAGCTTAACAACCGATTGTTGGACCTCGATTTTTGTCGAGGCGAAATGGTCGTGTGGTAATTAAGCTGTTGGTACAGTCAATGCTGGCGATCAGACACTTTGAAATATGCATATTAAAATAATGCAATTATAAAAAGGAAAATTCTTCTTATCACCATAAAATGCACCTGAGAAGCAAGAAGAAGTCTACGCTATTGGTTTGTGGTTCGGGAGACCAGCATATACATATACCCATCACGAATGCATAATGTACGAGTACCGCCCTCGACCGATGGAATCGATGCATTGCGTATGAACAACTTATGAGTTGCGTTTTTTTTAATTTAAAAATATTAAGATTTTAAGTAAGTACAATATCGTATACATCAATACTGCCTAGCTGGCTGGCGAATACATTGCAAAGGATTCCTTTTTTTAAATACTCTTTACAATTGACAGAAAACGATAGAGTCATCAATAAGATATGTGGTTACATTCAATAGGTTACGGTCTAAAACATTAAACATCATATTCTTTCTTTTGGTTTCGATTTTGTTAGCTAGAGTGGACATTTAGTTGCAACAAGGACATATCAATGCATAAATAAAATTTAGTCGTTTTGTGTTTTAAGTAAATGACATTTTGACCAGAATTTCATAAATTTTGTGTAAATTATGTGTTGAATATGCATTGTATTTATCCAATACTGTATGCGCTTTGATTATCTTGTTTAAAGGTACATCCATTGTGTTGTTGGGGGTCAATTATGCCAAACGTTATAAATGGTCTTATTTTATCGAGAAGTACCAACTGTTACCAAAAACTACCATTTTAATGATACTCGACTTAGTATATTGACGATATGTCCATGTTTATCTTTTATGCGTTTGTACATAGAAATCTCATTATTTCATGAAATGTCAGTGCACTGTATATCTTGTACTATAGGCCTGAGGCCTTTTAAGTACTGAAATAAACATATATATATAGATATGAAGGTAAAAGTATCGATTTCTGATCGAAAACCGGACATTGTACCGCGTGTGGCGCGCGCCAATGAGTCAAACGTAATTTTGGAATCTTATTTAAACCAGAAAAAAATTTAAAAATTGGTTGATACTTTACAATAGGTCATATAACTACTGTGCTTGTAAATAGGACGTGCACTTTCGGTTTCTGCACATGCATAATGATGTTACTCGATTTTAATTGGAAACTAGTAATTAAGATATATTTGGCCATTGGAGATGAATATGCAAGCTGGGTGAATTTATTTGCACTGTAAAGGCACATATGGTGAGTCGGAACGTATTAAAGCCCATCTTTTTTATGAAAGAGACTAGACGTACCTTAAGGTTATTCACCGAAAGATTACTAGGCTATTATCAACACTATCATTAACATTACAGTGACTTACTTTGTATCCCAAGGAGAAACAAATACAAGCATAGTCATGCGTACAACTATATAAATCGCATCTTTATTTTTGACAGTGTTATAACTTTAGATAAAATGAAACAACAGTTGACAAACTTACAAAGACTGGTCAGAACTGCTGTCTCTCGTGATATTTACCAGATCCTGGTCAATGTCAACTGGTATAATGCATCTACAAATCATGTCTGGCAGCATCTTCTTATTTTAGGTATATCTTGTAACTGTTACCATTATCAGGCAACAAGAATCAGGCAACAAGGCAACTCGAGTCACGTGACGTGTTGTGACAACAGTGATCTTTTGAATCAACTAAATCCCGGAAAGTAGAATTTAGTGGAACATTTGTCAAATTTGTCATTATGTCAACGAAAGCCACATATAATAATTACACCCATCCGCAAAAAAACGATACCATTCAAAATACAAGATAACTTAATCCGCGTGCAATACATTCAACGGAAAAGAGTTATATAATGTCTTCAGAAGCCAACTAAACTTAACTGTTCATATTTCGGAGAAATAAACGTTTTAAGAAATAATCATTTTCGAATCTCCTGAACAAGGCGGGATAAAACTTTTCAGCTTGTTTTATGAGGTCCTACATTAATGATGCGTCAAAGGAGGAGCATTGTACCGACATCATCTTATACTAATTGATTTTCATATTTCATTTAAAAAAAAAGCCTAAAAACCAAACATTAAGTCCAAAAGAAACCCTTTGAAATATCAATGTCTGTTTTAACAGATACCAAATATTAAATATACTCTCAGGTATGAAATTGGGTATTTATTAAAGATGCATGATCAGATTTGCATGATATTTGATTTGGTTCTAAAATGTACAATATGACAATAGGTACTGGTTTAGGTTATATGTTCTTACTCGACTTTCATATTTACTCCAAATGCTTAACATATCAAATATATATAAACTGACGGGCAAAAGAAGGTATAACACTCACTTGTTTTCGATTAATTTAATATTTTAAAGAAATGAGATGCATTTGATTATGGTACGATACAATAACACCTTTCGGCAGTTGTTTGAATGACTTAATTGGTGACTGTTTTATTTTTAAACTAAAATATCATTATTTAAAGTAGACAGGGGTATAAATGAAATTTACACCAACATGACCCTACCATGTTCAAAATATTGTAAATGTGTGCAGGACGAAGCACATTTATTGATTTACACACAGAGGATGTGTTATATGTCGCTGAACAGTTGTGTTTTATCAAAATTAATTTGGGGAAATTCAAAATCTAATTTTAATTTTAATTTAAAAAAGATTCAAACCGCGTAGAGGAATTCTTTGACGGATTTAATGTTTTGGACCAATTTCCCAAACTAGTCAGTTTTTGAATACGACGTCGAAAACTCGAGATATTTGACTTTGAAAAGTGTACATATGATAAATACAACAGAGCCATATACTTTCTTTTGCTCGTCAGTGTATATATATGTTTCAATGAAAACAAAGGAAGGTTTCATGATGTGTAGTAGCCGACAATTATGGCTCTATCTCAAGCATGTACTTATTACACGCTATTGAATTAATTCTGTTTCCTATCTACTTCATTAAATTTTTCAAAATTACGTATTAAAGGCTGCAGCAAGCCAAGGTCCGTTGTCCGGTTTTCAAACATTACCACGACTTTGAATTGTTGTGTTTTCGTTATACTGAACTGACTGACCTTAAACTGGTTATTTTCGGTTAAAGTTGGTAATTTTCAATTTAATAACGCAAATTATAACATTGGACATATACGTCCCAACATGATGATGCCCCTTAAAAATAAAAGGATAGAAGAGAAACATAAGAATACGTACGTGGGTAGTGAATCCTTGTCACACACAACATGGAGATAAGCCTTGTCGGGTCCTTTCAGAGAAAATGTTTGCTTTTGTACTTTGAATTGGAATGTGGGTAATAAAGGCAATAACCAACTCGTGACCAGGAGGAACATATCCCTCGTTATGTCATTTGGGTAATGGTCTCGCCATTAGTGCTTGAGAATTACTTAAATAATATAACTCGGGAAAAACGATCTGCCATTCGCCGTCACTCGTTAGTCATTGTCTAAATTTTTATCCGACAAAGATATATTGTGTTTGTCTGTTGAAAATGATGCATCGTTTCTTTTGCTCCACTTTGTATATATCTGAATACTATCGTGACAATTGGTAACTGTAGTATCAGCTACAGGTAACCATAACCTGTATAACCCTAAATGGGCCTCTATCCCTAAGAGGGCCCCTAGTGCAGCCAAGGCAGTCGAGGGGAGATAACTCTTCTTGGACTATGTTAGTAAGCACATGGCATCATAACAGGCGACTTCTCTGTACAAGTCCTCCAAAGCCTAGAATAAACCACTGAACCCAATCTACTGTCTTCCATAGCACCACCGTAACTAATTGCATCTTGTGTTGGGAGTATGCTTCGGTTCACATATTCTCAGAATATTACTGAAAATGCTACTGTGAGAGAATCATTTAATACGCAACAATGGATGATTGTCTTGGAATCGATGCATATTCTGTTGGTCATCTCGTACTTTCTTTCTGCAAAGGATGCTAAACAATTACGTTCTTTTGACAAAAGATTCTGAACAAGAAACGTCGATTATTGCCAGAGGAAAGCATCCTCATCATATCCCAAATATCTTTTATCAACACGTCAAACATAATAAGATTGTCGCTTGATTGAACAATCAATATTGGAATATATGAAGCATGTCTGGTAAACATCTACTTTTCCGCCTAGATTATTATCATTTAAAATTCTACTATCATCACCCTTACTCTTTCTACTACACTTTGCTACTACTGTTGCTTCTTCTTTTCGAAAACAAATAAATACTAAACTCTACAAAAAAAGATTTACCAAAGCAAAGTACAATACCTTGTATAAGGACAGCAATTACGTCCTCGTGTCCACAGATCTCGAGACTTAATGTACAGAGTGACCATAGTTACGCCAAGCAACTTCAGTCACGTGACTGTTGTCAGTATAAAATCTTTTGATAGTAGTGAAATTTTGAATGACTATGTCACGGAAATTAGACATTCAGTTCGGTTTTGGAAAACGTACCACTATGCCAATGAAAGATGCATATCATAATTATATGTTAGAGTAATATCGTGAGAATTAACCTTCATTTGCAAATTGTGCATTCTCTTCCAACAGAGGTTACTCCCGTCAGATTTCCTATCCAACCTCTGTTCTAATATGGCTGGATTTCACGGCTTCAGCAAAATGAGGGGAACCTCATTCTGTATCCCAATGAAAACTCATCTTTCAGCGGTTAGGTCGACCGAGTGATTTCAAAGATATCAGCATTTGTCTCTGAAGGTTCTTGCTAATTGGCATGTTCCCTTCGAATATGTATGATGTCAATAACACAAATGATCTATTAGACGTGTTTTCATTGGATAAAACTCATTGATACTGTGAAAGGTACCCCTTTCCCCCGCTAGGGGCTTTTGCTGGAACCGAGATATATGGCCGAATATAACAGAGTTTAGGATAGGAAATCTGAAGGGAGTAACGTCTGTGGGAAGAGAACGACATCAACCCATCAGGCAACTTATTAGCTCTTTGTTGTTTATCGAATATAAACCAATGACTCAATTACGCATCTTATTATCCTTTTGAAGTTTATTACAGAGTTACCAAGCACCCAGTAACACATCTTATAACCCCTTGTTGTTTATTAATTATATATCAATCACTCGATCAGGCATCTCCCTACCGTCTTGATGCACACCGCCAGTCATCGTATAAACCTATTGTTGATTATCACATAATTATGTACCAAACAGTACATAAGGCAGCGTATTACTCTTTGTTTATTATTTTTCATGTATACTAATCATTCCAGGGGACATCTTCTTGTTTAATATTACATAATGTACCAAGCAGTCCATAAGTATTATTATAGATCATTATACCGTTATCGAGCATGCCGACTTCTCTCAAACAAATGCATTTCAATCATGATTGAAAATGTACAGCAACTAGATTTTGAAACATAGGTTTGGATTATTTGTATTGTCTTAAGAAATGTGAGGGTTAGTATAAACTTTAAGGCCATTTTTTATGAATGGCATTTTAAATACAATCTTGGTTTAATACCAGTAATTTGTTGTAATATACTCCATAAAGTAAACTGACGTCCAAAAGAAACTTTACACCCGTTTTAAAACGCTCTAGAACAAATACGACAAACGATGGATGCATGAAATAAAGTGTATTGAAAAGATCAATATGTCTACATCACAACCCCTGGAGGTGATGAGCATAAAGTGTCTGGTGATGACGTCATGGTTGCTGATATGGAGGTGGGGTCACAAAACAGCACTTTCAACATCCTTGGGAAACGATAGTACACACAGAAAAACCCCTAAGTTCATTAATGTGGCGTATTAATAACGTGTGTGGCAACCCAGTGCCTCAATACACGCATATACCCTCCGACGAATAGAAAACGTCAGTCGTCTGATGACGTCACGTGGTATACGCTGCCATTCTTCTTGCAGTGCCACAGTCAATTGTTGTCTATTGGCTTTTGGGTGTGGTCTCTGTCTAATACGACGATCCATCAGCCCATGTTGAATCGACTTTCATCAGAAAAGACGACTCTCTGCCAGTCACGACGCCGCCAACGGCGTACAGTTCGGGCCCATCTCAATGTCTGACGACGATTTTCCACTGTCAACCGCTGTCCCATTAAGTTTTAATTGATTATTTAGATTTTGATATTTTCATGTTTTAAAAGTGTAAAGTTTCTTTTGGACGTCAGTTTATGTCTAACGCACATGTTGATTGGGTGACTGTCATGCGTTAATCACTTCGCACAACGCTCTTGTGTATCCAGCTAATCACAAAACAACAACAGTTGACAGTCAGGATAGAAGAAGAATACTTTATTTGCGTGTCACATGCCGGACATAAATACAAATATCGACATGTAAAACATGATTATGAAAAACAGCACCCAGCCTTTAGGGTTACGAGACACGATTTTCTTTAAAATATATTAAATTCATACAAGAATAAATAACATACAATATCTCAATTGCATACTGTCTGCAGGGAATATGGGGGATATGTAGAATGAACTGAAGGGAATGCAAAACGTGTAACTATGTAACGTTTACAAAAGGCACTATAAACAATATGTCTCCTTCATTTTTCAAAATCACATTCTGTTTAAATATTTTCACCCACAGAATCAATTGCTTTCCTGATAATACTAACTGTACATAACTTACTATCTTGATATTCAACCTCATGACACAATAGCACTTTTCACCATTTTTCCTTAGCCCTTATTTCTTTTATATAACTAAGCAATAAATTAGCTTTAACAATGTTTATTCCCATACCATAATGCGCTCCATCAAAACTCATCATTCCGTTGGTGATATTATATGTATCAAAAATTGGTATTTTCAAAGGGTCAAGAAATTTCTTCATTTCCTTGTTAAAGATTTTAACTTTCTCCGATGTTTGAGATAAAAAAATAGGTGATTTTAGAATTCCAGGAGCATGATTTGCAGCCAACAGCAGTCTTGGCCAACCTTTCTTTGTTTGTTGTATTAGTTTAAAGGTTGGCTGAACGAATGATGTTTGAACAATTTTGAAATTAAAACCATCATGTAAACCTATACCCGTGAATAAAAGAGATTTTTCTTTCATCGAAGATGCAACAACTTTCATTCTTGTTCCATGTGATGATCTGTAGTAGTAGAAATTACGAAGTCTGACTTTTCCATCGCATTTACTCACAGAACGTGCCAGAAGGTGTCGACACCTTTTCTCTGTAAACATGTACATCCCTTGACACATCATCTTTGTATCTGAAAAAAAAGCCAGGCATTAATATTGATCTTGTCATAAAAGTTCATGATTCTTCAAAAACGTTCATTGATATTATACGTTGTTACATATTAGGACTTTATTGGTAAAATTGAGGATTGTATTGGTACAAGATTGAATTGTATTGGTGCAGATTGTTGATTGTATAGGTAAAAATTGGTAATTTATTGGTACAAATCGGTTCTGCATCAGTACACATAATAACTATATTGATATAAATCGGGACTGTATCAGTTCATATTGGGTGTGCGAAGGTGCATATTAGGATTGTATTGGTTAACAATAGGTATGCATTGATATAGATATGGATTGTATTGATACAAGATGAGGTTGTAGGGGTACATATAGGTTCTATATATTGGAAAAGATCGGGACTGTATCAGTAAATGTTGGAACTGTGAACGTTTATATTAGGATTGCATTGATTCAGATTGGGATTGCATGGATTCACATTAGGATTGCATTGATTCACATTAGGATTGTCTTGATTCACATTAGGATTGCATTGATTCAGATTAGGATTGTCTTGATTCACATTTGGATAGTTTTGAGTCACAATAAGATTGTCTTGATTCGCATTAGGATTGTATTGATTCACATTAAGATTTTATTGATTCAGATTTGGATTGCATTGTTTCACATTAGGAATGCATTGGTATAAATAGCGACTGTATTGGTGTAAATTGTGATTGAACTTTTAAACAAATCTGGGATAAAATGTTTAACATACAGAAACCTCGGACTGATGTTCTCAACATCTTGTCATGGACTAAACGTACGGAACAATTCACTTCAAATGCAACCAAGGCCTAATTTGATATCAAATGTAAATATCGAAAATTGTCTGTAAGTATTTTGATGCTCTTTGATTGGAAACTAACAATAACTTATATCGTGTAAACATATTTTATTCAATAACTTTAATGTGGATTGGTAAACAAGCCACAGTGACTTATGTTGATACCGCTCCATTACATGTATACATATATACAACAATCATTAATAATACACAGCATGATGAAAAGGAAAGGAGAGCAAGCAACCTGCGTATATAACAATAACTCATAATAACCTATGCGTTTTTATAATGAAAGTATGGACAGATTTGAGTATCAAAGAGTTTATTATCTTGCTTTTATTAGAAATTCCATTCAATACTGTGTTAAAATTGTAGCCGTACTTATAAAAATACATTTCATTTCTTATTGCGGCATGATTTCGACAAGTAAAGAAATAATGTAAAGTGTCTTCATAGGGGTGACCACATAGGCAGGATGGATCTGCGGATATATGCCGTTCGAACATGTGTGCATTTGACAAATCACTGCACCCAAGTCTGAGGCGTGAATGAGCCATTTGGCAAAACTGTGTACCAAATGTAAGGTCAAATAGGATCATATTGCATGGTCTTGTTGATTTCAGTAGGCTTTTATATTGCTTATAGTTTCAGCATTCGAGATATTATGAGGTAAATTATTCCATTGTCTTATTGTATCAGGTAAGAATGTATTATTATATCTACGACATCGGAAGGTCCGGATGTTATTACTGTCTAAGTCTATATTCACTCAACTGTGATACTCTTTCAGGTAAAAGATGAGATAAATAATCTGGTGCCATGTTATGTATCGTTTTGTATAATAATGATAATGTGTTTATTTGTCTACGGTCAGCTAGGGCATTGAATTAGTTTCTTTACATATTAAATTATGAATTGTTCCTCTAACTGCCCCGCAAATTGTCCGTAAGATATCTAAATGTAAATATTCAATAACTTGTTCTTGTTCTCTTGTGCAGTTATCCCATATGTGTGAGCAGTAGTCAAATATTTGATCTAATGACTTTCCTGACAATCTATACTTCAGACTGCGGAGACAGTTTACTAATGGGCTTACCTTTTTTATTAGTTCAGCAATGTGAGAGTTCCATCTACAATTGGATTGCAATGTTACTCCTAAGTGCTTATGATTGTCAACTTCATTAATATCTACTCCTTGCATTCTAAGTCTAGGAATTGGTGTTTCATAACGTCTACGTGAGAATAAAATTGCTTCAGTCTTAGCAGGATTGAAATCAACTTGCCATGTCTCAGCCCAATGCGATATCTTTTCTATGTCATTATTTAAGGAAGCAGCAGTAAGATCATGGTCAACAACAATAACACTGATGTGTCGTCTCCAAAAAGGCGAATATGATTATCAATACCATCAATAATATCATTGATGTAAACTAAAAACAGCAATGGTCCCAGAACGGAACCCTGTGGCACCCCGGCAGTGATAATTTTTGTATCTGAACTATGTCTATGAATACTTTCTGAACTCTATTGTCAAGATAACTAGAAAACCAATCAAGTAATTTACCCTTTATGCCACATGCTTTTAATTTCACTATAATTCCCTTATGCCAAACTTTATCAAACGCCTTGCTTTTGTTACAGAACACGGCCCTGACTTCTTTGCCATTGTCTAATGCACGGGATATAAAATCATATAGATATGTCAACTGGTATACTGTACCATCCCCAGGCATGAATCCAGATAGTAAATTGGTTAATACATTATTATCTCTGAAAAAATTAAACACATGTTTAAAAACACATTTTTCAAATACTTTCGACAAGCAGCTGGTGAGAGCTACTGGTCTGTAGTTTTTGCATCCATTTAAAATACCCTTTTTATGGATAGGAATAACAGAAGCTTCTTTCCATAATTTGGGGTATTTACACTTTAGCAAAGATAAATTGAGTATCTTAGTAAGGGGAATAATAAGTGATGAAGCCATCATTGTTATGAATCTATTGCCTAGTTTGTCTGGTCCACTAGCTTTAGATGTATCAACTGATAACAGGATGTCTCTCACTTCTTGTGTGGTCAGTACAATAGACTCTAGTGAAAATTCTAATTTACATTCTAGTTCAGTCTCCTTATCAGGGTGATCAACATGGTTAGCGAAATACTCGTTACATATGTTGGCTTTGGCTTTGGCATCATTGATCAAATTATCGTTGTGAACAATCGGAGGGAATTTCTTGTAATGACTTTGTGTTTTGATATACTTGTTCACTAGCGCTCACCATTGTTTAGAGTTATCCCCTTGATTGATCTTATCATGTAGTTCTGATATGTATTTCAGTTTTGCTGCCCTGACAGCTGCTGTTACTTTATTTCTTAGAAGCCTGAAAATTTGCCAATCCGAATCAATATTTCGAGTTTTTGCTTTCCTATGTTGCCTATTTCTTTTTCTGATTGGTTTTCTTATAGAGCCATTCATCCATGGATTGTCCCGAGGTCTTATGGTAACCACTTTGTTTGGGATAAAAACATCACATATATCCCTTAATAGTCAACAAATTATATCGTTAAACTGTCAATATCATCGCATTCCAAGACGGTGTGCCAGTCTACGTTGTTGAGGCTACGATTTATTCCATCAATGTCAGCTCGAGCATAGTAGTACACTTTTATTTTAAAAGTTGATGGAATTGCATTGAAACCCCCAACATCCACAAAAATAGGACAGTGGTCACTGCAGTAAAGATCAAGCACACCCGAAGTGCGGATACAATTAGAATTAGAAACAAATATTAGGTCAATCAACGTACTTGAGGTTTGAGTGATCCTTGTTGGTTCTGTAATAATGTGTTGTAGATTATAAGTATCAAGCAGATTGTCTATCAAGTTGTTAGTCTGATTATATGTAACTTATATACCTGTGTAGTGAAGAAGTATGGGCCTGTCAATAATCAACAAATTTCACATTACTATCTGTATAATAAACAATAATAAAGTTTCACAAAGAACATGTTGTAGGTGTTCTATGGAGTCCAAAAATGCTGTTTGTGGATTCTGGTAGGTATCGTATTATCGTTGATTACCATGCCAAACGTTGCAGGTATGGACATATATATGGATCTGTTTAGGTAGGGTTATCTTAAACGAAGACAAATGTCGTAAAATTATGTTTAGCAAAATCAAAGACTCAAAGCATTTATATTATTACTGAACACTATTTAATGTGTCAAGTAGTACATGCATAAAGGAATTTACCCGTTATTTGTGCTTAATACATATAGTTTAATTACCTATTATTAATTGTCCTATGTAACGTAAGATGTAAATATGATTGTGAGGGAGCATAATAATTGTGCAGAATGACATTTATTATTTATTATTTCGATTCAGTTGACAGACAGAAGTTATTGTCTCTTTTCAATAACCATGGTCTTGAAAAAAATTCTCCATAAAATGTATGAAAATGTTAAAGCTTGTGTAAAAAACAACAATGAATTTTCAGATTGTTTTTTGGTAAGACAGGGATGTATACTAAGCCTGTTTTTCATAAATGAATTAGCAACCCAAATTGAAAGCAATTGTGAGTATGGAGTACAGTTACACCCCGATCTTGTACATATTTTTCTGTTGCTCTTTGCGATGATATCGTTCTTTTCTCTAGTACCGTAGCAGGTCTACAAAGACTTATATATGGACTGGGGACTTATTGTGACAATTACAAATTAACTGTAAATAGAAGCAAAACCAAAATAGTGGTGTTTAAGAAAGGAGGACGTTTATCAAAATATGAGAAATGAGAAATTAGTTAGTTAGTTCGTACAAATATTTCGGATGGTTCTTAAGTAGTTGTCTATCGTGGACAATGCATAGCACAAATGGTGATGATTGGTATCTTTAAACAGTTAAATGTTCTCAGTGACATATATATATATAAGTGCATACTTTAAAATAGTTGATGCAAAAATTAAACCGAGTTTATCATACGGGGCTGAAATCTGAGGTTTTAATTATTACAAAGATATTGAAAGCAACCAATTGAAATCATGTAAAACATATATGGGAGTGAAAAACAACATTACGAACACAACGGTTTATGGAGAATGTGTTAGATACCCAATGCACCTATTCACAAGTATTAAAGCGATAGAGTATTGGTTAAAGTTATTGAAAATGCCCTCATATCGTCTACCAAAGAAATGTTACAATATGATATTATTATATGATAAGTATGGTCACAAAAACTGGGTTACTTCTGAAAGAAATTTCTTATTCACTAAGGGTGTTGGTTGTGTGTGGATAGACCAGTATGTTGATTCAAACGATGACTTTATATGTCAAGTAACGAGGAGATTAAAATATATTTATTTACAAGAATGGACTGAAAACATATCCCTTTCTAGTAAGTATCTGTATAATAGGATGTTTACATATACTCTAGAATCAGAAATTTATCTTTCATGTATAAATGTAAAAAAGTTTAGGATGTTCATCACATGATTTATATATCGAAAGTTGAAGATTCAAATCAGTCCAAAGAGAAAATAGAATATGCAGACTTTGTAATGAAAATCAAGGAGAAGATGAATATCATTTCGATTTAATTTGACCTATTTATAATTCACTAAGGAAGTTGTATATTAAAAACTATTACTATGTCCATCCGAACCTTTATATAAATTTGAAGACTTGTTAAGTTCTTCAAAATCTGGCTATGTTTGTTTACCATGCTATGGTATTCAGAACAGAATACATTTCTACACATAATACAAGTTATACCTAATTGTTGAATATCATCTCCATTGTATTAAATGTTCGTGTACATATTATCTTTGAAATGTATTGTACTGCAGGCCTGTGGCCTTCCAGTACCGGAAATACCACTTGGGTAATATACATTTATTATTTGCATGTAATGCGTATGGACATTTAAATAAATGATATAATTCATACTTTTTCAATATTGTATAATCTATGAATATATTATTTAAGTGTTGTCTGTATATCGTATCTCATATCTTACTGATTGTACGCTGATTGATGGCTTTCTTACCGCAAGGAATTCATTAATTCGTGCTCTGCGAATAGCCATTCTTTTGGAATCGACCAGAAAGATAATTAAATCATGCTAGGACGGGCAGAAAACCATGATCTAGTTGGATTATTTAAAGTTACCTTTGTGTGCTTTAGGATCCATAGCTCCGTCCTTCATATTTCCTGTTACCACCAGAAGCATGGCAGTGTAGACATGACGGACCAGGGAATCTCCAACGAAGCCAACGTTCATTCCATCCAGAATATCACAGGCTTCTTGTGAAGTGTGTTCGTGGTATGTACAACCAGGATGTGATGGAATCCATGTTGAATATTCTGCATGTTTCATATTCCTCATATCGTAACAATCCTCACACACACATTCCTCTGCTGTCTTCATAGTACATTTGTTGTGGAAGCAGCAAGGAGTTTTACCCTTTGGATCACAAAGGGCTCGGTGGTATTTTGATTCCAAGTATGTCACATTGCCACATAGATTGTCTTTTCTTTGATAGGTAGGTGGAAGGCTATACCGTGAGTGGGCATGGAACAGAAATGCAAATATTTCATCATGTTCCTGTTTGGTAAGAGGACGTGTCTTCCATCTACCAGTCATCATTCCAGACAGGACATCAGGACATGGTTCAGATGCTATGTGGTGCAAATGTAGCGATGTATTATCCAGGTCATTAAAACTAAAAACTCTATCAGAATAAGTGTAACTCGTCATGTCATATGTGTTGAAGATGAATACAGATGTCCCCAAAATAAAGATTTTGATGGTGAAGACACTCCACAACAACTTCTGGTTCCGTAGTGTTGTCATTCTCAGTATGGTGTGATGAAATGAAGTTCCTGTAACGATAGATTCGTATGATAGTTTACCATATTAATATACTAATATAGAATATGAAACAGCAAATAAGTAATATGAATTCGTGGAATTATTCTATGTAGGCCTAGATCTACGAGAATACATTGTACTGTACCAGAGCGTTTCCACTAGTCTTTATGCAAAATAAGGACATAGGGACTCTTTGGTTTCAATGATCTGTACTACTTATCTGTTACTCACACTGACTCGTCACACATCTTAATGAATTCGTTCACAATATTTCGCAGTCGTTCTAAAATCAGTCGGTTATTAAAGGAGCAGTAGCACGTTGATGACATGTATTTGAAAATAATGTCACTAATAGTAAAACACCATTCTCTCTTCGGAAAATCAAGTTAAAAATGAGTGTACATGGTTCGGTAAAGCCATTGGAATCATTTTTGTAATTCTAAATAATAAAATGTGTTCACATTAAAATGGCCGCAATGCAATGTTTGATTTATACGCATCACAGTTATTACCACTACGGATAATTGTATTTTGTGATGAGATGCTTTACCCTCTAAAATAAATATAAACGTCTTAAAAAAAATCATTTGTAAAAGAAACGTGCTACAGTCCCTTTAAAACAATATAAACTGCCAGGCAATAAACAGTACACACCTCAGTTGGTTTCGATTAATTCAATATTTTAAAGAAATCAGATACATTTGACTATGGCACGATACAATAATACCTATCCGCAGTAGTTTGAATGAATTAATTGATGACCGTCATGCGATGACAACACTATTTATGGTTGGTTGCACACACCTGAACCTTCATAGTGTAATGGAATGTACTCACCTTAGTTGGTTTCGATTAATTCAATATATAAAATAAAACCCAGATGCATTTGACTATGACACGATTTACTTATCTGTAGTAGTTAATTTGTGACTGTGGTTAAAATTTAGTTAAAATATATTTGTTTAATGAGGACAGGGGTAAGAAATGACATTTACACCAACATGACCCCAACCATGTTTGAAATGTTGTAAATGTGTGCAGAATCAGGCATATTTATTAATTTTCTCATAGAATATGTCTGATATGTCGATGAACAGTTTGAAAAATTTTGTTTAAAAAAACATATAGAAGTAATATTTGACTGCTGACTAAACGCCTACACTATTCAGTTTTAGAGTACGAAAACGAAAACTTGAGATATTTGCAATTGAAAATCATACGTATGATAAAACAACAGAAGTGAACTTTCTTTGGTCTAGCAGTTTATTTACAGAAGATGTTATACAGATCATCAACTTTATCATTGTCAGTTCTCATCTTATTCTACCAACTTTTAAAATCCCTTTCAACCAGTTTAAAGGGGCAGTAGCACGTTTTTTGCAAAATTTATTTTGTCAAATTTACCATTTATAATGATAGTTTATGTTATTTAAATTAACTTTAGAGGATAAAACATCTCATTACAAAAAACAATTATCTGTAGTGGTCAAAACTATGTTGCGTATAAAGCAAAAATTGCATGGCGGCCATTTTATTGTGAACACAATTTATTATTTTGTATTACAAAAACGATTCCAATGGCTTAACCAAAACATGTACACTCATTTTAAACTTTATTTTCCGAAGAGAGAAGGATGTTTTACTATTGGTGAAATTATTTTTCAAATACATTTCATCAACTTATTTGAGCGAAAAAACGTGCTACTGCCCCTTTAAATAGTTCGGTAGATGAGATATTCGTAGATTACAGTCCCATAGACCTGACGGTAGATTAGCGTATATTCAAGTGGAAATAGCTCCCCAAATAGCAATGATTGTCTTATCCGAATAATACAAATTGAGCCATAAGTCTTATCATGATTTATTGCCTAACGTTGAAGACATACATATAAATAATACAGTTATAATATCAAATAAATTGCCACCAAACATACAATTATAATCTGCTGATCGAAGTATACAGCTGCATACCTAAGGTTTGTTCACCTACTTGTGTATTTCAATGCAAATACTATGTAATTTGCCATGTCTATCAAAGCAAAAACTAAACAAATCACTATGCATTTTTGCATTATAAGAAGACAGTTTCATAACGTAATCTGGTTTGGTGCCTCATAGTAAACAGTTACAGTTTTGGCAGCTCTTTGAAGTGACAATGGGTCAACCGTTTAAAAACTACAGTATTGTTTTCTTCTTTCTTCTGTGAAATATTCAGTAAGTTTTCAACTGGATCAAACATACATGGGGCGGGATAGCGCAGTGGTCAAGAGGTCCGGGTTCGAATCTCGCCAGGGGCACGGCAACTTTGTCTGCAGTAGAGAACTGTTCTACACGCAGTCAGGTTTGGGTGCAATGCTTCACGGAATGTCAGTGCAGTACCACCCATGGTTCGCTAGTTCCAGCCGAAGCTCGCAGGTTTCACCGCAATGCATATCCACATGGCGTTGCGGGCTTTCTCCCTGCCATAATACTAGCAACCGCGATATAAGTGAAATACTCTTGAAAGCGGCATTAAACCCCAACTCACCTCACCTCACCTCAAACATACATCATATATTTCCTCTTATACTCATTCAATGTATTTGTGATAAACTTGTTCTCATTTAGTCGATATGACAACTTTTTAACCAAAAATAGAATTAAATTTGAATGTAATTTTTTTACCCCTTTTGTCTATTTGTGTATATGTCTATTAATGCCAAATTTAATAAACATGCACCACTGACGTTACGATCACAGGTTACGTTTGAAAATAAGTATTGTACTCATGAATACATGATGATTCATTGTAATTGTAAATGATGTAATTTTATTAACGTTATAATATTAGAAATACTTGCCATTTAGATAGTAAAGAACTATAACATGGTTATATTTGGGATAACACTACCTTCAATAGTACAAATTATTGTACTTTTTCGGGCCGAGTCCCATGCGGGATTCGAACCCACGCCCTCAGAGTAAGGCAACTATCGCCATCATTGACTGTACCAACAGCTTACCACACGACCATTTCGCCTCGACTCAATACTCCTCTGATAGACGTAAATTTGGCACAGCTCCCTAGGCTGAATGCATTAGAAATACTTGCCATTTAGATAGTGAAGAAATATAACATGGTTATATTTGGGATAACACTACCTTCAATAATACAAATTCTTGTACTTTTTCGGGCCGAGTCCCATGCGGGATTCGAACCCACGCCCTCAGAGTAATTTCGATTTCAGTATTTTCGTACTTTTCGGTCATTAGAAGAATGAAAATAGCATATGTCTAATGTTCTAATAGTGACACTGCCAAATGCATTCCTATAATATTAACTAGATTTTAATACAGTTTAGAACATGATAGAAGGATGAAAATATATGTATATGTTACGAACCATCTAGGGTGTATCACAATCTACAGATTATTCGCAAAAATGTTTGTGTCTTTAAATGGCTCGTTGGCAATACCTTGTATATCAACTGTTGATTCAAATGGATGTTGTTTTGATTCACAAATAAACTTGACACACAACTATATGTACTCCATAGGTTGATTGTCTGTGTTACAAGGTAATATAAAACTGAGTAACAAAGACGAATTTCTAAAAAAGGTAAAACCGCATTTCCACAAGCTTACATGTATATGTAAATGTATATGTATATTATATTTTTCTTCTTTTGTTTAATCTTTTCAAAAAACGTTCTTTAGTTAATGTGTAGTTTTACCTTTGCCCATGTACAGTTGAGACAATTCAACGTCTATACATGTACGTATTTAAACCGTTTTATCTGCATATAATCGTCTAAAACTTTTATGTTCAATACTGTGTAAAGATCGAAATTATTTTTAAAATTCATTAAGTAAATTAAAAAGATAGAGCCAAGAAATATACAAAAGAATAGTTTATTTTAGAGATTTTGGCATAAATGTTTCTCTTATAGATCAAATATTCACACTACAAGCCAGCCACCCTTGAAGACGAAATCGAGATTTTACGTCTTCTTCCTTAACACTTTTACTGTGAAAACCACAATGTACTCTTCAACATTTGGGATGAAAAAAGAACTCCTTAACTTTATTATGTCTATGTATTCTCACCTATTCGCCTCTATCAAATGTCTGTTGTATTTAATATAATTAACATTTTTGAACGAAATCTGTTAAGACTGTTAAATGTTAGGACAAAGTTACAGATGTCGCTTCACACTCCCGATTCTAAACGCTGATGGAAAATTAGGCCAAGCCGTATACTAAAATGCGGTCGCCTTAAACCAATATAATGATTTGTATTTAGATTAAAACATAACTCACTGATAAAACCTATTGTTTCTGACACAAAAATTGTATAGAGTCTATTTTGGGTCATTATGTGACCTTTCTGTGGAACAAACTGTTATCAAGCTACAGGGAAGATATCCGATACTTTCACTGTGACCAGTGACTGATATAATTTCTTACCCAAGCAGGCAAAGATATGCCGGGTATGAAAGTTTTCATAATGGTCATGAGAATTCCAAATTTTCTAAATATAACTTGCATTTTGATTGGTTGACGGAACTTTACGCCCATTCATGAATTGGTAAGCTGTCACAAAGATGAACAATTTCGAACATACCAATCCCAAATCACACGTCACAGTAAAACATATAAAATAGAACATCATGTTCAATCTAATGTATGTTTCCGAGACCGTATTTAAAGTACTACACTTACAAGAAGAAGCAGCATGCAAGAATGGCCGGCTGCACTGCCGTGACGTCATTTACATGACGTCATTTGGCAACGTTATTACACTCCTATTTGGGTTCCAACAGACCAATTGTCAGTTCACGTTTTCACTAATTATCTCTCATTGTGCGGCATTGTTTATAATATAAACGAATTGTTTTCTATGTCCGTAAACCATTTGGGAATAAATTTCAACATTTATTTTAGAATCTTTCTAAAATAAGAGCAAACTATTTAGATGTGTGCACCTTGAAGGTGTTAGAGTTTATGAATGACGTATGAGTACAATTTGTATTATACAGTCTAATCAAAGATCGTGTATTCGCGTCTCTTTTTTTAGATTTTCACTCATTAAAATGATTTTGGATAAGAAAAAGAATAACCAACTCGGTGCTCGGAATTACGAATTATCTGTCCCTCGTGAATTATTATGTCAAACTCCTCACTAAAGCTCGGGACATAAAATATAAACTTTAAACTACTCTCGATATAATAAACATGGTATTAGTCCAGAAAAGACAGATATCCTATTTTATTATCTGAATTTAAGCTTTTACAAATATATTCATTATCATCAATCAAAGCTAAATTTCGTTTTTGGAAAGAATTAATTCTGAAATTGTGGAAACCTATTCTCTTTGATATAATGGTCGTTTTAACTATATATATTTATCTTCTAAATAAAAGTATAAATGAGAATGACATTACCCCAGTATATTGCCATAGACCTTATTTGTTTCAACCTCTGGAGAATCCATACTAAGAAAATCCAGTTAAAGAAAGGTAACTGTCTAACCTCTGATGCCAACTTAAATTAAGATACCTTTATCAATCCATTTTAACAAGTGGCTACTTTAAAAAAAAGTAACCAATACGGGGTGGGCTAATATATTTTATTGCAAGGTATATTTGTTCAAAAAAATGTGTAGAGGAACAGTAACTTATATTTCTTTACACGAATATTGCATGGGTCAGTAATGTTTGAATAAATGTGATAATATTTAGTTGCTGAACAAATGTTTGTTTTAATATGATGGGCAGGTGTTTTTCATACTATATAAGGAATATATTGCAGGGCCGAAACAATGGCATTACCCAAAAGAGGCAATGGAATATAAGAATGAAGAACAATTTTATGGATACACAACTTCTTTATTCTGTGTAAGCGACGTTTCGACATAGATACTAATGTCGTTGTCAAGCAGGTTTACAACGACATTAATTTCTATGTCGAAATGTCGCATACACAGAATAAACTAGTTGTGTATCCATGAAATTGTTCTTCATTCTTCATCACCTCAATTTCTAGAATGCTCATCAAAGAAGGGAATATAAGATTTATTGTTTTTTTTTGCTGTAATGACATATTGGTGAGAACATTTTGGAAAAATTTTGATAAGAATATAAGTTATTGGCAAATGTATTGTTTAAGTTGGTCCAAAGAGGCCTTTTTAGGGATACGCAATACGCAAACTGGATTCATTATACAACGCTGCAATATTTTCTAACCTAAACAATAAAGCCATGTTACTCACAGCCAAACAGAAATATGATTGCGGCCTTCTAGGGTTATCGCACAAACTCATGCTTGCATGTCACAGTCGGTTTACTACCGAAGTTTAGGAATATCCCACATCAAGCCTCAGCAATGCCTGACTGTACGTTTTCAGAGACACTGTTTATTAAAGGTTTGATAACTTTTAGTGTTTTATAAACTGGTGTGAAAGGCTGTTTTTCATTTGTAGGAAAGCAAGAGTTTTAGAAATAATTGATGATTTGGTATATCACGTTCTTTGTATTTAGAAATTATTTATTTTCATATTTAATCTGAGGATTTCCGTAAATAGTTTTCGCAAGTGATAATATGTACTGCCAACGATGGTCGGGTCAGCAAAGACAATGCGGCGAGGTCACCGGGCTGATAGGAAGCAGGCTATCCTGATTACAGCATTGACCATGCTTATTAGCTTTAAAGCGATATATTTAGCCACAGTGAGCATCCCTAACAACAGTAGTACACTGCCTAGGTTCACAGCGCATGCGCACTGAGGGTATCAAGTTACCCATGCGAGCTAGCCAAACTCACCACTATATATCCGCGCGGTGGCTAATGGCACCCCGCAAACATAATTCCAACCTATATTTAACAACTAGTCGCCATAGCAACCCACGTGCTGCACGTACTGCACGCTCTTTTCTTGGAAGTTAGGCTACCCTTGTCACACATTACTGAATGTGACGATTGTTTTATAAACACTGATTCTAAATGTCCCGGGAACATACAAATTATTGCCAGCAGATTATGACAAAAATATTCTCATTGATTATAAAATAGAGCAAAATACCGAGTTGGGTAAAACATTTATTCCAATATCTGTAGAAAATACATAATTAACTAACTAACTAAATAACCGCCAACAATTATATATTTCGATTTCCTTCATTGCTCATAAACTTTATTTTTCTTTCGTGTCTTTGTATACAGTGTGTGAGCTAGACCACAATTCATTGCGCTTGAAAATAATAGACTTGAACTATATTTAGACTGGAAAACACCTTACTAATTAGTGCAATTTCTCGGCTTATTTGGGTTGAAAACATCTGTGAAAAATTAACTGTATATATTTCACGGAGATAGATTTTTGATAAGTTTCCGATATGTTCATCAACATCCTTGATTGCACTTTAACTTGTGAAAAGAAGTGACCTTCACGAACCCAACCGTAACACACATGTACACTGGGTATTCTTAACCTAACATGATCTTTTATGGATCAAATTTACATATATACATATGTATATCAATACCGACTATCAATAATGCTAGTCAAGCATAACAATGCATAATAGTTTACTTCCCTTTGGTTAAGGAGAGAAAAAACAAACTTACTTTGCTGTTCAACCGAGACGTTTGGTGTGTAACAGCTATTTCGAACAGGCATTCACACGACTTACCGTTAAGTTCCAAATAGATGTATGCCATATTTCAGTCGTAGTTCGATGTTTTATGTCTAATACAGCCCCTATGTCGTTCTTAATTCCCAGTGTTAATTTGATCATAAGAGTCATTTATTTATTCAGCCTGGATAATATAATGATCAAGTCGCAAATACAACAATCACTGAGCGCAGGTCATTTGCTAAATATTGAGGCCATGTTTCTTTTGTTGTATCGATGTTTACATGCTGTGAACATGAGACTTGACATTTGTTTGGTTTCATACAAATACACCGTCTTGTTTTAAAGGGAAACGATAAATGATGAGATTACTTAGATTTATTCATGCTATTGTAATAAAATAATTTCATCAACACAAACTGCAAAGCTTTATAATTTCATGAATTAATTCTGACGAAACATGATTAATTGTTTTCCCATAGAACGATCAAATTTACAAACAAAATACGTGTATCCCCAAAACAATCTTTGTCAATAAAGACCAGCCTATCGAATTACTTCACCATATATGTGTACACCTATTACAAGCCTGTTCAAGCCAAGACGCGTTGCCTGGTTATCATGTTACAAATTGTCTTACAGCTAGCGGCATTCAGTGATCAGTGCTTATTGTCACGTTATTCTACCGTAGTTCTTGTAAACTATTTTATTTGTAATATCCTGTTACTAATACCATATTCACAACAACTGCTACTGCTACTACCATCATCAATACTACTACTACTACTACTACTACTACTACTACTACTACTACTACTACTACTACTACTACTACTACTACAGCATCAATACTTCTACTTCTACCATCATAATAACTATTGTCACTACCATCAATGTTGATTTGCATTGCGATAAAATAGGTGCAGCACCTATTTTCATCGCATCGGATCGCATCGCATTGACGCATCTGACGTAGTGTGCGCGGCCAATGAAAAATACACTGTCTGCGTTTTTTTATGCATCGCATGACGCATCGCAAGAAAAATCTGACGTAGTGTGCGCCCAGCCTAGCGTTTTCTATAAATAAACTAGGAATTCGATCACATACATATAAATCACATATGGGGATGTATAGTAAGTTTGACAATGACTATGTTATGAGAAAGTTTAGAGAAACATAATTATATTAAGCACTTTTTAAAAGAATACGCCATTTTTATCAGGAATTATAACTGACACACATATTTAAGATATATTTAACTAAAAATGTAACATGTTGTGCACGGTTGAACGAACAAACAAATTTAGTATAATTTAGAATTTAGAATAATAGAGGGTCACCGGACGTTTTTCGTGAAAGAAAAAACTGTTTTTGATGAAAAAAGAGACTGATGAAAAAAACCGACGTTGATGAAAAAACCGACTTTGATAAAAAAAGCTGATTTTGATGAAAAAAACGACTTTGATGAAAAAAACGACTGATGAAAAAAACGACTTTGATGAAAAAAACTGACTTTGATGACAAAAATGACGTTGATGAAAAAAAACGAATTATATGAATAAAACAAACTTGGATTTAAAAAAATGAATTTCATGAAAAGAATGAATTTGATGGAATAAGATTATTTTGATGAAAAAAATCATTTAAATGACAAAACGACTTTGATGAAGAACTGACTTTGATGAAAAAAAACAACTTTGATGAAAAAATGACTTTTGATGAATCCATTGACAATTGAATTTGATAATAAATGAATTTACTTATGAAGAAAAAGACAAATGATTGTTGCAAAATAAACAGACTTTGAAATACAATGATTATACAAAGGATCATTTAAAAAATGGGCAAAATATAACTTTAAAGGGGAAAGGGATAAAATTCAATGCTTAAAATAGTTTGATAACACATATTAATTTTGATAAAAAATACTTTTATGAGGAAAATGAAACCAAAGATAATGGCAGAGGAAAGTCTTCTTTGTTGGAATTGGCTATTACTAATAAGATAATTCACTTTAAAGCTATATCAATGCTTTCAATAACTACTACTTAGAGTTATGACACCCCAAATGTGGATAGATTAAATCAATTAGGGCCAAAACAGTTTCAGAACAGACATTCCTTTTCATAATTCAACATAGATGTTGATAAATCGAGTATTTACAAGTTATGAAAACATCTTCTACCAATACATTCTAATACTTAATGGCGCTGTAGCACGCAATTCTTACTGAAATAAAGTAACCTCACAAAAAGATAAATACATGGCTAGATAAAACTCCTTAATAAAAATAGGTAAAAATGTACATGGTTCAGTTAAATCCATTTCCCTTCGAGTGGCCATTTTAATGTGTTCTAAAGTTTAGCTATCCAACTATGGATAGATGCAAGAAATACACAGTTTAGCATGGACATGCTATTAAAGACATTATTTTTCTTTAAAACATAAACTATTACCATAAATGAAGTGCTTACATGTTAAAACACCTACTTTTAACATTACACTATTAAAATAAATGAAGTTTGATACCGGCTAGTCTAAAGTTCAGCTATCCCAACTATGGATAGATCCCAGAAACACACAGTTTAGCATGGACATGCTATTAAAGACATTATTTTTCTAAAATACATAAACTATTCTCATAAATTAAGTGCTTACATGTTAAAACACCTACTTTTAATATTACACTATTGAAATAAATGAAGTTTGGTACCAGCTAGTCTAAAGTTTAGCTATCCAACTATGGATAGATCCCAGAAACACGCAGCTTAGCATGGAAATGCTATTAAAGACATTATTTTTCTTAAACATAAACTATTATCATAAATGAAGTGCTTAGATGTTAAAACACATACATTTATCATTACACTAATAAAATAAATGAAGTTTGATACCGGCTAGTCTAAAATTTAGCTATCCCAACTATGGATAGATCCCAGAAACACACAGTTTAGCATGGCAATACTATTAAAGACATCATTTCTAAAATACATAAACTATTATAATAAATTAAGTGCTTAGATGTTAAAACACCTACTTTTAACATTACACTATTAAAATAAATGAAGTTTGATACCGGCTAGTCTAAAATTTAGCTATCCAAACTATGGATAGATCCCAGAAACACACAGTTTAGCATTGAAATACTATTAAAGACATTATTTTTCTTAAATACATAAACTATTATCATAAATTAAGTGCTTAGATGTTAAAACACATACATTTATCATTACACTATTAAAATAAATGAAATTTGATAACGGCTAGTCTAAAGTTTAGCTATCCCAACTATGGATAGATCCCAGAAACACATAGTTTAGCATGGATATGCTATTTAAGGCATTCTTTTTCATAAATACATATACGATTGTAATGAAAAAATGTATTTAACAAAAATAATGTCTTTAATAGCATTTACATGCTAAGCTGCTAATTTGATTTTTTTTTTCTTACTCTTAATAGTCGTACCGTACTCAAATTTGACAGGTATCATTGTCATTTTCTAACTTCTGTTTACCCGTGGATATTCCAAATTACTCTCAATATGAATTAGTTTCAAGTACATTAATGTTTATGGCTAATGGGTCGTACTTTTCCCCTTCTTCTATGCTATGCCGTCGTTTGTGCGAATACCTTTGCCATGGTATGACGTCAAAATGATTCACCAATTTGACATTAAAATGTTGCATTCCTATCACAATGCTATAGGGCAAGCTTAAGGTTTACTATGTGATGCCGTAGATAAATATTCATTTCCATCTGAAACGATGCGGTAAATATTTTAAGTGACCTAGTGGAGTGTCGTTGTTCGGGGTTACCTATGAGCTGCTGCAAATGTATAAAACACCGAGTATTCACAATTTATTTACCTGACCTGACCTCAACACTTACAGAAATGGCACACTCGTAGAGTCCTTTCTGCTCAGAGATGTGTACGCAGAAAGAGAGTTTGCCCCAAACGCCTGATAACTGACGATCATGTTACAACTTAGATAAATTATCGCATTTGTACAATTAAAATTGCAAGTGTTGATATAAAAACAGACAGAAAATCAAGGGGACATTTATTGAGATCATTAGAAGTATTGAAACTCAGTGGTCAGCTACATTAGATCAGCTGGATTAAGATAAGCCATAGCTTGATAGTAACGTTGAAATTTCAACAATTAAACTATAACATTGAGGGACTTGTTCAATTCCAACATTTATAACAGAACAGTTAAAAAAGTTCTATAATGACATTGAATCGAAAGTCTTTGTAAAGGGAGTAGTAGATTATTGTGGGTTATAAATACCTGCCACAGGTTTAGGTCTGCCCAAACCTTCCGCAGGTATTTTTAACCCACATAGGTTTGCTGTATCTAGCAAACCTTCCACGAACTCTGACCCCGACACCGACCTACGACCCCGGCACCTACGTCAGAGACCTTATCTATACATGTATATGTAGGTCATAGAATCGATTTTGGATTTGACAGTATTTACTTTGCAATTAAGGTTGAGATATGACACGAGACCAACAGATTAAATGGAAATAGGTCGATTCATTTTTGCCGATGTGAATATTATATTATGTGTTGAATATTTTGGACTATGTGAAATATTATTTCTGTGTTAAATAGCAATGTGCAATATGCAATGTGCAACGTGCAATGTGCAATCTCGGAACCCGGAAATAATGTAAATAGATAGATGACGTCACATGGAAATAGGTCGATTCATTTTTGCCTATGTGAATATTATATTCTGTGTTGAATATCTGGACATAACAATGAGTTTATTATCCCAAGGAAATAAATTGTTTATAAAGTAGCAGTATAGTGATGATCATCTCATGCTCCTTGTGCAATGTGCAATGTGCAATATCGGAAACCGGAAATGATGTAAATAGATGGATGACGTCACAAATCATCATGCTCCTTGTGCAATGTGCAATGTGCAAAATCGGAAACCGGAAATGATGTTAATAGATGGATGACGTCACAAATTAGATATACTGATGAGATTATGACATCACATACTTTAATTAAAATATTCATAATGGAATGGCAAGACGATAAATGTGATAAACTATTATAATGATGATAATTATCCGAGGTGAATTCATTCGTAGACTTGCTCAAGATAGTGAACTGAATGAATCAAGGGGTTATACAGGCTTGAATATATTTCGCCTTCAAAATAAATTGTGTAGCCTTCAACTTCATCCCTGAATAATCTAGACTTAACTGGTACAGAATACAAACACATAGCTATAGTTAAGACTCTCTTATTTATTCATGACAGATAGTCAGTGATACATAGCAAGGGGTTCAACAGACATTTTCTGCATATAGTATTGGAAACATAATATATAACTGATTTGTGACATGTACACAGCAAGACGTTCTACAAGTACACAATCGACACTCGGTATAAGAAATATGAAAAATGTCTCTGATACAATTTAAAGTCTCTGTTCTCTTATGGCTTATTCCATAGGATAGGGAACGTCCTTAAGTCTTATCCTTGGTGTTTATTCGCCGCCCAGGAGGTCCCAAATTCACGACTCCTTTCACATAGAGGGAAATTGGACGCTTCTTATCACCCTTCTTCTTCTTCTTGTTGATAGGATCATGTAATGTTTTAATGATGTGAACCGTTTTGGAATTGGCTAATTTAGAACGCATCCTGTCTCCCTGAACGCCAAGAGTCGACTGATAATGATATCACTGGAAGCGTTTGTTATTCTACTCACTCTGCTCGTCATCTGCATTAGCCCCGCCGTTTTCGGTAGCCATATCCGAGTCAGAGTCGCTCTCAATTTCAGGCATATCCAGGTGAGTCAGAATGTCACTCAGTTTAGGTTTCGTATCGGGTGAACGACGGACCTTACTTTTGAGGGTGGACTGGTCCATTGACGGATCCATGTCGCCCAGACTGACGAGAAGGGGTAGAAACATGGGAGCCTCTTTAAAGTATTGGGTAAACTCTAGGATACTGTTGAGACTTTCGGCCAGTTTAATTTCCCAAAGCTGTTTCATTTTTCTGTCTATCCATTCTGCCGTCCGACCGAGTCGCTGGTATTTTTGTCGTTTGACTCTCATCACGTCTTGATAAAGGGTATAGACCCGTTTCCAGATACGTTGCAAGCCTACGTTTTGCCATTCCTCTGCTCCCGTGTCGGTGACTGGCCAGTGGCGTGGAGGCGGAGGAGCAGGTTGGACAGTGGGATCACTACTTCCACCACCTTTCTGACCTTTCTGCTGTAGTCCCTCATCCTCGGTGTCACTGTCGTAGATGACGCGTTTCCTCTTGTTGGATTTGAAAGCGCCTTGATGATCTGCCGGGCACCAAGATCGTATATGGTGTTGCAACGAATCAACATCACTCAGCAACGTGCCGCAGGATGTACAAGCCGTTGCCATGGTGAAAGGTCCAGACTCTTCGCTCGAAAGGGATGCAGTGTCGTCCAGAAGGGAATGGGACGTGTGTTCAGCTCGAACGTAACGACCTGTCTGAAGATCTGAGTTAGGTGAGACTTCTTTTATCTCTTGGTGGTGTTGCGAACCACCACCGCCCTGCTGACGGTTGGTTGTATTCCGTTGTGACAGGACGTTGAGATGTAGTCTATTCGTTTCAGTCGTAGAAGGTTTGAGATCCACCGTTAGGTTTCCATAAGGTGTTTCAACAGCTCTCTCGTAAACTTTAACCCACATAGGTTTGCTGTATCTAGCAAACCTTCCACGAACTCTGACCCCGACACCGACCTACGACCCCGGCACCTACGTCAGAGACCTTATCTATACATGTATATGTAGGTCATAGAATCGATTTTGGATTTGACAGTATTTACTTTGCAATTAAGGTTGAGATATGACACGAGACCAACAGATTAAATGGAAATAGGTCGATTCATTTTTGCCGATGTGAATATTATATTATGTGTTGAATATTTTGGACTATGTGAAATATTATTTCTGTGTTAAATAGCAATGTGCAATATGCAATGTGCAATGTGCAATGTGCAATCTCGGAACCCGGAAATAATGTAAATAGATAGATGACGTCACATGGAAATAGGTCGATTCATTTTTGCCTATGTGAATATTATATTCTGTGTTGAATATCTGGACATAACAATGAGTTTATTATCCCAAGGAAATAAATTGTTTATAAAGTAGCAGTATAGTGATGATCATCTCATGCTCCTTGTGCAATGTGCAATGTGCAATATCGGAAACCGGAAATGATGTAAATAGATGGATGACGTCACAAATCATCGTGCTCCTTGTGCAATGTGCAATGTGCAAAATCGGAAACCGGAAATGATGTTAATAGATGGATGACGTCACAAATTAGATATACTGATGAGATTATGACATCACATACTTTAATTAAAATATTCATAATGGAATGGCAAGACGATAACTGTGATAAACTATTAATAATGATGATAATAAAAATAATGATAATTATCCGAGGTGAGTTCATTTGTAGACTTGCTCAAGATAGTGAACTGAATGAATCAAGGGGTTATACAGGCTTGAATATATTTCGCCTTCAAAATAAATTGTGTAGCCTTCAACTTCATCCCTGAATAATCTAGACTTAACTGGTATTAGTAATCCCTAAACATTATTTATAGCATGACTGTCTCTGGAAAGTGAGTGTCAAGTTTATATCCAAAACGTATTTGTTAAAGGCTGAAAGTTTACCAGATAGAAGAGAGGGGTTTGTTGGTTTAACCAAGTAAGCGAAAGTCCAACTCGGCTTGTCAATTTAATGTTTGCTTGACTAGATTCATTCATGGCTGTATGTTTGTCACTCAGAGAGGTATTTAATTTATTCAGTGAATGACTTTTGATAGGTCGCTGTTCTGCTTTTATTGTCATAGCTTACCTATGCTATGTATTGATTGTAAAGCATTCATGAGCAAGTCTAGGTACTTCCATTTCGCCCTCTATATACCGCTTCGCTTTCATAGAATAGATGTATTCGACTTACACCTTGGGTCTATGCACTATATCGTGGTGTATACCCCCTCTCCATACATTATGAAGGTGTTTTATCATTTCGTCATGAATCATTGAGATAGTTCCAATTTATATCATGACATATATTATCTAGCGTAAATGCTTTATGTTAGATTTATCATGAATATTCACTATGACAAGCAAGAGATAAGACTAATGGATAGAACGTATAAAAATAATATGAAAGTAATCATTTTAAAGTAATCATTTTAAAGTATGTTGATGCTATGTCATGCGTGAACAATTCATCAACGTTTCCATAATAAGTACTGTTATGTTCCATGATGATGAAGACTGTTATACATGTATAGATGTATTGCTTTTTGCAAGAACATGTCCCGATCACTCGGTGGCACACACACACACTATCTAGCAGACATAAACTCAATATTCTCGTGTTGTTTCCATAGAAATGGACAGTGTTACCATAGAGTTGGGAGATCTATGGGTAGCAGATACCGACCCTATTATCGATACAAACACGACTCAACAAATTGATCTTCTTCTATGAAAATAGGCAGAAAGCTCTCTCTTCCTTCATTTTCGACAGAGACTCTCAACGTATCAGTCGTGTTGAGTTTATGCTTAACAACGTACGATGGGAAGGAAAGTGTACGTTCCGGATACCCAGAAGTTTATAGACTTTCTACATCGCAGAAGTAAAGGTGAAAAAATGGTGAAAGCTCGCCCGGGTTCGGGTCTCATCCTCATCACATCACCACCACCACCAACGGCACCACCACCACCTAATGAGGACGTGGTCCAGAAAGCAGAGACGAAACGACAGAAGCGTACTACGAAACGCAAACGAGAGGACGACCTATCTCCTCCTCTCGAGGTACATGGCTCTGCCAAACGAAGGGAGATAACTCTCAATCCGAGAGATATATTTGTATAGTTACAATGTTGTGTCCCTACAGCGCATGCGCCTCATTTAAAATATAAGCATCGGTTAGAGACTGATCGTTACTCAGGTGAACGGGGAAGATGGGAGTGGACTCTTTACCTGTGTGTACTGCAAGACTAAATTGAAATACACGTATCAACGTTTCATAGTACATTGAGACAAGTATACTGTGAGAAGAAAATTAGCTATCCACTTTCCTTCATGCTCTTGTGACGACAACAAGATACTATAAAACACCAGCACAGAAGGAACAGAATGACATTTTCCCTCTTACCAGCAAACGGATAAGACGTTTTTTAAAATGAAGACGAGAACTTCAGAAGATAGTGTTGTTCCGAGAGATATATTCTCAACGTTTGGCAAGACGACCCAAGCTAGGAAATCCAAGATTTCTAAAGCAAAGTCTTCATTGAAGAGGCGACAGGTTACCTCTCAGAAGGAACCTGTTACCCATCAGAAAAAGAAGAAAAAGAACTCGAAACGGACTGCATCTAAAGGGAGGGATCATAGGAAACCGACTGTAGTGAACATACAACACATCTCGACGACACAAGGTGTTGTGGACAGGGCTCTAGCTGCGCTAAAGAGACAGAGGCTAGAAAAGTATAAAAAGACTTCTTCTCAACCTCTCCTCACATATCTGTATTAGATCAGAATGGAGCGGGTCGCCTGTCCAGATTGTGGGAAGAGTTTTACACGAAATGACAACCTATTGAGACATCAGAAGCAGAGGCATGGGTGGACTCCTTACACACCTCCACCTCCTCAACCTCCTAAGAGTGGCCAGTGGAGCAGTCAGTCTCCACTTCCTCCTCCTCCTCCTCCTCCTCCTCCTCAGAGTGGCCAGTGGAGCGGTCAGTCTCCGCCTCCTTCTCCGCCTCCTCCACCTCCTCCTCTACCTCAGAGTGACCAGTGTCAGCCTCCTCGTCCTCCTCCTCCTCCGCCTCCTCATGACGAGCGATTCCAGCTCGAGATTCCCTCCAACGCTCTCGTGGTCGGGCCAAGCGGTTCGGGGAAGAGTGTATTCGTCTTCAACCTATTACGACATGGTTTGATTCAACCATTACCAGATTCTATCGTTTGGTGTTATTCCGTGTGGCAACCTCTATACGAGAGCATTCGTCAAGTCTTACCCCAGGTCCAGTTTGTGAAAGGACTACCCTATAACCTGGAGGAGGACAACTACTTCGATGCCCATAAGCAGAACGTGTTGGTTCTAGACGATTTTCTGGCCGAAGCCAAGAATGACAAGCGGATATCCCGTCTGTTTACTCAAACTTCCCATCACAAAAATGTATTGATCTTTCTCCTATTGCAAAACCTGTTCCCGAGAGGCAAGGAATCTCGAGACATTGCTCTCAATTCACATTACGTGACCCTGTTCAACTCGCCTGTAGACAGACAACAGGTGAAGGTATTTGCGAGAAGAATATTCCCTGATGATATAGGTAGATTCATGAGTGTTTACGAGAGAGCTGTTGAAACACCTTATGGAAACCTAACGGTGGATCTCAAACCTTCTACGACTGAAACGAATAGACTACATCTCAACGTCCTGTCACAACGGAATACAACCAACCGTCAGCAGGGCGGTGGTGGTTTGCAACACCACCAAGAGATAAAAGAAGTCTCACCTAACTCAGATCTTCAGACAGGTCGTTACGTTCGAGCTGAACACACGTCCCATTCCCTTCTGGACGACACTGCATCCCTTTCGAGCGAAGAGTCTGGACCTTTCACCATGGCAACGGCTTGTACATCCTGCGGCACGTTGCTGAGTGATGTTGATTCGTTGCAACACCATATACGATCTTGGTGCCCGGCAGATCATCAAGGCGCTTTCAAATCCAACAAGAGGAAACGCGTCATCTACGACAGTGACACCGAGGATGAGGGACTACAGCAGAAAGGTCAGAAAGGTGGTGGAAGTAGTGATCCCACTGTCCAACCTGCTCCTCCGCCTCCACGCCACTGGCCAGTCACCGACACGGAAGCAGAGGAATGGCAAAACGTAGGCTTGCAACGTATCTGGAAACGGGTCTATACCCTTTATCAAGACGTGATGAGAGTCAAACGACAAAAATACCAGCGAATCGGTCGGACGGCAGAATGGATAGACAGAAAAATGAAACAGCTTTGGGAAATTAAACTGGCCGAAAGTCTCAACAGTATCCTAGAGTTTACCCAATACTTTAAAGAGGCTCCCATGTTTCTACCCCTTCTCGTCAGTCTGGGCGACATGGATCCGTCAATGGACCAGTCCACCCTCAAAAGTAAGGTCCGTCGTTACACGAAACCTAAACTGAGTGACATTCTGACTCACCTGGATATGCCTGAAATTGAGAGCGACTCTGACTCGGATATGGCTACCGAAAACGGCGGGGCTAATGCAGATGACGAGCAGAGTGAGTAGAATAACAAACGCTTCCAGTGATATCATTATCAGTCGACTCTTGGCGTTCAGGGAGACAGGATGCGTTCTAAATTAGCCAATTCCAAAACGGTTCACATCATTAAAACATTACATGATCCTATCAACAAGAAGAAGAAGAAGGGTGATAAGAAGCGTCCAATTTCCCTCTATGTGAAAGGAGTCGTGAATTTGGGACCTCCTGGGCGGCGAATAAACACCAAGGATAAGACTTAAGGACGTTCCCTATCCTATGGAATAAGCCATAAGAGAACAGAGACTTTAAATTGTATCAGAGACATTTTTCATATTTCTTATACCGAGTGTCGATTGTGTACTTGTAGAACGTCTTGCTGTGTACATGTCACAAATCAGTTATATATTATGTTTCCAATACTATATGCAGAAAATGTCTGTTGAACCCCTTGCTATGTATCACTGACTATCTGTCATGAATAAATAAGAGAGTCTTAACTATAGCTATGTGTTTGTATTCTGTACCAGTTAAGTCTAGATTATTCAGGGATGAAGTTGAAGGCTACACAATTTATTTTGAAGGCGAAATATATTCAAGCCTGTATAACCCCTTGATTCATTCAGTTCACTATCTTGAGCAAGTCTACGAATGAATTCACCTCGGATAATTATCATCATTATAATAGTTTATCACATTTATCGTCTTGCCATTCCATTATGAATATTTTAATTAAAGTATGTGATGTCATAATCTCATCAGTATATCTAATTTGTGACGTCATCCATCTATTAACATCATTTCCGGTTTCCGATTTTGCACATTGCACATTGCACAAGGAGCATGATGATTTGTGACGTCATCCATCTATTTACATCATTTCCGGTTTCCGATATTGCACATTGCACATTGCACAAGGAGCATGAGATGATCATCACTATACTGCTACTTTATAAACAATTTATTTCCTTGGGATAATAAACTCATTGTTATGTCCAGATATTCAACACAGAATATAATATTCACATAGGCAAAAATGAATCGACCTATTTCCATGTGACGTCATCTATCTATTTACATTATTTCCGGGTTCCGAGATTGCACATTGCACATTGCACATTGCATATTGCACATTGCTATTTAACACAGAAATAATATTTCACATAGTCCAAAATATTCAACACATAATATAATATTCACATCGGCAAAAATGAATCGACCTATTTCCATTTAATCTGTTGGTCTCGTGTCATATCTCAACCTTAATTGCAAAGTAAATACTGTCAAATCCAAAATCGATTCTATGACCTACATATACATGTATAGATAAGGTCTCTGACGTAGGTGCCGGGGTCGTAGGTCGGTGTCGGGGTCAGAGTTCGTGGAAGGTTTGCTAGATACAGCAAACCTATGTGGGTTAAAAATACCTGCGGAAGGTTTGGGCAGACCTAAACCTGTGGCAGGTATTTATAACCCACAATAATCTACTACTAAAGGGATTCGCGTCAACTCCCTTTGAAATAGGATGCCGCCAGGCTGACCCGTTAGCGCCATATATTTTTCTTGTGTGTTGACATCTTGGGCATTATGATACGAAACAATAAAAACATAACAGGGTTTAAACTTGGAAATATAGAATATCTTCTGTCACAGTTCGCAGATAACACAACTCTTACTCTTGAAGGATCTGTTATTTCACATCTGTTTAGAACAAGACATAATGTATCGTATTATACCAGTTTGCACCATTTCAAAGAAATAAAGATAAAGACACATATGTTTGTCAGCAATACATCACCACGACACCAATCAGGGGAAATGTTCCTTAAAGACCAGTGCTCGCAAATAAAACTGCTTCAAAAAATTTCTTTTGGGGAGAACAGTCGTAAGGGTTAGTTCGGCTTCGGGTCAAGGCTTCGAATCCCGCCAGGGGCTCTGCAACTTTGTCTGCTGTAGTGAACAGTTTTACTTGCAGTAAGGTGTGGGTACAATGCACAGTATCACGTAGTTCGCCTTTTCCAGTCGATGCTCTCAGGTTTCAACGTAACACACAGCCACCATGGCGTTGCAGGCTTTCTCCCTGTAATAACACTACTAGCCGTGATATGAGTGAAAAACTCTTGAAAGTGGCGTTAAACCCCAACTCACCTCACCTCAAAGCATTTGAAAACTAAACCCTGCAAACGCTGGAGTGAATGAAGGCGCGCTATGGAGCTTCCGGTATTTCTATGGTCACTGAATATTCATGAGCTAGCCATCGCGAGACGTTTCACCCGAAAATGGGTCTGCAGGGTATTCTTAGTATTTCATGTAAAGCTTGTAATGGCCTTGACCAGGTATGATTCATGCCTCAATGTCAGCTTGTTCTCGTGACTGATAAGAGGTATGAACTCTGGCTTGTTGTAGCATTGATTTAGAGGAACTATAAATGTATTGCATGCTGTGTCATGTGCACATTTTACTGTATCCAATTGAGAATAAGACCCGGTCAAGCTTGTGTAACTTGTTTGTGACTGTCAAAGATATCAAATATAACTACAAAATAGCTTCTTGATAAAATATTTAATTAACTTAAAAGTGTTTTCTGAGTGATTTTACCCATGTTAATGTTCACCCTTGTTGCAAGACTGGTAGCAAAAATTCCAAACAGGTTTGCTTTTTATGAACGTTTATGTTCATATAATTTAATATAAGATTTTAATTACTAAGATTAAAATGATCCTTTTTGACAAGACAATATTTCACATTATTATAACCAAATACCTATCATTTTTATGCATAGTTTATATTCCGTAAAATAGTAGTAAAAAAGTGTTTAAGGCATTGAATGACGGGATATATAAATTGCAAACTTGATAATCATGGAACCCCAGTATTTATTTATAAGTTCTTCTAACTACTTGTGTGGTCTGTTGTAACAGAACGAAACGGGGACATACTTGAATTTGAATAGCAAGTTATTAGAATATTAATGATAGATTGAAACTCCCCCATCTAAATAAATTAGATCAACTGATATATTAGGTTATACCGACTGTATATCCATGATATAGGACAGTCGATCTAAATTCATTTAGATTGAAAACTCCCTACTCTCTCAAGAAGTATATAATTTCTCGAGTAACTCCATGTGTTATTGTGCCCTGTGGAAATGCATATTTTGTGTACATGTACATATTATATAAATTTGTACATATTTTTGTTGGTGTGTACTTCGATCAGTTTTGGTGTCATTGTATCTGATTGATTTTAAAACTAGTAGTTATAATATCCTTTACCTCTAAACACATGTTTAACAAAGACATTTAACATTAAGATCTAAAAAATGTAACTAGTGGCGGCATAATGAGTTTAAAAGTGATTCTTGAAAATACTAAGTAGGTTATACTTCACACTCTGTTAGGCTTATAGATGCTAAGTTAGATATCATTGACGGTATGACTGACAGGTTCCTCCTTCAATATAGGTTTTAGAACACTTCATGTAAGGATAAAAAATAGAGCCATGGCCTCTGTAGCTCATCAGGAGATAATAAGTGGGGTATGTTATGGAGTGGACTTTATAGCAATGGTCAGATAATGGAATGTAGTAATAAGAATCTAGGTAGTGAAACGATTAAAGCAGTTTAAAAATATTTTGTTACCATAACTTTGCCAATCTGCTATATATATGTGTTGAAAGAGCAACACAAAGCTTTGAAATAAATTGCTGGTATCAAACATATAATAATGTGGTGGAGAGATCATACTATTTTTTAAGATCGTACACACATTATATAATAATGAATATACCGGGTACAATTCTTTGCATACAATTCACCACTGTAAGCTATTGCAATAATGGCCTGGGGCTGTAGAAGAAAATGAAAAAAACCTTTTTAGGTCATGACCCCTGCTAATTATTATCAAAATTGGTTACACATAAATCAACATTCGTTATGAATATCATACACCTTTGCATTATATTGTTTTAATTCTTAATTGCATTATGGCAATACCAACATTTATTACATAATGAATAGGAGTCTCAGTTTTTGAAAATCCCATTTCTCATAGGCTCCATTTCAATACTTAATAAATTGGTGAATTTTTTTTAGTAAATTCTTTTTCACCATTTCTTATAGGCTTCTTTTTCAATATTTGATAAAATGGTATTATTCTATGAATAAATTCTTTTTTAGAGTCAGTGAAAAGCAGTCTCACGCACAGTCTATGATAACACAGTGCTGCACAGAAGTTTGAAGTAACCTGAAACCTCTGTGTAACTATCAGTTTTCATTCTTCTGCCAGGAAGAGGTCAACACAATGCAATTACATAACATGCAGACACTGGACTCACAGCCAGTAAAATTTATATGTTAGATGCAGTTTTTCCTACAATTAATTATTTTTCTGTACTGGAGAAGATGATGAAAATAGGAATGATGTCACAATCTCATATAGCTACTTCTTTTATAGTCCTATGTTATCACCAGTCATCACTAGTCATATTCAGTTCACATATCTCATGTAAAATGAAAAAAATAATTCCTCTTCAAGTTATTCCTTCAAAGGGTATTCAATAGTTCTCATTTCAAATAGATTCACATTAAACATGTCCATGATGTAGACATCTATCTCATTTCTTGTTCCTATTGAATAAAATTAACTGCAAAGTTAATAGAAAACTAAATCAGTTATAAAGTATAAAATATGATATAAATAAGGTATACAAAATTGACTCGTACTGGAAATTCTCTTTAATTAATTAATTAATTCTCCAAATAATTACACTATATCATGAGATATTAAAAAACTCCATTAGTTACTCTTAAATTACAAAGAACATAATATTATATTTAATAAAAGATTATGTATTAAGTCTTTAGAATACTTTTAGACTTGTGTACCTTTATCAGCAAATTCACTTGCAAAATACAAATAATTACTCATATGTGAAATGTGAGACAAAGATAAATTATGACTTATAATTTTTGTTAGACCTCCAATTCTAAGTTTTTAATTCTAAATATCTCTTTTTCATCAGACATATTATATTCTCAAAGCACATGTTAGAACTCTCACATCAGAAAGATGAAATGCCTTTAACTCAGCTGTTTTCTTTAAAATTACCTCCCTTACCTACCTACTTACTGATTGAAGTGCACATATAATCTCAGAAAGATGCTGTAAACTGAAATAGGCTTTTAGGTTATGATCCCTGTGACCCATATTTGGGGTCACAGACTCACCAAATTTACAATTTAGAATCCCTTACAGCAAAGGAGTCTGTACATAAAATTTCAGCTCGCTAGAGCCATTGGGACTGGAGATGAAGATGAAAATAGCATTTTAGGTCATTGCCTCTGTGACCCAATATTTGGGGTCTCACTGTCACCAAATTTACAATTTAGAATCCCCTTCAGTCAAGGAGTATGTACATACAATTTCAGCTCTCTACGTTCATTGGGACTGGAGAAGAAGATGAAAATAGTTTTTTTTAGGTAATGACCCCTGTGAGCCACACTTGGGGTCACAGGGTCACCAAATCTACAATTTAGAAACCCTTTCAGCCAAGGAGTCTGTACATAAAATTTCAGCTCTCTGGAGTCATTGGTTCTGGAGAAGAAGATGAAAATAGCTTTTAAGGTTATGACCCCTGTGACCCACATTTTGGGTCACAGGGTCACCAAATTTACAATTTAGTATCCCCTTCAGCCAAGGAGTCTGTACATTAAATTTCAGCTCTCTGGAGTCATTGGTTCTGGAGAAGAAGTCGAAAAAGCGAAAAGTTTACGGACGGACGGGCGGATGGACGGACGCCATCCCATGCCATAAGCCCATCGGGCCTTTCAGGCCAGATGAGCTAAAAATTAAATGTTTCTCGGTCATTTTTTTCGTAAAAGTGATGAAGGCGGTAGGATTTTCTTTTTACTTTTTGTTGGAAATGATAGTGCCAAAGGAAAAATACATTATGTTTTTTTCATCAGAATATAGCTTGGAAATGCTAGAAGTATACAAAACAGAAGCACATCTATTCCTGCAGACCATTTAGTTGGTACGTGAACGGATTTTTGGATTAGCAAACATGATGCAGGAAATTCGTAATTTATTGTTTTAAATGACAATAAAAAGTTGTCACGTGAACAAATAAAAGTGATGCGCTGACGCCTGAGAAAAGTTGCATGTTTGTATTACAGGGAAAATGAAAGAACAAACATGTGTGTAAATCAGGGGTATGGGGGGCGAAACAATATTTTATTAGAAAAAACCCTTTGAGACTGGTTTCATATTCCCGCTACAAGTTGTAAATTTAATCAAATGTTTAACAGATTACAAATATCAACAACAAGATAATAAATAAACCCACCTGGACGCATTTCAGTTTCAATGATGTAATTATTCTACCCAGCTGGTTGTAACATGTTCCCGCAGTGAAACTGCACCTTGGTATGTCAATGGACGTCCTTTTTATAGTTTGGAAGTGTAAACAGTGTATGCATTTTCTGAACATTACTTAAAGGGATACAATATTGTAGAAGAAATGAGATGAAATTTACCAGAGAGAAAATCAGTTGAGACAGGGTCTTTAATACTGGCCAATATATTCCAAGTTCTTCTTTTGATAACACAATTGTTAAATACATTACACTTTAGTCCGGGACATAGAAGATGTAAATATAGCTTAATCTCCATGATTTTGATAATAATTCAACTATTTAATATAAATAAAATAGATACGATATCATGTTGGAACTGTTCATTATATATGTTGAGAGGTTTAGATATAAAATGTTAATCTGACGTCGTTACATACTATCGATTATGTGTTTTAGTGGTTAAGTAAGAACATGTAAACATGGCGTCGTTTCTAAACTGTAGATTATGTATGTTTCAGCAATATAAACATGTGTAAACCAGTGTCCCCGTGCTATCTAACAAATTCTTTGTTTTGTTTGGACACTGCATATATCAGGATCTCTATATGAGATGATTATATCACTGTCAGATAACTTTTAATACTCTTACATATTGCACAAGGTGTGTTAAATAACTCTGTAACGCAAGCTTCAATAGCTTTGCCTAAATCTTTTTATAACCGAAATCAATATATCTGCATAGCTGCAGTACTCTCTACGAGAGGTGCAAGTGCATATCAATCTGTCACATGCTATGTGTCTCACATTGCCTTCTGCTCGGTGCTTGACTACCCAAGTATGTTTGTTTCAAATTGAAACCACTCGTTTACCACGTGTTACTTGACGGTTTTGTAATCCAAGCATATATTTTTAAAATAACATTAAAAGAAAGTTTCTCTGAAAAGTGTTATGCTTGTTAAACACATTTTCATCACTTCAAGGTTGAGTCAACGAACTTGAAAATTACCCGTGTACATATTGTACTCACAATATTCACTTTCAAAACGTGCATCATTTGGTTAAGGTCAAACACACTACAATTCAGAATGATGATAAGTTATCATTGCATAAAACTAAGGACCCTCGCCGCAAATTAATACTTCAAAATTGAAAAATGATGTCAAGATCAGCAAAATCGACCGAATTTTCCCTAAAAGAACCATTGGTGTAAGATAATGATGAGAATCCAATGATGAGTTTTTTTGTGATATCGATTCCCCTGACAAGCTTAACATGTCGACAAACTCAAAGTTCTGCTGTGACCTTGAGAATAATGTCAAGGTCACAAATATCTAATTCATTGTTATTCAACACCCACAAATTTATTTTAAGGAGATTCCTTACCATGGTTTCTGAGCATCCTCAATTGTCAGATTCAGATAGGCTGGAGATTTTACAAGCGCTTCCAGCAGAGCTGATCTTGCACTTCAGATAGGCCTTGTAGCCACATAGCCTTGTGGCCTTAGTGTACACTTTCAGTAACAGTGTTCGTCATGCACATAAGAAACTTAAAAAGCTGTCTAGAAAAATGATAATAAAATCATTGTATTATAATTGTGAAATAAAGTATTTGTTTAATGATAAAGAGATATTTTGTTATTTTGCTCTATAATCTAATTTAAGGGGAAATGGTGGTGCATATTGAGTTATCTCCCTTGCAACTTAAAATGACAACTTCTCAAGGTGTTATGAATAATGACGACTTGGGATTGTCTTCTAATATTTATTCTGTGACCCATGTTGCACAATGAATAACATATTCTGCAAACAAAACAAATGCAGAAATTATTATACAATATATATATATAATACACTTCTCTCATGTTTATGCATGAATTACACCTCTTAAAATAGTACTCTGCAATATGAATTAAGTCACTGAATGAATATTATTATTACTCTGAAATGTAAACACTTTACACCACTGAAATAGGAAAACATGTCACCCTGAATACACTAGAATGAATAATATTACTCTGAAATGTTTATAAATTACACCCTGCAATGCAAGATAGTCCAGTAAATATTATTACTCTTCAAAGTGAATTCCACCCATTAAGATATGGACTCTCCAAAATTGGAAAAATACTCAAAGTGCAAATAATAATGCCTCTTCTGCCATAAATTACTTTAGCAGAAATATCTCTTGAAATTACTCTTTGGAATGTTAAATTATTAACATATTATTCAATAAACTGAATAAAATACACAAATTATCAATTCTGAAAATATTACCCTCAACAAAAATGGACTCTTCCAAAAGTATCTCAAATATGGAAAATATATCAAGAAAATACTCCATGAGGAAAGTTAGAATGAAACATTAGTCAAAAGTCAATAATATCCCTAAATATTACAAAATAGTACTCAAAACATGTGAAAATGGAAATAACCTACCCTTGAAAATAATGGAATGTTCCACAGCAAAGATGTAAACAAACTTCAAACATTGAATGAATTTACAAAAATATTGCCTATTATTAATGAAAGAACCTACTCTTAGAAAGAATATGTATTTCGCAAAGAAAGTAAAGTATAATAATTACCTGAAGAGTGATTTCTCCCCATTTTTATGTATTGAAGTTGAGAACAACATGTGCCGTTTCTCGCACACAAAACCCATGCGTTAACTGCGACGCAGCGCAGCACACCAAAAGAACCGTATTCATAAAGGGAGATAATTATCAGCATTAAACCTTATGCCTGCCGCTAAAGAAAATATGTAACAATAAAACAAATTGATTTACTTAAATACTTTCAAAACAACCCTCCCACCCCACAAGTGAAAAGAGTCATTTATCAACATTGTTCTCAAGCACAACAATGCACTTCTGTACTGATCTCTTGTATAGTCCATGTTGTGTTTTCACCGCAACATTTCGCACGGTACCATCAGTCCCAGGAAACACTTCTGCAACTCTCGCTAGTTGCCACTGTCCTCGTGGCAAGTTGTAGTCTACGAGTAACACTATATCACCCACTCTCACTTGGCGGGTGTGAAGTCGCCACTTCACTCTGCTCATCAAGGTGGGCAGATACTCACGGATGAATCTTCTCCATGTTTGTGACACAAGACACTGCACAAACTCAAACCGTCTCTTATAACTAGTAACCTCTTCGAAGTCAATTTGCGGCACATCAGTCGAAGCACGTCCAATCAGAAAGTGGTTTGGAGTTAGCGGCTGCAGGTCATTTGGGTCATTGGAGCTGAAACCTAGAGGTCGCGAATTAATCAAACCTTTCACTTCTGCAAACACCGTCGTGATTTCATTCCATGTCAACACCTGGCTGCCGACACTGACCTGAATAGCTCTCTTGACCTGCTTCACCATACTTTCATATATTCCCCCCTGATGAGGGCTCAAAGGAGTTGTGAAAATCCATCTCATTCTGTGTTTCATGCTGAATTCTTGCATTTTCTTACTCCCCTCTGTAAATAGCCTCTTCACTTCTTTCTTTGCTCCGACGAACGAAGTACCATTATCGGATATCACTGTAGAGGGCCATCCATGGGTTGCTGCGAATCTTCTCAGCGCATGTAGGAAGGATTCCGTTGACAGATTCTCGACAACTTCAAGATGTATCGCTCTTGTTACTGCGCAAGTGAAGACAGCTCCCCATGCCTTGATTTTCTTGTTTCGGCCATAGCGTAGATGAAATGGTCCAAACAAATCTACTCCCGTTGTGGAAAATGGCGGCGATAAGAGATTCACTCGTTCAACAGGCAGGTCACTCATGAAGGACTGCTGCGTGGTTGTCTCAGTTTCCTGCAAACAGTACAATTTCTCACCCTTGATTTCACTGCATTCCGTCCGCGAAGAAACCAATACTTCCGTCTGGATTCCGCTAAAGTTCTCTCAGCTCCTGCATGGTAAATATTTTCATGAACATACCTGAGAATCAGAGCTGATATGTGGTGAGATGCAGGCAATAGGACTGGATGTCGCTGTTCATATTCAAGTGGAGAATGTCGAAGTCTCCCGCCTACTCTGATCAATCCATCCTCTTCAAAGGGAGATAACTCTGCATAATTCTTTCTCCAGTTGTCAAATGATCTCTGTGCTTGGACAATCCAGTAATTTTCTGCTTTCTGTATCTCTTCAGGTTGTAGACAATCTCTCATTTGACTCTTTCCCTTTATTTTCTCTTTCAGTATTTTGATGAAGCGGAAACAATACGCCGTGACATGGAGAAGTTTCTGCCAACTTGAAAATTTCTTGCAATCTATGAATGGTTCACCCTTTTCAGTCTGAATAGAACATACTGGTTTCTTAGCTCTCTTCACTTCTCTGTCTTCACTCATATCTGTACTGCAGTCTTGAGCCGGCCATTCTTCTTTGGATTGTCGCAGGAATTCAGGGCCTTCAAACCAACTGTCCTTGATTTTCTCTACTTTGACGCCTCTGCTCAAGTCATCTGCCGGATTCAGTCTTGTCGGAACAAACTTCCAATTCTCAACTGGCCATTCAGACTGGATTTCTGCCACTCTCACTCCTACAAATGGTTTCAACATTGAAGATTCGGACCTTAACCAGTGAAGAACTATTTTGGAATCACTCCAGAGATAAACTTCAGGATCACTTCTTAGACTACGCTGAATTGTTCTTGCAAGCCTCGATGCGATGAGAGCTGCCATCAGTTCAAGACGTGGAATAGTCGATTGACGAAGCGGTGTAACCCTTGACTTGGCGGCGACTAGTTTCACGCTGGTAGGTCCCTCAGTGTGCCATAAGATATATGCGCAGGATCCGTATGCATCATTACTCGCATCAGCAAAGACATGAAGTTCAGGCTTGCCAATTGCATTCTCTGGTTTCAGACATCTTTTATACTGAACATCATTCAAGTTTTCTAAATCCTTGAAAATACTTCTCCAGACTTCACATTGTTCTTCAGGTAAATCGTCATCCCAAGTGTAGTCTCTCAGTTTCCACAAATTCTGCATGGCTATTCTTGAACGAATAGTTACGACCGTTGCCAGTCCTAAGGGATCATAGAGCTGAGCAATTTGTGACAATATTGATCTCCTTGTGTACTCTTGCAAGATGATTTCCTTGACTCTGAAATGAAATGTGTCTGTATTATAGTTCCACAGGACTCCAAGTGTTTTCACGCTCTCTTGAATCTCTTGACACAAGTCCGGTATCTGCATTGTTGACTGGTCCATTTCACTCCGATCATTTTTGGCCGACGAAATCCACTGTTTTATCTTAAAACTCCCTGACTCTAAGATACTATCCAGATTTCCTGTTAACTCTGATGCCTTCTCATTCGAAGCGCATGAATGAAGAATGTCATCCATATATCTGTCATCTCGTAAGACGTTTGACGCATCTGGATATTTGTCTTGATTCTCTCGTGCCATTTTCAACATCACAAAATTCGCCATGTCAGGGGATGATTTGTCGCCAAATGTTACTCTCATCATTCTATAAATGCTAGGCTCTCTTGAACTGTCCAAATTTCTCCACAGGTATCTGTGCACTTGGGTGTCACTCTCAAGTAGTCTTATTTGTAAATACATCTTTGAAATGTCCCCTACAAATGCCACAGGCTCTTCTCTGAATCTTAGCAATGTAGCAAATAGATTCCCCTGCAAAGATGGGCCTTTATACAGGAAAGAGTTCAGGGTAACACCTCCACAATAACAAGCTGGGTCGAAGACGACGCGAAGTGGTGTGCTAACCTTCTCAGGCCGGTAAACACCATGATGTGGCAAGTAGTAAGTTGTATCTGATGTCTCTTCATGTACTTCCTCTGACCATCCATTGCTTTCATACTCTGTCATTGCCTTACAGTACAAGTCAGCCTTCTTTGGATCTCTCTGTAAATTCCTCTCCAAAGCTAACAGTCTCTTTTCAGCAACCTTGTAGTTGTTTGGCAGTTCTCTCTTGTCTCTCTTCCATGGTAAACCTATGATATAGCGCTCACCCTCTTTCTTGCATGAAGATTCAAGTAGTTCCAAGGCTTTTCTATCATCAGCCGACATCACTGTTTTAGGACAGGTGCAGTTTGGAGCTTGTATCCCAATAGTTTCAAGTTCATACATCTTCTCAATGTCAATCTTCTGGACAAAGTTGATTGAAGCAAATGGAGGATTTTCTGATTTTTCACTCCCCATTACACACCAGCCAAGTCTTGACAATTTCGCAATTGGTTCATAGGGCTTGCCTTCTCTTATTGCTTGGTCTGCATGTAAATGACTGTATTGAACTCCTAAAACCATGTCGATAGGACCTTCTTTGTGCGGAAATTGTATTCCCTTGAGATGCTTGAAGGTTGACAGCCATTTTCTGTTCAGAGGACCTACATTGCTCACTGTTATGTCAATTTCATGTGCTTCAATTTGAAACTCTTGTCTCTCATCATGCAAAGGAGAAATCCAGAAATTAACTCTTCGACTACTCTTCTGTGATACTTGTTTCCCACCTACTACAGAAAGTTCAATTTGCTCACGCTTTCCCTGTAGACCAAGATCCTGTGCAAACTTAGTGCGGATGATTGTCGTTCCTGCTCCTCCGTCAATAAGAACATTACCCTCTCTTGTTCTCCCATTTGCAGCACGAAAGGTTACTCTGACGACAGGTAATATGCCATTCTGATCCAACGCTGAGGTGGCTGAAATACTTGCATTTGGCGACTCAAAGTGTATCAGTTCATTGTGGACCCTCAGGCAACCATTCTTACTGCAAGCCTTCTTCGAACGACATTCTTTAACTCCATGACCTCTTACCAAACATGAGAAGCAAAGTTTCTTGTCCTTGATGATGTCCACTATCTCTGAAATTGGTAGATTGAGGAATGTCGGGCAGTTATTGATCCTGTGATTTTGTCCGCAATGATAGCATTTCATTCTCTGTTCAGTCTTCTCTGTAGCATGCACTCCCCTTCGAATGTTGGTCTGGTTTGCTGAATATCTATCTCTGCTGTCATATCGAGGACTGCGCTCCAGGTCTCCAAAGTGAGGGTCAAACTCTGATTTCACAATTCTGCGAAGGAACTTGCTTATTTCTCCCAGGTCTGGAATTCTACCCTTCTCTCTGATGTCTGTGACCGTATTCTTCCATTTCAGTATTAGGTGATCTGGGAGTCTCTGTATGACCTGCCTTAGGGTTTCAACTGTGTTCACATCGCAAAGATAATTGATTCGGGTCAAAGTTGCAAGACAGTTTATAACATCTATTGAAAAGTTTCGCAACCCATTGCGATCATTTGTCCTGATTTTGTCTCCCTTCGTCAGCTGCTTGATAAATGTTCTGGCTATTCTGCTGGGATGCCCAAACTGTTCCTTGATTGTTTTCAAAGCTGAAGCATATATTATTCCACTTGATCCCAATCCTGAGATTGACCGAGCTGCCTCTCCCGTAAGATGCATCTTCAACTGTGCCATCCTGTGGTCATCAGATAGATTGCCTTTCTGGTGAATGTGAATTCTAAATGTTTCAATAAAGTCCACATATTGCATAGAGTTACCATCAAACTGCTTCAGCTGAAGAGTAGGGGTGTCTCTGCTTGCCTCCAATCTGTATAGGGCCTGTGCAATACTCATTTCCTCTTGTGAAGACTGACTCAACTTGGTTTCTGTATACTCGACTAATTCATCAATCCAAGCATCCACCGTAGTAAAGCTTTCATTTACAATTGTCTTCTCCATCTTGCTACTTTCAACTTTCAGCTGATCTTGACTTGTCTGATCATCATCTTCTGTCTCCTCAATATCTTCTATGTTTGACATAGTTTTCTGTTTACTCTTGCTCTTGGCAGTTTTTTCTTCTAGATATTCTTGGATTTTCTCTTCAATGCCATAGACATCATCAGAAAGCTCATTTTCCCATCTGTTTAACAAATCTAGTTTGGAACCTTTGAATTCATAGAACTCACTGTGTAATGACAAAGCCCCTTTGTAATCTTCCTTTAAGTCAGCTAACTCTTTGTCTGCTCTTGTCTCTGTTAACTTGCCAATCGTCATTGATAGTAGGAGCCGGTTAATCATTCTCGTAATTCTTCCTCTCAACAATTTTCTCTTCTGTCTGATAGTCTTCTCTCTTTCTTCCTCTTTGTCTGCAATAATCTCTTCATCAGGCTCCCAATTTTCATGCTCTTCATGGATCTCTGCCTCAACCTCTTCTGTATGTTTAGTAGCCATCATTCATTAACAAAGAACTGGTTGTCAATAAAGTAGACCCTCTTCTCTGTATCAGCAATCTCCTCTCTATCCCTCTTCAGGAATTTTGTTATGAATAATGACGACTTGGGATTGTCTTCTAATATTTATTCTGTGACCCATGTTGCACAATGAATAACATATTCTGCAAACAAAAGAAATGCAGAAATTATTAATAATACACATCTCTCATGTTTATGCATGAATTACACCTCTTAAAATAGTACTCTGCAATATGAATTAAGTCACTGAATGAATATTATTATTACTCTGAAATGTAAACACTTTACACCACTGAAATAGGAAAAAATGTTACCCTGAATACACTAGAATGAATAATATTACTCTGAAATGTTTATAAATTACACCCTGCAATGCAAGATAGTCCAGTAAATATTATTACTCTTCAAAGTGAATTCCACCCATAATGGGCATTAAGATATGGACTCTCCAAAATTGGAAAAATACTCAAAGTGCAAATAATGTTGCCTCTTCTGCCATAAATTACTTTAGCAGAAATATCTCTTGAAATTACTCTTTGGAATGTTAAATTATTAACATATTATTCAATAAACTGAATAAAATACACAAATTATCAATTCTGAAAATATTACCCTCAACAAAAATGGACTCTTCCAAAAGTATCTCAAATATGGAAAATATATCAAGAAAATACTCCATGAGGAAAGTTAGAATGAAACATTAGTCAAAAGTCAATAATATCCCTCAATATTACAAAATAGTACTCAAAACATGTGAAAATGGAAATAACCTACCCTTGAAAATAATGGAATGTTCCACAGCATAGATGTAAACAAACTTCAAACATTGAATGAATTTACAAAAATATTGCCTATTATTAATGAAAGAACCTACTCTTAGAAAGAATATGTATTTCGCAAAGAAAGTAAAGTATAATAATTACCTGAAGAGTGATTTCTCCCCATTTTTATGTATTGAAGTTGAGAACAACATGTGCCGTTTCTCGCACACAAAACCCATGCGTTAACTGCGACGCAGCGCAGCACACCAAAAGAACCGTATTCATAAAGGGAGATAATTATCAGCATTAAACCTTATGCCTGCCGCTAAAGAAAATATGTAACAATAAAACAAATTGATTTACTTAACTTTCAAAACCTAAGGGTTCAAATTATTATTCAAGTTAGCCTGGATACATATGGTTTTATTGTGGTTAATTTGTTGTTGAATTTTATTTCTATCAAACAGTGATTTTTTTCCAGCAAATCTTGAGATTAATTGACATAAATATAAATGTTTAAAGAAGACAATAACAATTTGTAAAAATTAAATTTTAGGTAAAAAGCTACTAGATAATAATGAAATTGCATTTTGTCTTGCATAAACGTGTAACCATAACCCTTTTATTAACAAAAGGCCATACTTATGAAACATGTTTATTGTTTTATCATGAGGACAGTGTGAAATGAAAGTGAAAAATGTAATTTATTTGGCGCACCCTCACTATCATTGGGACCTCATATTTAAAAAACGAGCGCGGTGACCCCTATTTTTTCAATAGCAGAAATGAATTTAGCATAATTTTTTCTTGTATATAGTGAACTATTAGTAATTTCTTGAGATTATTTAAATTGGTTAGGAACCTCCTTAAAACCGACAGCGTTAGTCGGAGGTTTTAACGCTGAAATTTGCGGGCATTGAATAACAATGAATCCCGTAAATTTAACAAAGGCAACTATTTAAGTTGGTGGTTAATTAGTACACATGAAAGAAATCATGCACCCTTTTAGAGTTCTGCTCCAGAAACGAAATTATTACGGACGGACGGACGGACATACAGGCCGACGACTATATCCCAGGGTATTATACATACCGCTGGGATAACATATGATGATAAGACAAACATGAGAAATTAGAATTGTTTAATCAGCACACCCCCTGCAGATGAGTAGAAGGCTGGAAGCTCAACCTCCTTGTTCGGACTTATCCAAACATGTTCCCCTTTCCTCAGATAGAAGATAGCTGTTCCACTCGCCATTCCATATAACTGATTTGTTCTCCCATATGCACGGCCGAAGATTGTGTCGCTCGTTTGAATATTAAACTCAACAGCTTTATTTCTTTGGTATACAATGTCTACCCAAAACAGATACGCCCCTGACACTGGAACAGTGAAATATCCGGTAGTTTTGTTGTATGCACTTCCTTCGTTGTGATTGACCTGACCAAATATAATTCTATCTGAAGGCGAGACAGTTTCTGCAAGGACCAAATTAGCTTGAAACCCAATGTCCTTATATAGCCAAGCTGAAAATAAAGAAAAAGATTAAATTAAATAGTTACATTGTCACGTGTTTTTCATGAAATTTCATTTAAAAATGCTCCATACTTATTTACATCCAAATCATCTCACTCCACTATGCATATATATCCCCTAACGCCAAATATTTGACAATAACTTGCTTTCAATGAAACTCGGTCGCGATCAGCGGCTTAATACACGAAGAGAAGCCGAATTCATGCTCCCCATCATCCTCATTTACCTATTGTTTTATATATGCTCCGTTACTCTCCACTATATCACCCATGGGAAACCTTATCAGGGGAATGTGTTCTCAAATTACCCGCCCTTGGCCAGCGTGACGAAGTCAGTAACCAAAGAAAATGCTCAATGGGAAAAGACGGAACTGGTCAAGGGAGATAACCCATGACGAATGGCTAACACAATGACCTCGCTTGCTTTGAAACGAAGTGATATGAATTGTCATTGGCTCGCAGGTCCAAGCTGCGTAGCAGTTTGATTGGCTCACGCCGGCCAAGGGCGGGTAATTTGAGTACAGATTCTTCTGATAAGGTTTCCCATGGGTGATATAGTGGAGAGTAACGGAGCATATATAAAACCATGGGTAACCAATGGCTCCCCATTTACAAGTATACCAATCATATGTTCCATTGAACAGTACCAACCAATATCTGTCTCTTTGTCTGCTACATATAAGTTTTCAAAATTATGTTTGAACAATTGACGCGCGCCAGCCCCGGAACATTGTCCGGTTTTCGATCATAACCGGGGGCGGGATAGCGCTGTGGTTAGCGTGTTCGGCTTCGTATCAAGAGGTTCGGGGTTCGAATCCCGCCAGGGGCACGGCAACTTTGTCTGCAGTAGAGAACTGTTCTACACGCAGTAAGGTTTGGGTACAATGCTACACTGAATTTCAGAGTAGTACCACCCATGGTTTGCTAGTTTCAGCCGCAGCTCGCAGGTTTCACCGCAATGCATAGCCACATGGCGTTGAGGGCTTTCTCCCTGCCGTAATACTAGCAGCCGTTATATGTGAAATACTCTTGATAACGGTGTTTAACGCCAACTCACCTCAACTCGATCATAATCACGACTAAACATCTTAATAATATAACTATACTGAACAGGTGGTCACTGCAAGGGTAATTTTCGACAACAGTCATTACTTCTCGATAAAATAACACCCTTGTTAGCTTCTGACCTATGTCACTACAATAACATACGGAGTGTCCCTTTAAATAATGTTGGTATATGAAATGTATTAAAACCTTATTTACAAGGAAACTTTCTTTAAAACGGTAAAGCGACTTATTATCGCATGTGGTCTTTGAAACCAGATGAACATTTTTATGTCGAGTGGTGTTGTACGTCAGCCGTAAACGTTTCACATGCTCAACGTGATGAGGAATGATTCACCTTTAAAGCTGGAAGTTTGTGAGGAAGAATAATGTACCTAAGGAATCAAACTCTGTATTTCTGATCATGACGTAGAGGGTAATGTCCGAGGCCCATTAGTTTTAAGGAATGGATAGTTACGAAGATATTACCCTACTTAAATTACACTCAAAGTATTTCTCTTATCAAAATTGCTTTAAAAGGTTAACGAAATTAAATTTCAACTTAAAAATATGATGTGATGTGCAACTCTCCATTACTGGAAAATAATGGCGTGAAAGAACAATAGGATGACTTCACAAGTGTAATTTAAACTTCAATTATTGGCGTGGGAGGCATTTCCCCTGAAATCTGTAAACGATTTCTTCTCTGATACCAATTGGCAAACACACCACATCATGTCACCTTTCTCCTTAAAAATGGGATGTTCCCAAAACCTTCGGTCAGTTGGGGTGTTGTGTGCATGGAGCAATGTTGGTCGGAGATAGGGTTAAACTATTTCATGCTTTTTAAACCGTTATCATTTAAAGATAAACCCAACGATGTGCTAACTTGATATTATTTGTATTATTCATTCATTCAATTTGCAGTTGTTCATGGTTAAATACTTACGCCATTTACAACCTGACATCTGTTCGTAACCAGTGGCATTCATCTGCCCCATGAAGTCTGCCAGTGAAACCAGTACTTCAGTCTGCGTCGAGTTTAGTTGTGAGAGTCCCTCTCTTAAGGTAATAATATCACTATCTACGGTGCCAGAGTACACGTTTGGTTGACATGTCAAATTAGGATCCCGAGAACTTGACTGAGATGCACCAGAGCCATTTACAGAAAATACCGATTTAGAAAAGCCACCACTACAGTTTTGCAAGTCCTGTTGAATTAATTTCACTTCACTCTTTACTGTCTCAAACTCGTCCATGGCTGTCGCGTAGTCCAGTAGAGTATTGTTGTTGGTTTCCTTCAGGTTCTTCAACTCCTCCTTCAAGTCCTCGACCTCCTGCTGAAGTTCCCTGGTGCTGTTTTTACTTGTCCTCAGTTCCTTCAGTTCCTCGGTAGTCTGTGTCAGCTGAGAGAGAACACTGGACAAGACAGCCGAGTATTTCTGTTCCTGAGCTTGAGAATGAGACTGGACCTCATGAAGTAACGCATCCATTTTCTTCATGTGTTCATTTAAGCTGTTAATATCAACATCTTTGCTGGGCTGTTCGGTTACACAGGGCCCAAAAGTGAAAAGTAATGCTGTGAGCGTTCTTGAGAAAACTGAAATCCAGACCATGATGGAAGCTCTGTGAGGTCTATATAGGTAACTGATAAGCTTAAATTGGTGACTGAAAACTAACATCTGGTGTTAGATTACAACCTGACGAATCGTTCTACCACTAAACACAGGGCCATGGGCTCTGCTGTTTATTAGTACTGCATTATTCGTTATTTCTAAGGTAAACACACATATGTAAATTGTATGGTTTTACCCATGTGATCTATATTACAATTAGGTCATTCAACAAATTTACAAATCATTGTCCATATTGTTTTGTCTATAAAATACACAAATATACAAAGTCATATATAAATTTGCAAAATGTAGTTATCCTAGACCTTTGCATTTTAAAGAAGAAATGTCTAGACCGCCTGTAGACGGTATTATGTTTGCCAATATTCGAAATTAAATGTTAACATAAAGATAAGTTCAGAACATCATTTCGCCTTTCTTTGAATGGAAGAATTATTGTTTCTGCGTTTAGACAAGTGTATGTTTCGTTTTCAATCTATTTAAGTAGCTCTTGCCTCTTGGCAAATCCGAATTTATAAATAAATGGAGACTTGATTCTATTTCACAATTACAAACTGTACAAAGTGGTGTTTCTATTAATTTGTATAATAAACTATTGGATGTTTCGTAAGGTATATCTTGTTATAAGTTGTATATCTTCCACATACTTGTCGTTATGTCTATGTTTAATTATTTTCCCTATATAATTTGATAATTTCTGTTGAATAGTTGAATACGGATGACTACCATCGATCGAACACTCGACGACAGCCCATGTCGTAAGTATATATGGTATTTCAGCTAACAAATACATTTAACCAACACTAGCTACGACCGAAAGTATGTGACAATTGCAAACCTCGATGATAATGAGATCTAACACACAGGACAGGGATATCCAACGCCAAACAGTAACTTCACAAAGTTTCAATCTGCATTGACTTAATTTGTTTGATTTCATGTTTGAGAACTGCTGTTTATCACCTTATGTTCCTTTAATAATTATATACTCATGGTAATAAAGGTTGACATCCCCTAATAGTAATAGTAATGAAATGTTATATTAACAACGTAACGTATCAGTTTCGATTTTTGTGTATGGTAAAACATGTTACTACTGGATGTCTTGTGAAAAGTGTCATTGAGAATTTTCTTTTTCTCCACTTGTACTTAAAAAAACCAAAGAGAGAGGAATATAAAAAAAATGAAATGTATTCAAAAGAGTTCATTCCTTGTGTCTTGAGATCTTGGTATTGGTACATTGTTACAGTGTTTGAGTGTTCTCATTTTGGTTATAATATATAATAAAAAGTTGCCTTTGAAAAAAATATTCTACTAAATCAAAATAGACACAAACTATTTCATGGAATCTCATTCGCACACAATCCATACATGACAAGTACTTTATAGTTTACACCATTTTATTTTGAAAATACCACAATATCGAACAATATTAATTGTCCATGCATTTAATTTGCTAAAATCAATGTTCTGTTTAGGGGTGTCAACCATTTTTACCATGAGTACATAGCAAACAGTACATTGCAAACCGGTGCACAGGGGGAAAAGTTACCTTATAGTTAATGCCGATTGTTTACATCGAAGACATGTGAAGCCGTATCACTAACGTTACACTAAAAAGATTAGATGATCTCTGAAGCGTGTAATAATCACAAATTGAAATGAAGTGGGGTCAAATTGTATTCAATGTGATGGAAACGGGGTGAAAGCAAATGGCAAATACGATTTATTTTCTGACACATTTTATCCATTTTTAAATACAAACTGATTTAAACAAATATCAATTGGATAAATACATATAATTTCTGAAAAACTAAATCAAAGCAAAAAAGTATTGTTATCTAAATGTTTTACAGACGTTTTGTTTATGATAACATTATTTAATCGGGGTAAACTCGAATAACATAAACAGCATAGTATATGTTGTTCATTTCAAGTTACAAACACAGTGTATAGACGGATCTAATGTTTGTTTCGTTGACTTTCGTAAATATGGAATAAAGGTTATTAACAAATATTTGATGTTAATATTTACAATAAATATACATATACGATACTTTTGATTCTTTTGAAAGATACAAATTATTAGATAAGAATGATTACAGTGCAAGATTACTATTAATCAATTAATGTTTAATCAAAACAGCTCACTGCATACAAATACATCCTGTCGCGAGCTGAGTAGATTAATTCAGTTACTCCACACATCATACAAGCACTGATGGTAAATTATATAATGTATCGGTACAATATCAATTGATTATTTATCACCAAAGTTTGACAACAGGCAAATGCTTCGAAATAAACTGAACCTGTATTGAGTACTGTACTAAACGTGACCACATCCGTGACACTGAGGCACATGACACTAACAAACAGCGGTGAATAAACACAAATTTAACCCCGTCTAGGGTGTATTGCTAAAACAACATAATAGTCTCAAAGTCTACGCTGTTACTACGCAATTTTACTTTATTCATTTCATGTTTCCTGGATACTGGATCGACTGAACTGCACCTGCGTGAGAAACAATCCATCTACTCGGCTAGAGTAAGAAAATATGCAACATGATAGACAATGTAAAGATAAAGTATTTTCATTTTTCTTTTCTAAATTTCTACTGCAGATGAAGTTCTCATCCTGTGGTATTTCATTTCTTTTGATTTTTGTTCGTTACTTTGTTGACATGCCATGTCCCAAAAAAAATTTGAGCTCAAGAAACTACATGTTTTATTCGATCCAATTTCCATCAATAATTTGTCTAACACCATGTAACTTGCCTTTGCACCAGTACCTTGTACACACATTGCTCGGCTTATTTTGTCGTTGTAAAACTTTGTACGAACCCACCCAGCAGAAGATTTACATGTTGATATTTGACAATGATTGACATTATGCAATACAGACAGGCGGTGGGTTCATTTGTATGTCATATTCATAGCAAATCTGCCCTTAAATTTAGAAAACTGTGCTATCCTATATTGATATTAGACCTTTATAGCAAACATATTTCCCTGTTTATAGTTCTCTTACTTCTGATCTGTGATGTTCACCCACATCCCGGCCCATATCAAAACACTGATTTTAAAGTAGTCCATTTAAATGCGCGGAGTGTTAGAGAAAAGTTAAATATACTTCAGGCCGAACTTGACTCGTATGATATCATTTGCGTTACAGAATCATGGTTACATCATGGTATAGATAGCATGAATATACATATTCCTGGGTTTCATTTACCAATACGAAAAGATAGAGAGGGGAGAGGTGGAGGAGTAGCAGTATAAATTAAGAACTACTTGGCTTTTGAGTGTATGAATAGCTTAGATTTGCCTGCGCTTGAAGCTTTATGGGTTAAAATAAGATGTAAAAAACGTACCTATCTCATCGGAACATTTTATAGAGCAGACAAAAGCGATACTTATTGGGATTTAATTGAAGAATCGATCAGTAATGCTGTCGATCTAGGACTGATAACAATTGTGACTGGTGACTTTAATGAAGACCTTTTAACTACAAATTCAAACATGATTAATCAAATCAAATTGATCAATGGGTTGTCCCAAATCATTACTAATCCTACAAGGATTACGCCTACTTCTAGTACTTTGATTGATCTTATTTTTGTTTCACATGTTGCGTCCGTACTAGAATCCGGTGTACTTGATCCTATATGTAGTGACCACTGCCCTGTGTATGTTACTTTGAAGGATACGATAACGAAAACAGTTTCTTTTAAAAGAAAAATATATGACTATAACTTAGCCGACATCGAAGCCCTTTCTGATGAACTGAGCTCTCTCAATTGGAATACAATATTTGCCTCCCCTGATATTAATCAAGTAGCTGACCAGGTAACCCGTTAGATCATTGATTTATGCGATAAACATGTACCAAATAAAATTGTTACTATCAGGCCTAAAGACGCACCGTGGATGAACAATGAAACTCGGTGTTTGATCAGAAAACGTAATCGTTTACATAAAATTGCTAAAGGGCGCAACTTACCCTCCGATTGGGCAAAATTCAGACTATTCAGAAACAAAACTATCACATCTGTCAGAAACGCAAAACAATCATACACAGATAAAATTGATACACTAATTAATGAAAAGCACGGAACAAAAATCTGGTGGCGCCTGATTAAAAATTACAAAAAAGGCAAGCAATTATCACATTCATTTCCCCCTATTCTCTGTAACAATCAACTGTATGACGATAGCGCTGAAATCGCAAATATTATGAATGAATATTTCACAAATCAAACAAAAGTAAGTTATCCAGACAGGAATATTAATGAAATTGCTTCCTACACTGATAAATCCTTATGTGACGTATATCTATACCCTAATGAAGTTTATGATATTCTCTCTTCTCTTAACACTACAAAAGCAACAGGCCCAGACGGAATCAGCAATAAGTTCCTGAAAATGAATGCCCGATTACTGGCTTCTCCCTTAACCAATGTGTTTAACCAGTCCCTATCTGAAAAGATTTTTCCGCAAGTTTGGAAAGAAGCCTCTGTAGTCCCTATTCATAAAAAGGGTAGTATCAATGACTGTTCCAATTATAGACCGGTTGCACTGACGAGCTGTTTAGCAAAGGTTTTTGAAAAATGTATTTTTAAACATGTCTTTAATTACTTTAGGGATAACGATATACTTTCCAATCTTCAATCCGGATTTACGCAAGGAGATTCAACTGTTAACCAATTAACGTATCTATACGATTTCATTGCCGGTGCATTAGATAAAGGTAAAGAAATTCGAGAAGTATTTTGCGATGTTAGTAAAGCTTTTGATAAAGGTTGGCACAAAGGTATTATATACAAACTAAAAGCATATGGTATAAACGGTAATCTCATAAAGTGGTTTGAAAGTTATCTTGAGGATAGAATACAACGGGTTGTTATTAATGGTTTTAGATCCGATAATAGAACTCTCTTTGCTGGTGTACCGCAGGGTTCAGTTTTAGGCCCCCTTTTATTTATTGTATATATTAATGATATAGTTGAAGGAATAAGTAGCAATATACGCCTTTTTGCGGATGATACCTCTTTATATGCGATCATTGGTGATCCTGATGAAACTGCTCTTAATATGAACGAGGATTTACAGCGAATAGCCGAATGGGCGGATAAATGGCAGGTATCTTTTAACCCAAGTAAGACCGAATCAGTACGCTTTACTCGAAAATGTCAACCAATTACAATGCCAAACTTAACAATGAATGATGAAGTTATAACATCTGTTGACAGTCATAAACACTTAGGCCTCATACTACAACACGATTGTACCTGGAACGAACACATAAATGACATTGCAAAAAAAGTTGCACCCATGGTAAATTGTCTGAGAAGCCTCAAATATCGTCTAAACCGAAAAACATTAGAAACCATGTACAAACAGTTCATCTTGCCAGTTTTCCAATACTGCAGTCACATATGGGATAATTGTACCGAACAGCAAGCGGATATACTTGAAAAGCTTAATCTTGACGCACTAAGAACTGTGTGTGGTGCTGTTCGAGGCACCAGCCATCATAAGATTTATAAAGAAACTAATTGTCAACCGCTGTTTCAAAGAAGAAATGTTAAAAAAATGACGATGTTTTATAAGATGATCAATAACATAACGCCAAGTTATCTTAGTAATCTTGTACCCCCTAGTTTATCGGATGTCTCTGATTATAATTTACGCAATAACACGAATCTTCAAACTATCAACTCTAAAACTGCGAATTATGCACGGTCTTTTTTCCTAATACGGTTACATTATGGAATTCATTGCCTGCTGAACAGAGAGAAATACAGATTCAAGATTCAAAAATGCACTTCTAAATAATAAAAATACCTACTGTCATTTTGATCTAAACAGTGGCAGCAGAGTTTGCCAAATCATTCATTGTCGTCTTCGACTTGAATGCAGTGATCTTAATGCACACAAATACCAACGCTTTATATCTGAAACTCCATCCTGCCCCTGTGGCCATGACTATGAAGACTCTATTCATTACTTTTTCGTATGCCCTATTTATAACGATATACGATAAACTATGTATTTTTACACTAATGGATTTGACCTAAAATCAGTTCTTTTCGGAAACCAAAACTCTCCAGACAGTGTAAACAAAGAACTTTTAAATTCCATGCACACGTTTATAAATTTAAGTGGCAGATTTGATTCAAAATAATTTCAATGACATTGACGACTAGCAATGATTGGTGTATTATTCTTTTCAGACATGTAATACAATTTATTGTACATTCATCATGACATTTATTTTATGTATTTTGTATCCCGGAGAGGCATTAACATAAGCGTCAGCTTGTTTGCCAATCCGGATCCATTTATGGAATAAATATGTTTAAATCACAATGTAAAGATATATTGTAGTAACTGTCAAGGGCTAAACAATGTTAACAAACGAAGAGATGTACTTGAATATTTTAAAAGTAAACATTCTCATATTTATTGTCTACAAACAGGAATGGGGATTAACAAAATTCAGCTCGTATCGCTGGGGCTTGTATTGCTGAAAACAAACAGTTCCTAGGTCCTTTATTGCAACTTTATAGTAACTACAAGCAAATCTTCGAGCGACCTGCGCCATCTTGAATCTGGGAGTGACTTACATTTGCCTGTAGTTACTATAAAGTTATAATAAAGTTGTTACGGTGAGATACCATGAACATTCAAGTATTATCAGGGATGTAAAGTGATAATAGAAAACTCTTTTCGAGATTGATTGCTTTTGCTAGGGATGAAATATCGACTTTTCCCTCGTTTTTTGTCGATGTATTTCTGAGACACCATTTTGGCCCACTCAAGTTTGACAAGTAAAAATCGTGTTTCAACTATCACAACTTGAGAAATAATGCACCGATTTTGTTGATGTTTGTTTTAATCGAAAGAGAATCACTGTGCTTTAATTCTGAAGTATGTAGTATGCCAAATTCGCGTTGCATCCCTTTCTTTATTTATTAGTATAGGGTAAATCGTATCGAAGTAATACACCTAGGAACTGTTTGTTTTCAGCAATACAAGCCCCTGTGGCTCGTATAAAAATAACTTCAGAGGAGTAGCAATTATATTCCATAAGAACTTTGAAATCAGGATCATAGATGAACTTTGAAACTATCTGGGATTGAAAATAGAAATTGAAGAAAGAACAATATCTATGATATCTATTTATGGCCCCAATCGAGATACCCCAGAATTTATCCATAACGTATTTGGGTCTTTGAAGGGCATTTAGAAGTGGTATACATAAGAACAGGAAGATTTTCTGGATAACAACTTCTTTAATGTGAATATACACGACATTTCGGAGTACAATTGGCCTCTCCTCCAATCAACTTTAATTAGTATTTGCTTAACAATTTCATTAAAGCCAATTGGCCTCCCTCGTTTCATCATGTGTGTTTATTTACATCTTCAATAAAGCCTACAAGCCTTTGATTATCTACTTACTCCCACTCATGTTTGTATTGCAAATCCTCATCATTCTCGTGCTTCATCTCCATCATGTTTATATTGCAAATCCCCATTGTATACTATTCTCATGTATGTTAATCTCCCTGATTCACCATTGTTTTGTTTGCTATATAAATGTACTATATTTTGCTTTTTCCTTACATTCCACCTGATGAAGGAGTGAGTATGTACTCCGAAACGTCGTGTATTTTCACATTAAAGAAGTTGTTATCAAGAGAATCTTCCTGTTCTCATAACGTATTTGATATCATAAAACCTTTCGACACAAAGTATTTTATTTTGAGTGGAGATTGGAGTTTCTGTAATTTCACTGTGCGGTTCGAATCTGCCGATTCATAGGTGCTATACTATACAGGTAATGCAATATATATAGGAAGGACGTTATCATAAACACCTAACTATCCAGCACAAATCATGATGTATAGACACTGAATCACTTCTAAGAATAGACAATGTTGCATTCCAGCATTGTGACGTCATACCTACTTGATCTTTGAATTTGAACAAAACCAGTCCGGTCCGGAATCACGGTTACAGTCAATTGTGCTGTTTAAAATCAAACTGTTTGCTTCGACAGAAACAAACATGATGATGAGATCAAGGCCATTGAATTGGTCGAAGACTGTAATAGAAGCATGAGGAAAAAGGTAAACTGATGAGGCCTATCTAGTGTGTTTGAAGCGACTGACTCAGATAATTTCTGGGACCATATCGACTGTTGTCGTGACCGTCTACTGTATGAGCGTACTTCCACGTTAAAAACATCAGTCCACATTAGAATTACATTCCAAAGAAGTAAACAGATTAAATTAGAGAAATTAGGTACTTGAAAATGATACAAACCACAAAGCAAAACATACTGTAACTGTTCGACATGGACGTGTGTGATTGTGACTTAAATATTGGCCGAGCCGACATTATGTAGAAAAAAATCATGACTATGCCGAGCACGACGAGACAGGGCGATGAGTATGACTGTTATGGTGGCTTCAACGTCAACCTGCAAGAACATTCGACTGCAGCAAGACAACCATCAACAAGTTCATAAACTGGCATCCGAAGACAGGACATCATTCTCTTCCCACAGAGGTCACTCCCTTCATATTTCCGATCGTAACCTCTGTTCTAGATGGCCTGAATATCTAGGCTCCAGCAAAATTCCCAAGCGGGGGAAAGGGGAACCTCATACTATATCCCTTCTTCTTAACCAAGGAAAACTCATCTTTCAGCGGCCAGATCGACCGACAGACTTAAAACATTTTAGGCATTTGACTCTTAAGTATATGTCCTTCGAATATGAAACACATATGAACTATTTTTGGTATTTGTCTATGATTTGGTCTTCTTTATTTATCAGCATGTTTATGATGCATGGCCGTGGTCAGCTATTTGCATCGTATGTTTCGCACGTTGTAAGTACTTATAACTTACACCTAGTGTGATGTGCGATTGTCATGTTATCGTACAAAAAGCCGTACTTACATCTGCTTCACACGCATGATGTCCTTACTTACACGTCTGCTGTAAATGCGTGAACGTGCGATGAACGTGAGTTTTTCAACCCGATTTCAGGCGCCCAGTGGATGGAGGTATATATAGAATGAACTTTAGAGGTTCTCTCTCTGTGCTGCTGCCTCAAAATGCCCACATTCCTCCGCAGAAACTCCTGGTTCTGATTCTGCATGCTCATTAGACAGTTGAACTGGGGAATCGCAGAGGAAGCACGGGCGATGCACTGACACCACACTTAGCACGTGCTAAGTGCGTCGCCCGTTGAGTATGTGACCATATGAAACACGTAAATCACTCATGGTGTCTGTAGAGTGCATTCACTGCAGTAGTACATATGGAAAATACACAGTTCGCACGCAGCAAAAGTTCTGCTTGCACTTAAAGTGCATTTCTGCGTGCTCCCAAATCCATACAGTGTCGGTATGTACAATGTATAGCTACCACTATTTTACCCACGTAGACAGCACACAATTCCATGTACGACGGGTTGTGACTGCCACTTTACATTATTTTATCATTATGATGTGTCATTGGCAAATATCACTTTGACAAGGTGCTGATTGCACAACTAGATTCAATTACAATCAACCAGGACACTCCATTTTTGGCGTCGGATTCAGGCATCTGGAACAAAGGTAAGGATCGGAAATCTGAAGGGAGTAACCTCTGTGGGAAGAGAATGACAGGACAGACTCAAGATTGACCAAGATTGGGAAGTCTGACTGTGACAGCCCCTGCACAGTCCTTCGATGACCTCATTTTCCTGGTATATGAGGCTACTGTCTTGTCCAAGTATGACCTTGACCTTTGTTGACACCGTGAACGCAGACTGCGATTGGAACGAATTGTACATTGGCGGCAGTGACGATACATGCTCTTCATGGATGAAGGTCTGATCATAAACAATGACAAAGTTCGAGCTTGTTGACGAAGGGCAGAGCGCTTGTCACAAAACTGAATGACGGAAAATCAACAGTTTGTAGTTGTCATGATTTTGGGTGGCATGTGTAGGCAGGTGAGAATACAGCTGGTTGTTATTCGAGGAAACTTGAATGAAGTATTGAGACATGTTGTGGTGCCCTTCACACAACAACAGCCGAGAAGACACCCAATACACCCAATATATATAATTGTTTTATATCACCTGACCACAATAACGTCAACATGTTGCCTTGGCTCAGTTGTTCCAAGATGATCTTAATCGTCAGCTGAGGCAGTGTGTACCGCCTCCAGGGAACTGACATTCCTGTGGAACACGATTCCTGTTGACGTTATCCGCTGACTGACGACGTCAAAGGCTAGCTCCAGACAGAAAACAACCGCTCCGTGACGTTACTCATATAGTCCCTGCCATCAGAAGATATGCGGTTGAGAAACCTCCAACACAGCGTGTACAGCCAGTGACTGTGGTCACGTTTCTAAATGCAAACTTTTAACTCTTAGGATTTGCAATACAACAAACAAACTTGCTTTACGTTTGCCTTCATATTATTGAAACAATTCAATTTGTCCTCCAATTACAAGGTCATTTAACATAATACATTTTACCCAACACAACAACACTTATATTCCTACGCCTTAATTACGATGAATTAACACTCTCAAACCGATTACTACGTATGTTGACTAAGCCTTTGGTTCTTGGCTATCCATGATGTCATATTCAATTGTTGTCAACTAGACTGACAACAATGTCCCTTACGAAAACAGCAGGGTCACAACTGTATATTTTGCCTGACTACTGTAAAGACTTTCGTGAGATTTTCTGAGAAATATTTTGGTATAATTTTAATTTGGAATCCCTTGACTTCATTTCATTGTATTATTGAGAATTCAAGGTTGGCAATGCAGAGTTACTTAGACAAGTCTGTGAAAACTTTCTTTTGCCTGGTAGATTATTATATTTTAGTTTACTAGACTGTGTGCCGTTGTTGTGACCTAAATGTTACCTTCAATAATTATGGATGTATTTCAAATATCTAGAAATAATTTTCCTGCGTGAGTTAAAAAGAAGTTTCGGTCTTGTGAAAGCTGATATTACAAATCACAAGTTGCGACTTGCCAATAAGAAACAAGAACAAATAATGATAAGACAAACACGAAAAATTAGAATTGTTTAATCAACACACCCCCTGCAGATGAGCAGAAGGCTGGAAGCTCAACCTTCTTGTTAGGACTTATCCAAACACGTTCCCCTTTCCTCAGATAGAAGATAGTTGTTTCACTCGCCATTCCATATAGCTCAATAGTTTTCCCATATGCATGGCTGAAGATTGTGTCTCTTGTTTGAATTTTAAAATGAACAGATTTAATACTTTGGTAAACAATATTTACCCAGAAAAAGTACGCCCCTGACACTGGAACAGTGAAAAATCCGGTACTTTTATTGTATGGACTTCCTTCGTTGTGATTGATTGATTGGCCAAATTTAATGTTATCTTCTGCAAATACCAAGTTAGCTTGAAACCCAATGTCCTTATAAAGCCACGCTGAAAAAGGAAAGGATATGAACTTAAAGGGCATCATTGTTAAATAGTATTGATATATTATATTTACAATGAAAGTTCTTTCAGGTGGTGTCGTGCATCGTCTGTAAACGTTTCACATTTTCGAGATCGCGCATCATGTGTCCCTGTAATATTATAACTACTTTTTCTATGATACAAATAAACCTATTGCCAGACGACAGTTAATGCTCACTGAAATCAAGGGACATAACTTTTGTTATGTCCGACAAACAAACCAACTTTGTGAGTTCACTGAGTGCTACTGTCACTTGCATTCCATGTGATAGTGCCGCTCAGTTATGGAAAACCAAACGGAAATAGCAATTGAAAGTTAATTCTTAGATATCTTATTATCAGTTAAATACATTTTTAGCAATTATGTTTTTGCAACGAAAACGAATGCGGAAGTAATGCAAATATTGGATGAAAGACATACGGGATGTAAATGTATCCGATTAGTTACCATAAAGCTTCTTTCACTTTCATATAAAACTGCAGATTTACAAATCATATAGAAATCCCTCACCAGAATAAATAAATAAATAAATAAATAAATTTCTGTGCGTTCTTTACACGCTATCTCCCTCTTAGTTCAATCATGCATGTCAAGATTCACTTGAATTACACACACGGTATATACGCCAATAAACAAGAACAAGGAGTTCTTAGAATGGATATTGACTCTGTTGACGATAAAGTAACGGAAATAGAAACACATCTAGACACGGTTGATGCACGTCTAGAGGACCAGGAACAGCGTAGCAGGAGGAATAATATGGTTTTATACAATGTGCCAGAAACCACTGATAAAGAGACATACACAGATAGTAAGAAGAAGGTGCTCGATATCCTCAATAAAGCCAGAGTTACGAAAGATCTCCCACCCCTTGTAGCTAGAGATATTGAGAGAGCACATAGGATTGGCGCGAGAAATAACGGCAGACCAAGACCGATCATCGTCCGAACACAGCACTGGGAGGATAAATGGCATTCTGTTAAACTTAGGAGCGTTCTCAAGGAACAAGGAGTTGGTATAGCTAACGACCTCACTGGACATCAACGGAAAGAGCTGAGCCGCCTAAGAGAAGAACACCCCGAAACCCGCTTCTATTATAAGGGGAGCAAGCTGCTAGAGGCACCTAAGGAGGACTTCTCAAGAGACACTTCGAGCTCATCCGGACCAAATACTCGAAGAGACAGAGATCGCGGGGACACGACACGAACCTTGAGGTCGTCTTCACGCACAGATAGGCGAGATAACACCCGCTAGGGAAGTGGCCAGGGCCAGGAACATGTGAGACTTTCTCCAACACACATAGAGGATAGGAATGAGACTGACAATAATGAAAATACCGGTGTATTTGTCAATTTCATTTATTGGAATATCTCCGGTATCGTTCAAAAACTCACGGACGCTGGTTTTATAGATTATATAAAAACACTTGATGTCATAGGAATAACTGAAACTTGGTCAACTGACTTGGACATTGATAATACATTTAGTGATTTTAAGTTAATTGAAAAAAATGCACAAAAAATATCTAACAAGGGGAGAGCTTCCGGCGGTATTGTAGTACTAATAAGAAAACAATTATATCATTTCGTCAAATTGTCTAAAGTAACAGAAAATGCGATATTTGTCATGTTTGACCGTGAGCTATTCGGTCTTGATAAAGATATCCTGTACTCTTGTGCATATATACAACCGGAGGCTTCCACTTGGTATGATAAATACTCGCCACTATGTAAGAATGGCGTAACCTTATTTCAAGAGAATCTGTTATCAATCATTTCCTCTGTACCAGACTGTTACATCTTATGTGGCGGTGACTTTAATGCGCGAACTGGAATAGACCCTGATTTTATTGAAGATGATCTATTTGAGTACACTGAAACACAGAATCATTCATATTGGGATTTTCTTATAGACTACTTCAATCTTAAACGCTTCTCCGCCGATAAGGTTATAAATACTTTCGGTAAAACACTCCTTGACATGTGCTCAGTTTTTAATATCCACATTATGAATGGTCGCTGTGGCAGTGACGCACAACTAGGAGATTTTACGTACATAGGTCAAAATGGAGCAAGTGTTATTGACTATGTTATCTCGTCAACAACATTATTTGATTTGGTGAATGATTTCTGTATACAATCTCGTATAGAATCAGACCATCTTCCAATCATAGTACGTATAAAATCAAACCATAATGGCAAATCAGTTATAAACCAAACAAATTCCGAAAATATATATAGATTTACTTGGGATAACGACAAGTCGGGACAGTTCAGGGAAAATATGATATCTGAGAAAGTTCAGGAATTGCTAGATAAATCTGTTGATTGTGCTTTCACTAATATTGACGATAGTATAACATATATGACAGAAGCGATATGCACTGCGGCTTCATGTATGAGAAAAAAGGTTAATCAATCCAAAGCATACTTGAAATGTTGGTTTGATGCAGAATGTGAAATTATGAAATCTGAAAGATGCAGACTACTCAATAAGTTTCGGAAATATAAAGACAAACGGTCATTTGACCAATACTGCGCTATGCGGAACCAGTACAATTCCCTCTGTAGGAAAAAACGACTTGATTATTTTAGAGAAAAGCGGATAACAATAGAAAATAACATAAACGATTCCAAAAAGTTTTGGTCTGAACTTAAACGTTTGAATACTACTCATATAAAACAAAACAATATTCAGATAGAAGATTGGCTTGTACATTTCAGGCAACTTTTTGCAGTAGATAATGGCAATCATGATATTTCTGAACATACAAATCTAAACCATCCAAATGCTGAACTAACTAAAGCAATACTAGATTCTCCAATCACTAGAGAAGAAATAGTAGAAAGTATCGGTCATCTTAAATCAAACAAATCGCCGGGAACTGATGGTATTATAGCAGAATTCTTCAAAAATTCAACAGATCTTATCGTACCATACCTAGATCTTATATTCAACATCATACTAGAAAATGGTACTTTCCCACAGTCTTGGACGATCGGTATCGTTGTTCCGATTCATAAACATGGAGATACTAATAACCCAAATAATTACAGGGGTATAACATTACTCAGTATATTTAGTAAAATATTCACTTATATTATAAATAAGAGACTAGTTAACTGGGGGGATACAATGGATAAGATCAACGAATCACAAGCTGGCTTTAGACATGGATACACCACCATAGACAATATGTTTATATTACAAAGTCTAGTTCAAAGATATTTGAATACAAAAGGAGGGAAATTTTATGCCGTGTTTGTAGATTTTGCAAAAGCATTTGATTCTGTGCAACGGAACAAACTTTGGAACTTATTTCAATGCCATGGTCTTAGTGACAAAATGTGTAAACTGTTATCGAATATGTATAATAACGTAAAGGCATGTGTTAAAAGTAACCACAAATTTTCGGAAACGTTCGAATTGCAACTTGGTGTCAGACAGGGATGTGTTCTAAGCCCATTTCTTTTTTCATTTTTCATAAATGAACTTGCTACCCAAATTGAAACTAACTGCTCAAACGGCATTCAACTCCATCCAGAAATTGTTCAAATATTTCTTCTCTTGTTTGCAGACGACGTTGTTTTATTTTCAAGCACCATAAGTGGCCTCCAAAATCAATTAAATGAACTTGAACAATACTGTGATACATGGAAATTAACAGTTAACAGGGAGAAAACAAAAATCGTAGTCTTTAAAAAAGGGGGTAAACTCTCGAAAATAGAAAAATGGACATTTAAGGATATACGCCTAGAATGTGTTAGCTGTTATAAGTATTTGGGATTGTTGTTCACCACCGGGCTTTCCTGGACCATGCATGTCAAATATGCTGCGCTTCAAGCGCAAAAAGCACTAATCGGTATACTAAAAACAATCCATACACTCGGAGATATGAATTATAAAACCTTCTTCAAAATATTTGATGCAAAAATAAATCCAATTTTGACTTATGGGGCAGAAATTTGGGGATTAACTGATTTTCACCAAATAGAAAGAATACACTTATATGCCTGCAAGAAATATCTTGGTGTTAAAGTGAATACTTTTAACGCAGTGATATATGGGGAATGTGGCAGATATCCGCTACACGTGTCTACAAATATAAAAGTCATTAAATACTGGTTAAAGTTGTTAAATATGCCCTCTTATAGAATAACAAAGAAGTGTTATAATATGATGTTATTGTACGAACAAAATGGACAAAGAAATTGGGCTTCTAATGTTAAAGATTTCTTATTCTCAATAGGCTTCGGAAATGTTTGGAATGCACAATATGTAGAATTTCACACACCGTTCATCCAGTCATTAACTACAAGACTTAAAGATATCTATCTTCAAACATGGAGTGAAAAAATTTCGTTATCTACCAAATGTTTTTATTATTCAATGTTCAAAAATGATCTAATCGATGAATTATATTTATCATGTGTTAACATAAATAAATTCAGACGTTCATTGGCACGATTTAGATGTTCGTCTCACGACCTATACATCGAAAGCGGTAGATACAAAAATGTAAAACGGGAAGACAGAATATGTAAACTTTGTGATTTAAATCAAATTGAAGATGAATATCATTTCCTTCTCATTTGCCCGTCGTATTATACATTACGTTGTAAATATATAAAACAATATTACTATGTCCATCCAAATACAATTAAATTCTCAATTCTTGTAAGCAGTAGACGTCAAACTATATTACAAAATCTTGCCATGTTCATCCATTATGCAATGCTGTATAGAAAAAACGCATTACCAATATAACCCGTATTTATGTGTGTAATTATCCATCTTGTATGTACTATAGGCCTGTGGCCTTTTCAGTATGGAATAAAGATTGATTGACACACGGTAATTTTAATTATTGCGTGATGTCACTTTATTATTGGCATGGAATCTGTTGGACTAGCAGGTTGCCTGTTGTGAAAGTAGACCTATTTAATATTTATGCCTTTTGCTGCATTCAAACCGTGAGGAGACAAATAAAATTAAGACAAATATCTCTATGAAATGCGAACCTGTGATATGTTTCTGATTATATTTTATTCAAATATATATATGCAAAATAATGTAGAAATTCATTCCACTGCTGTACTCATTTTACCATTCCATTGTTGTTGTTGACATCTGTTAAAATATCCATCAAGGTACGACATTTATATTTGTTAATGAAGTGATAAACAAACAAAATTTATGCAATTATAAGTACAAACCCTCTTAAATATGTGTTACTATTCCAAATAGTCATTATCTCAACCCTATACTCCATCTTAACAGAAACGAGTGACATTTCTATGTTCAATTTTTTCTTAGGCTAAAAAATTATAGTTATCTGCCCTTACTTTTGCTTAAGCTAGAAAAAAAGACCTGAGGCGTGGGTTTGAAACTGATGCGGGCGGAAACCAGAAACAAATTTATTGTTTGGGGGGGCCTAACCGTTCTCACACTTTGTGTCCAAACTGCATCCTCTAAATTATTATGCATTCTGTAAAATATTATTATAAACCAGGAAGCAAACCACGGTTTCACAGTTTGTTGGACAAAATGTTGTCAGCATAATGGGCTGTCCGCAGCGAAAGGATTGCTTTTTTCTGATTTGTTGAGAGGGAAGTTGGGGGCGTGTCTGGCGATAGGTTAGTTGGCATACACACCACACCATGTCCAACTCTCCCCTTAAAAAACGGTTTGTTTAAAAAAAAACTTCTGTCAGTTGGGTTGATGTGTCATGGAGCAAGGTTGGTGGAAGAAAGGTTTAAAATATATTTCAGGCATATTAAAACTGTTGTATTTTCATTTAATATTAAAGACATACTTAACGATGGGCCAACTTGATTATTTTTCATTGATCATTAATTCAATTTGAAGTTGTTAAATGGTTAAATACTTACGCCATTTAGAACCTGGCACCTGTTCGTAACCAGTGGCATGCATCTGCCCCATGAGGTTTACCAGTGAAACCAGTACATTGGTCTGCGTCGAGTTTAGTTGTAAGAGTTCCTCTCTTAAGGTTATAATATCACTATCTACGGTGCCAGAGTACACGTTTGGTTGACAGGTTAAATTAGGATTCCGAGAAACTGACTGAATGTGACAGAACCATTCACATTTGAATCCGATTTAGAAAAGCAACCACTACAGTTTTGCAAGTCCTGTTGAAGTAATTTAACTTCCCTCTTTACTCGTTCATAGCTGTAGCGTAGGCCAGTATTGTTGTTGGTTTCCTTCAGATTCCTCAACTCCTCTTTCAAGTCTTCGACCTCCTGATCAGTGATGTTTTTACTTGTCCTCAGTTCCTTCAGTTCCTCGGTAGTCTGTGTCAGTTGAGAGAGAACACTGGACAAGACAGCCGAGTATTTCTGTTCCTGAGCTTAAGAATGAGACTGGACCTCATGAAGTAAAGCATCCATTTTCTTCATGTGATCATTTAAGCTGTTGATATCAACATCTTTGCTGGGCTGCTGAGGGGCACATGACCCAACTATGGTAAGTAATGCTGTGAGCGTTTTTACGAAGACTGCAATCCAGACCATGGTAGAAACTTGATGTGTTCTATATAGGTAACTGATAAGCTTATCTTAAAAAAAGCTTGGTGACTGAAATCCAACTTTATAGTAACTTCAAGCAAATCATCGAGCCACCTCCACCATCTTGGACAGTCTGATTAAAACCGACGGTATTCCGCGGAAAAAAGTGCAAAATAGTGCATCTACCGGGATACGAACTCATATCGTTCGGAGGTTTCCACGCCAAACCGTCTGGAAACAGTCCATAGACTAGCGTGTTCGAGCGCAATTCAGGTAGCCAATCAAAAGATGCCCAACAAATGCTTTCGGTGCGAGTTAGGGGCAGATAACTCCAAACAGCTATCCTTTTGTCTGTTCCAAATGCTTTCAAAACAGCGACCGTTTAAAAACTATGATGTGATTGGTCAGCTATTTGACTGGGCTTTGGCTGCGCTAAACTGGTTCCGAACACATGCCTATACGGGATGTTCTCAGACCTTGTGGCGAGGAATCTACAGAACCTGTTCGTATCCCGGTAGATATATTATTTTGCAAATTTTATTCCTCGGAACAAGGTCGATTTTAATCAGACTGCCATCTTGGAGGAAGTGACGTATGGTGATCTACATTTCCCACGCACTGATTTAACCGCTCTCAGCTGATTGGCTTAATTTTTATTTATATCAATCAGCTGAACGCTTTTAATTCAGTCCGTATCTATATACGTCACTTATTATAAGTTGTTCATTTCAATATACAGCTGTACAAACACAAAACATAGACGGATCTCATGTTGGTTTCGTAGGTGAGGTGAGGTGAGGTGAGGTGAGGTGAGGTGAACGCTGCTTTTAAGAGTATTTCACTTAAATATTGGCTGTTAGTATTATTGCCATGGTGGCTATGCGAGCATCGGCTGAAACTAGCGAACCATGGGTGGTACTGCGATGAAATTTAGTGAAGCATTGTACCAAAATCTTACTGCATGTAGAACAGTTCTCAACTGCAAACAAAGTTGCTGAGCCCCTTTCGGGGTTTCAACCCCAGATCTCTTGACCCTTGCCCTAGCGCTAACCATTATCTCGCCCCTGGTTTATCGCCCCTGGTTTCATAGACGTACGTAGAATATGAAATAAAATCATTATTAACAAATATATTTCATGAATAGTGAAATTGAAATGAAGTGGGGGCGAATGTGTATTCCATATGATGGAAACAGGGTGAAAGCAAATGGCACTTCCGATTCATTTTCTGACAAATTTATCCATTTTAAAATACAAACTTATTTAAACAAATATCAATTGGATAAATACATATAATATATGAAAAACTCAAAGCAAAACAAATATTGTTACAGACGTTATGTTTAATTATGATAAAATTATTTAAACGGGGTAAACTCGAATAACATTAACAGCATAGTAAGCAGCATACACTGTATAAGTTGTTCATTTCAAGTTACAAACACTATTTATTGACGGATATAATGTTGATTTCGTTGACTTTCGTAAAATATGGAATACAAATTATTAACAAATATTTGTCATAAATAGTGATAATTAGTGTTATCTTTTGATCTTAATAAATATACATGAATGGCACTTTGTGTTTTTTGTCGATCGTTTTCATGCGATGATTCAATAAAGGAAGCCGATACTCACAATCTTCTTCTTTGTTTCTTTTGAATGATAACAAATATTAGGAAAATATGATTATAGTAAAGGATTACTTTTAATCGATTAGTGTATAATCAAAACATCTCAATGCATACAAATACACCCTGTCCCGAGCTGAACACACTAATTCAGTTACTCCACATATCATACAAACGCTGATAGTATGATATATAATATCATACAGTCCGTGTAGTCTAGTGTTTTAGTGAGATAAGTTTTCAAGAAAGTGATCCAATTTGCTGCTGCACACATGTCACTGTTATCATCATGTACAGACACACTATGTGATGAGCACTGATCAATACATCATACGATAGTGATTGTATATCCTTTGAAAAATAACAGTTCCATTGATGTAAGACGTGTTTACATTAACAAACATAATTCCTTGGAATAGTAGTGTAAACGGGACTTCATTTTGAAAAGACACAATCCTTGATTGGTAATTATACAGATACACTTTCTAAATCTCCCTGAAAAGTCATACACACATACTCATTTGAATAAATATGTACAATACATGGGTAGACGTGGTGATGTTAAGGATCAAAACCGAGCCGGAGGTTTTGTTTGATAATGTATGCATGCGTATAACATGCGAATTGGATTGAAAAAGGATTAGGAAACAGGATACAATAGCCTATATATATGCTACATTTAAAATCCATATAGTAAACTAGTATTAGCTAAACAAACAAGCATAATGTACCGAACTTTACGGTTGGTATCATTCATGAAATATAGACAGATTTACGATATCTTATGATATTCTACTCACACCTTACGCTAAAAATGTTTAGTTCAATATTTGATGGTAAAATAACACATATTCAACCTTTAAAGCTCTATGCATCATATACATGTTTATTTGAACACAATTTTTACATGAGTGTAATATTTAATATTGATCTATTCCAAGACATACATAAGTTCAAATATGTAGCTCACAAAAGCAGCGTTTTAGCAACGCAGTTGTACATCTTTCTTGACTAGTGATATATGCAATGTATACTGATGTCCAAAAGAAAGTTGACAATCACAAAAACCTGAGGTATTTTCTATATTAAAAATGAAAACATTAACATTAATAACACCCACAAAACGAAAACAATCGACAAAACGCACTTTAGTCCATAAACATTGTTGAAAAATGGTAAGAATGAAAAACATGCTTTTAAGTCGAAAATCACGATATGCACGTGCACAAAAGCATATAAAGTAACCTATGAGACACGTTCAGGACGGAGCAACAAAAAGCACTCAGAAAATTGCCGAGATTATCTTCAGTGGAGAGAAAATGACAAACCATCACCCTAACGTCATTGGACGTAGGACAACGTCGATGCATCGTCGCGCCCAGTCATGTATTGACGTTCAAGGAGGACATACTCGATATTAACTCTAGCCGGAGAAACGACCAAAATGTTATGTGAAAGATGAAGTGTGACCGTTTTAAGTGTCCAAGCATAAATACTTCGATTTTGACTCCATGTGACTTTGCCTTATAATCGTACCGATTTGTTACGATTTTTTATAATAATGAAATTAACAAGGCTTGAAGAAAAAAAGATTTTCTTGCGAACTAATAAAAGTTCTTTTTATCCTAAATGTCTTAGTTTTTCTTCAGGTTATTTTGTAGACGTTGTCAACTTTCTTTTGGACAGTAGTATATGTCCTTACATTAAAAAAGTGAAGAAAACCTTACACCTAATTATTACCTAATGATACAATTGTTATCATGTAACAATAAAATGATCTTGAGATCACTTTCAGTATACCTGAAAATAAATATGTATTAATGTTGTATTCACATATAGATAAATATTTCATATGATTTTTCACCAGCATTGATTCCTTACATTTGAAATATTTCTAATCCTCTACTCTCAACTACTTCTACTATAAACCCATCATGGGCTGTTCCATTATACCCATAGGTAATTACATAATTCTGCCTTGAATTTTTGTAGAAGTTTTGACATGTAGAAGTTTTGGCACGTAGAAGTTTTGGAAGGTAACCCTATACCCCCTTGGCATAGTGTCTCACCAATAGTCTTCGTCATATCGATTACAATCGCCACGGTATTTTCGCCCTCAGATTCAGGAATCCAGTTATTCTAACATTATTTCTTCTGGTGTACTGCTCACTCCTATCTAGTTTTACAGTCAGCTTGTCAACTATTTCATCTTTTTAATGTACTCAGACCTGACACTTGCTTTTCCAAATAGCGCTGCATCCTGCCTGAAGGTAGGTTTGATTGCCTCGCTTACTGCATATATTGAATTTCAGTTATTTTCAAAGCAACTATGAGTTGGTTAATGAACTTGCTTAGGTCAGATTCACTATACCCACCTTTTGATTATTGGTTCATGTGTAATAGGGACCCTGTAATAGGCAGCCCAGTGACAGGAGTTAACTGGATTGTACCTTGATCTTATACTGTTACATGTTTTATGTGTTGACTTTGCGTTGTGTATTTTTATTATTGATGGTAACTTGTGAAAACTATGGAACAGTGTACAATCCCTTCAGTTCAATGGCATTTGTTAATCCTTTCAACCAATCAAAAACTCTAAGACAGAAATGTAAAGAATCAACAATTTATTCAGAACAACAGAAAAAAAGATAACGAAACTCAACAAAATATGCTCTCTTACTCTAGAAACCTTCCTACACACTATAGTAATTCTATTTCTTTCCTAACGCTAATTTCTCCCCCGAACCACTAGCCTACCTACATCTATACCTAACTCCCATATGTCATGTTGACCTCTTTGAAGATACCCCTATTTCTACGACTTCCACTTTCCCTACATGTTTCTAACTATATTCTTCCCCACCCGTCTACATGATAATTTCTAAGCTTAACCTCTAAAACACCTAATTCTAGAACACCAGAGGGAAATCCCCCGCATGGCAGTGCTTGGACTTACTATTGACGGAACACCGCTAAGCAAGATAATGATATCGGTCGCTCCAGGCCCTTATATACCCACTGCGCTTACCTCTGAAAGGTCATGTCAAGTGTTCCCATTGAGCAGCAACAGTAAACAACTTTACTGCGGTACTGTGTACCTTCCGGTTCAACCCAAAACAAACATGGTTGACACCGAACCGATACACAGATACCCAGGTCGAACACAAGACCAACAAAGGAAATTCACATGGAATTTTACTGCCAAAGTAAGTAATAAGTGGAATAAATTACTACAAGAAAACGACGTCAATAAATGACTTACATATTAGTGAAAAGGTACGTAAAATCCACCCCATTACCCCACGATCTATTTGTTTACATTACTGAACACGTGTGTAAAAAGCCACCCAAATACCCGAAAATTGAATAATAATGACCCATAATATTACGTAACTAATTTATAACACCAACCAACCCATATATAATGAATTAATTATCCGATTTCCTACACATGTAAGGTATGTCAATACTGCTGTCTTAATCAAATTCTGAGTGCGCAGATATCAGAGCAACAATAACGTTTGTTTTCAAATTCGGCTTCTAATGGGGGAGTGAACAAAACCCGCTCGGTCCGGTTGCGACTCATAGTAAGAGTCAACTGTGCTGCTTAAATTTTTTGAAAGAAACAAACATGATAAGATTAAGTCCATTGACGTAGTCGACGAGTGTAATAGAAGTATGCGGAAAGAGGTGAACACACCTGTGTCGTATAAAGACTTTTGTTATATTTTCTAAGAACTCTTTTTTGTGTAATTTCCTTTTGGACCCCTTGACTCTTTTTCATTGTATTGTTGAGAATTCAAGGTTTTCAATACAGTACGTTTTCTGTTATTTGAAAATGAAATCTGCTTATATAGCAATCATCCTAAATCTAACATATGCCTTTGTTTTTTATTATTTAGACAAGGCTGTGAAAACTTTGTTTTGTCTGGTAGACTGTTATATTTTAGTTTACTTGACTGTATGCCGTTATGGTGACCTAAATGTTACCTTCACGAATTATGGATGTATTTCAAATATCTAGAAATAATGTTCCCGTTGGATCATCAAGGAAGTTACGGTCTTGAGAAAGCTGATATTACAAACCACAATTTTGCCACTTGCCAAACAAGAAAAGCCTTTAGAAGGCATGGTTGGAGGCCCCTTTTTAAGGCTAGAAAATTGTATAAAAAGGATATGTATGTTATATGTACTTATAGCAAAATAGAGACTGCATTTTGACAATTGTTGGGGTCAAAGCTTTGATAAGTAATCAAACAATTAGTTGTTCAATTTGAATTTCTCAATAAAAGAAATGTACCTCGATCGTGTGTTGTGTGACAAAGGTACATACTGTATTAACAATTTACATACATTATGTGGCTATTCAACTTCCTTAATAAATTTTAACAAATTAAGAAGTAGACCTATTATAAATTTAATCAAAACGTTGTTGAGAATTTTGTCACAACTAGATTCCAGCAATAAGGATATGTAAGCCTATAAAGCTATGTAAGCTAATTTAAAAAATACCAATTCGATCGATTATGATGCATATTTCGTTTTATCTGTGGAAGGAAGGCATATGGATCTATTTTTAGTCCAAGGATAATGACCCGGTATCCCCACTCTTGTCGTTTTCAGTTTGGACATAATCATGGTTCTATCCAATATTTGTTTATACATGTACATGCTTCACTGTCATGAATACAGTATCAGTACATTGAATACAACACATATGCAAGTTTTACTGCCATTAAAAAAACTGTCAACTGAGTGGAAGGTTGGCGTGTCGATTGACTGCTAATGTTATTGATGGTAGATGCTTGCGTCGCGAAATTATGCACTGAATTGACACATATCTGCTCATTCAGGTGTAATAGTTTTGAATTGAAAAATCTTATGTTAACTAACGTTCAGGTTCAAAATAACACAACGGTCAGATGTTTAGATAAAATTTCTTTTCTCTGTTAAATGAGATAATTATCTCGGAAAACCCACACTTGGTTGAACAATGGCTATACATTTGAGGTGAGGTGAGGTGAGGTGAGGTGAGTTGGGGTTTAACGCCGCTTTCAAGAGTATTTCACTTCTATCGCGGCTGCTAGTATTATCTATACATTTGAAGCTGTGTTCATTGGTCATATAATTTCCCCAAAATATGAGGAGACTAAACATGATTCATTGAAGTTTATTTTAGAACTGTAATACATGGTAAAATCCCAACTGTGTGTACAGGCTTGAGGCATCTGCGCCTCCAACCAATACAAAACAAGAACAAATGATATTAAGACAAACATGAGAAATTAGAATTGTTTAATCAGCACACCCCCTGCAGATGAGTAGAAGGCTGGAAGCTCAACCTTCTTATTAGCAGTTATCCAAACAAGCTCCCCTTTTCTCAGATAGAAGATAGTTGTTGCACTCGCTATTCCATATAGGTCATTAGCTTTCCCATATGCACGACTGATGATTGTGTCGCTCGTTTGGATTTTAAAATGAACAGATTTATTACTTTGGTATACAATGTCTACCCAAAACATGTACGCCCCCGACACTGGAACAGTGAAATATCCGGTAGTTTTGTTGTATGCACTTCCTTCGTTGTGATTGACCTGGCCAAATATAATTCTATCTGAAGTCGAGACGGTTTCTGCAAGAACCAAATTAGCTTGAAACCCAATATCCTTATATAGCCATGCTGAAAATGAAAAAAGATAATCTTTAATAGTTACATTGTTAAATAGTGTTGACATATGAATTTACGAAAACCTTATTTCTAACTACTTTCTTGAAAACGATAAAGCGACGTCAAGTGTTGTCGTACGTCTCCCTTAAACTGGTTTGTTAAAAAAAAAACCTTCGGTCAGTTTGGGTGATGTGTAATGACGCCAAGTGGTTGTATACAGGGTTTAACTATTTCAGGCATATTTAAACAGTTTCATTGTCATTTATTCCTTTTTAAAGACTCAACAATAAATAGGCCAACATGATTTGGTTAATGGTTAAATACTTACGCCATTTTGAACCGGATATCTGTTCGTAACCAGTGGTATTCATCTGCCCCATGATGTCTGCAAGTGAAACCAGTACTTCGGTCTGCGTCGAGCTTGTGTTTTTTAAGTCCTGTTGAAGTAGTTTAACTTCACTCTTTACTGTCTCCAACTCGTCCAATGCTGTAGCGTAGTCCAGTAGAGTATTGTTGTTGGTTTCCTTCAGGCTCCTCAACTCCTCTTTCAAGTCCTCGACCTCCTGCTGAAGTTCCTCGGTGCTGTTCTTACTTGTCCTCAGTTCCTTAAGTTCTTCGGTAGTCTGAGTCAGCTGAGACAGAACACTGGACAAGACAGCCGAGTATTTCTGTTCCTGAGCTTGAGAATGAGACTGGACCTCATGAAGTAAAGCATCCATTTTCTTCATGTGTTCATTTAAGCTGTTGATATCAACACCTTTGCTAGGCTGCTGAGGGGCACAGGATCCAACTATGAAAAGTAATGCTGTGAGCGTTCTTAGGAAGACTGCAATCAAGACCATGATGGAATCTCAATGTGTTCTATATAGGTAACTGATAAGCTTAAATTCAAAAAGCCTGGTGACTGAAAACAAACATCTGGTGTTAGATAACAATTTGATGAATCATTCTTTCAATAATATAGAGCCATGGGCTCTTTCGCTTATCAGATACTGCATTATTCATTATTTCTAAGGTAAAGACTTTTAAAACATAATCAAATGGCAAGGTATTCCCCATGTGATCTTTATTACAGTTTAGTCATTCAATAAATGTCAAATTTTCTTGTCTGCAAAGTATACAAATATACATGTACTGAGCAAAAAGAGTTAAGGTCCATTGTATTTTCTTTATATTTTGAAACTTTTGAGTCATGAAAACAAGATTATGAATAATATTATGATGAACGTTATTGCGACCAAAAATAATATAAAAAAAATTAGCATTCAAATGATTTTAAGCAGAACTGTACAAACTTTTTTTTAGTTATGTGTACGTTGCCTCAGAATCGCATTTTTTTTAAAAACAATCTGAAAACTTAATTCAACTTCGAAAAATAATGTCAAACTAAACAAAAGAAATCAAATGGTCCTTAACCTGTTTTGCTCAGTATATATAAATTTACAAAATATAATTAACCTAGAGCTTTGCATTCTAAGTACGAAAAATCAAGGAGGTAAAAGGTGTGAGATATTTTAATCCAATACCCAATACCCACTGGCCACTGGCCACTGGCCAATGGTCAATCTGAGGTCACGCTATGGTCACTATATAGTAGATCGGTCTGAATAAAAATAACTTTGATCCAGAATAAGTGTTTCTGTGTTTAGACAAGTGTTCCTCATAAATCCATCCCAGTAGCTCCTCCCTCAATTTCTTCATAAAACCTGCATTCATACAGTAATTAGAGCACAGTCAAATGCATTCGTCCATTCATATGGTTGTATTGTGGTCACGTGGAGTACATTTATATCCCGATAGATGTACGGTTGTCTGGTTGCGTTCGGGTATCATGCTCATAAAACTGGTTCACAGACTTCCATAAAAAACAACAAACAATGTCAACTGATTGTTTTATTTATGTGGATAATACACAATTAACACTTTTTACATTGACAAATGATCTGCTGTGTTCCCTTTCCGAAAGGAAAAAGTCGCTTCCGTCGATGGGGGTCTTCTATGTTAAGAAGCTTGATATTCCTAAAAGAAGAATAAAATCATGTAACTAAAGCAAGTAATGTGAGGTCAATTATTGGGAATTTTCAAGTGTATTTCATTTATATCACGAGTAAGTGAAACAACGACAAGCATCAAACCATGTTACCAATGTTTTATATATATTCAACCACGATATTAAAAATAATATTCAGACATTATAGAGAACAACATAAAAAATTGGAAGAAAAGTGATATAAAAGTACCTTCTTGGGGTGTTAGAGGATGGAGGCTGCATTGCCGTCTCAATGAAACCCCTCTATCGTCACGCAGCGTCCGAGCGATGTCCAGTACGACGTTACATTCTTTCCCATAGACAGTTCGAGTATAATTTCGTTGCTGCAGTAACCTGAAATAATTCATATGCAATATAGACGGGATGCACAATAGCATATGCAACAATAGATATTACAACTCGCATATTGATAAATACAGCTCAACAAACAACAATATTTGAAATACAAAAAACAGTAACTTTTATTAATTATTAAAAAAACCAATTTAATGAAATTTACTTCGAATTTTAAAAATATACACTTTAAAAAGTAAGGAGTAAAAAAATAAAGTTACCTTTCCTTAATGAATAGTGTACTTGTCCTTGGACTGTCAATGATGAAGCCATTGTGTGCACTGATTCATTCTAAAAACAACTCAGTCTTTATAGGCAATGAAATGTATTACTGCTCAATGTTGCTGAATAAACACGTGCTTAAATCATGCATGTTCGTGATTCAAGCACGACGCCTATGCTGTAGCACGACTCGTACGCTTTATATAAAATGTACGCCTCATGCACCTCGGACAATGGGGTTCGCCGCCACACTATTCCGCTTGGGGGCGCGGGTGTACTAACGGTTATTGCAGCGCAGAGCTTGAATTGGTTTACTTTGGTTTACGCGCTGCGCAAACTTTCGACTGTACGATGCGGAATCTAGAGCGGGTACCAAGCTCGGTTACCACTGACGCAACATGGCGACAAGCTACGAATCTTTCACCGTTCAGAAGTTGAAGCAAGAGTTAATCAGGAGACGGGCAGCAACCACTGGCAGAAAAACTGATCTTGTTGAAAGGTACTACTTTATTTTGTGTATAGGAAAGTGTAACATTTATTTAATTCACCTTGTATTTCTAACTCGAGTCGCGCTTCTCTTGATAAAAGTCAAGGTCGAACATTGCCGTGTCATTTCCCCAACTTACAGTTATTAGTGTAGACGTAAGTATTATTTATGTGAGTTTTGGTATGTACAGGGCCCATACTTGGTAAGTATTGGTTAGATAATTAATGTACTATCGAAAATGTTGCCAAATAAATGAAATAATATTGTGTCTAGGGACCAATACCAGCTAGATAGTCTTGACTTGTCAAAGTCATTTGAACACGGGATTTTATCGTTTTCCCTTTGGAATGTATCAAACATAATACATCTTAGTGATAACATAATTTATGAAACTTATTAAGTAACGGAATGGCCTAGGAAATTTCTGATAACTAGGCCTACATACTATATCCCAACTTCCAAACGCAAGGCATAACTCTTGCCAGTCTGCATTACTGGCTGATTTAACCCTTGCGGTATTTCCCTCGCTTTCTTGTGTCGAGGCAGTGAATCGCTGCACTGGAAATGCATAGCGGGCCTGGATTTCTAAACACAGATTTCTTAAGGAAAGACTGCAAGGCCTAAATCAGCCAGTAATGGAGACTGGCAAGAGTTATGCCTTGCATTGGGAAGTTGACTATATCCATAGTGGGCAATATTTTTTCTCTCGAAAACTCGACACTGTGTATGAATAATTTCTTGATGTGCGGAGCTTAGCAAACCTTTCGCGCTTGCTGATTGGTCGATTTTTAGTTTTTCACCAATCATAAAGCCAATTACAATCCATATTAAGATAAAACTGTCGCATACGGACTGTAAGTAGTCTACCCACTGATTAGATCGAAATATATCATTTTGCTGGTAGGTAACATACACAATTATGTTGAAGACAACCAATGATATAATACTTAGGGAAAAAATGTTAAAATACATCACACAAAAGTTTTTATTTTCGAGGCCCCGTAGACTGTCTAAAAATTTTAGTATAGAAAACAAATTAATGCTTGCTCAACTGTCATCTGTATTTCCCCAAAAAATTTTTTTGATTAAATGTTCCGATCTTTATTGTTCATTTCTTCAAATATATTAATGATCATTGCTAAATGTTGAATTATTGTAATAGTACCAATATTTGAGAATTTTTTTTTATTTATTTAAATTTTAATATCCTAAATTTAATATATACATTATTAAAGGATTTTATCACCATAATTAATTTATTTAACAAAGTGATTTCCTATAAATATACCGGTACACCGTTTCTTCATCACAAGAAATTTGGTTTTCAGATTGAAGGCATATGATCGAAATGATGATTTCCGGGGAACTGTCATTCATCTTCCTGAGCCGCAAGATGCATGTTGGCCCTCATCAGGATTCACCGAGCTGCTCCCTCACCACCAAGGCATCTTACCACCAATCTCCAAGGAGTTGACAGAGGGATACTTCATATTCCGAACAGCAGAAGACCACCAGGCTGTCAATGACTTGAAGGCTATAGAGAAAGGGGGAGGATGTTCTCGGCAAACAGGGTCCTTGCATGCAGTTTACTGTTTGAGGGGTCGTCCACATACTTTAGTGGCATTGTTGGGGCTTCGATGAAAAATAAGGTAATTATTTCCTAACACTCAAATAATCTAAAGTCTCATCCAAGTAAAAAAATTACCTTGGGATATTGAATGTTACTCTAACCTTGGTTTGGGGTTTGGACTGTAAAGGAATACCAGATGAAGATGAATGTTTTTTAACAATAACCATATAAACAGTGAGTGAGTGAGTGAGTTATTGTTTAACGCCGCTTCGGCAGTATTGCAGCCATTAGCGGCGAGCATATAAACAGTTTTAAAAGAACAATGTTGATATATTATTTTGAAAACTACTCAAAGATACTCTGGGTGTTTGTATATTCTATGCTGATGAAAATTCCAATCATTAACAGTATTTTTACCATTCACTAAATTTGCTTTATTTTAGGTCAGCTACAACTACAAAATCAAGGTGGACAAGACCGGTGCTCCAGTGATGTCCCACTGTGAGTGTCCTGCAGGGTAGGGTCCCCACGCTACCTGCAAGCACATAGCAGCAGTCCTGCTCATGGCCGAGCACTTCATTGCAACCGGCAGCCTTCATGTGGAGAGGAGTTGCACAGAGCATCTTCAAACATTTCACAAGCCGAAATCCACGTACAAAGGTATATCAACAACCTGAGCATACATTAACAATTATCTTTGTTTTAAGTGATTTGATATCAGCAGTTCAATAGTTATGTTGAAAACTAAGTTCTCTTTGTTAGTTAATCAGGCCTAGATCGGCCCTATTGGCTTATGTGTGGCATGGCGTCCATTCATTCATTGTCTGTATCCTTCAGTGAAGAAATGTAAAAACTTTGAATATTCAGTAACATTTATTGAGCTCTCAAAAGGTAGTCGCCTGGTTTCCAGGATGTCTCATGTGGCACTAAGAACTAACTTGTCAAATACATGTACGCAGGTTCTCCACTGAAAGCAGGTTCTCCACTGAAAGCGGAGTCCCTGCCCTCGAAGCGGAAGTGGTCGGACAAGATGATGGAGGACCCACGTCCACTCAAGTACCGAAGAATGGCTGGCTATGATGACCATGTCCGCAACATGATGGTCAACTTCTGCTCGGCTTCTTCGCAAGATCTTTCCCTTCGCTACCTCCATCCTAAGGCTGACCTTCAGACTGCTGTGCTGGACCATGATTACTTAGAGAAGCCATATTCAGAGTACTGGGTTGACAGGGCATTGCAGGTGAACCTTACATTTATAGCTCATAACAAAGATAAAGTCACTTTTGACAGTAATCAGTTATTGCAATCAACAACTTTCACTTTTTCATATATTGCACACATTTTCTGAAGCTGTAGTCATATCTTCCTATGCTTACCTCTGTTACAAGTTGGCAATATCTCTTGATTCCCATTGTGCGGTGAAAATTTGCATCATGGATACTGTCCCTATTTTTACCCAATCAAATATCATCGTAATCTTCTCTACTGACTTTTGTCTTGTAAAAAATGTGCTCACTGCACAGGTGAAGGAATTCTAGTGTTCAAACACCCGCCTCCCAGGGTGATCAGTGGACGCTCTACCAATCGAGCTTCTTCCCCGGTTAATTTACTTATTGATGTTAATTATTAATATTCATTGTAAACATACTTCATGAAACATGCCTTAAATTGTGTGTAGCTACATTTACAACTTCAATAAAGTAATGTTATATTCCTCAGGTGACAGAGGATGAAGCTATCCAGATAGAGCAGGGTACCAGGGACCAAGTCAAGAGTCAACGGTGGCATAGGGAGAGGAAGTGGCGGCTTACTGCGTCAAGATTTGGAGAAGTCACCAAAATTACAGATAGAAGGAATAAACAGAAACTTTGCCATTCACTTCTGTATAGCCGAGTATGTACACGACCAATAATTCATGGTAGACAATATGAGAAAAAGGCTATTGCTCAATTTGAAAAATGTTATAAGATCACAACTAAAAGAGCAGGTTTTTTTTATTGATAAAGATATTCCTTTTCTGGGTGCAACTCCAGATGCAGTCGTGGATGGAAACTTTTTGGTAGAAGTGAAATGTCCTTATGCTGGCCATAATGATATGATTAAACCAGGCAAGAAATTTCCATATCTTTTGTATGATTCCACAAGAAAGATTTGTTTAAATCAGAAAAGCAATTACTATCAGATTCAAGGACAATTGTACATTGCCAAACGAAAATGCTGTTATTTTGTTGTGTACACTTTCTGTGATATGTTTGTTGAAAAGATAAATCTTGACAATGACTATTTTCAGATGTCTATGCTGCCAAAACTGGAACAACTTTATCAAAAGCATTTAAGACCTAACATTGCATCAGTTTTGTGAACTCCTGTGAAACACACTTTTGGATAAACTGGTGTCATGAAATAAGAGCCATGGGCTCTGTAGCTCATCAGAACTCAGGGTGGGGGGGGGGGGGGGGGGGGGGTGGGGGATAGCTCAGTGGTTAGCGTGTACGGCTTTGGATCAATTCCCGCTTCTCGGCTAGGGGCTCGGCAACTTTGTCTGCAATATAGAGAACTCATGTGACTGTTCATCATTCAACTGTTATCCATCAAGCTATATAGGGGGCGGGATAGCGCAGTGGTTAGCGCGTTCGGCTTCTGATCAAGAGGTCCAGGGTTCGAATCCCGCCAGGGGCACGGCAACTTTGTCTGCAGTAGAGAACTGTTCTACACGCAGTAAGGTTTGGTTGCAATGCTACACTGAATTTTAGCGCAGTACCAACCATGGTTCTCTAGTTCAAGCCGATGCTTGCAGGTTTCACCGCAATACATGGCCACCATGGCGTGCAGGCTTTCTTCCTGCAATAAAACTAGCAGCAGTGATATAAGTGAAATACTCTTCATTCTTGAACTGTGTTAAACCCCAACTCACCTCACCCTATTTGGAGTCATGGGGTCACCAAATCTACAATTTAGAGTCCCCATTGGCCAAGGAGTCTGTACACAACATTTCAGCTATCTAGAGCTGTTCATACTTGGAAAGAAGATGAAAATAGGTTTTTATGCCATGGTCCCTATGATTTAAAATCACCTTTGTGTTCAAGGAGTCTGTACACAAAATTTCAGCTCTCTTAGTTACTGGTTCTGGAGAATAAGTCGAAAAAGCGTATAGTTTACAACCGGACGGACTAACGCCGGACAACATGCCATAAGCCCATCAGGTCTTTTAGGCCTGATGACATTAAAATGATAAAACAATATTGTTCACATGTTTTATACTCAATTTATTGATATAGTTGGGATTTTCTTTTTTCACAAAATGAGTACAGCAGTACATGCTTCCATATTTCATTGAACATATTACAGGAATGTTTTGATCAGTAATTGATGTAAGGTTAATACTCACACATAATTAATGGACATCATTGATTGTAAGGATTAATTAAGTTGAATATAGTAATACACTCTACTCTGATATTTTCAAAGATCTCATACCATATACTTTTGAAATTCATCTGTAAAATTAATGTTAACATTCTCTTTTAGAGATCAATCATTTGAGTATGAGTTGTTACAGTTGATATTTTGAACATCACATTTTTGCAAATCCTGTTAGCTTGATATCTTAGAACATGCTCAGTGGTATTATATGTATGTAATCTGTTTACACATTTGATATTAATGATATTGATATATATGTTAGGACATTGTGGATTGCATTTGTAAAATGGAAATTGTTACAAAACTGCAAGTACAAAGAGATCAATCATACAGTACTCTCTAGATAGCTGGAGCAGTTTCTTAATCAATCACAAATCCAAATATATGGTAAGGATATGGTAAAAAAGCTAGTTCATATGAATGTACATAATGACAAATGAAGTTAATGCTTGGAGTAATGTAATAAATCCATTCAATACATTTATTTGTGGTTATGTTTTAATTATCTTAAGTAAGAGGGCCCAATTACTTGTCCAAGTTTTCAAATGTACATCTGATATGATTAAAAAGGAGAAAGTCATGTATTTTTAACCCATTGAGAAATTGAAAGATATATATTCATACATGTACCATACAGTTAACATTGCAGTTAACATTTACATAACTTATGTTGCTATTTGCAGAGTAAATAACAGATACAAACACAATCGGACTCTACTTTTGAAAAAAGTCACATTTATCATATGGTATTTTGCACACACTGGAATAAACATTTGTCACAATGAACAAAAAAAGGAGTTATTGGTCACTTTGTAGACAGACAGACAGACAGACAGTTTTTATTTGTAAAGATGGCCATGAGGCCAATAGTACATGTGTAAAATGATGGTATAACACGTTTGCGCAACCTGTACAATAATATTGACATCGATAAATACTCGGTTACAATTAACAAGATGTTCGTAACTTAAATATGTGGTACAGCAAAACAGCTATCTTAAATAACAAATCAGTATTTTCCGTGCGCAATACCATACAGAATTTCATTCTTGATGGTTGATTATAGAAAAAATATGGTAGGTATTGCATTCGTAATTTTGAAAATCTAGGACAAATTAGTAATACATGGTATTCGTCTTCTTCAGATAACTTACAAAATGGACATTGAGTATTTATCATGTTTGTAGTTTTAGCAAATCGTGCTTCTTTAACTCCAAAGTTGTGGGCATTACATCTGAATTTGGTGAGTGCACGCCTTAATTGTGATGACTTGATTACGGACAAATGGAGTTCTGTAGTAATGCAATATTTAAATTCTGAATAATAATGCACACGTTGATGACGTTATTTCATTTAACCACTCTTGTTGATAGATGTCTTTGCACCTCTGCTTGAATACATGGATGAAATGTCTTGTATTATTTACATTTTGAGCAAGCCATACATGTCCAAAACCATGGATAAAAAGGATAGTTCTAACAAAGGAGACCCAATTGGTACCCTCTATATCATCAAGCGCTTTAAGCATTTCGTAACTGCTTCTTGAATATCTTGTTAATGGTTGTCTCATCAATCTTAGCCAGTATGAAATGACTCGACAACGGGCATTAATAAATAATGGAAAACGTCCACATTCCGATAAAATAACCTTATTGGCGGTTCTATAACTAACACGTAACATGAACTTACAGAACTTTGAATGTACTTGTTCAATATTTTTGTTGATGTTGATGCCCCATATCTCCGAACTGTATAATAAAATCGGTTGAATTTTCCCGTCAAACATCTTGAATGCTGCATTAATTGGTAGTTCTTTATATTTATTTATGAATTGCTTAATGACATGTAAGGCACGCTCAGCCTGCATAGATAATGTTTCAAATGCTCTAGAAAATATATTTCTACAAGAGAAAATAATCCCTAAATATTTGTAATATGATACAACTTCCAATTTCTGGCCATTAAGATGCCATTTTTCACACTTAGAAATCTTCCCCCCATTCTTGAAAACCATTACTTTGGTTTTACTTATATTTATCTGCAGGCCCCATTTCAAACAATATTCATAAAGAGTATCAATCTTACGTTGTAGCTGGACAACAGAATCGGCAAAAAGCACAACATCGTCTGCGAATAACAGTAATGAAAGGTCTCTGATATGCTCATGGATAAATATACCTCTGTGATCATTCGATAACATTTCCTTAACAAGTTCTTCAACATAAAGTAGAAACAGAACTGGTGATAGTATACAACCTTGCCTTACACCGGCATACGTATCAAATATGTCACTCATTTGTAATTTATTCACTTTAACGGATGCTCTCACATTGGCGTACATATTATGTAGCAGACGCTGAAGTTTGCCATGTATACCTGACTCTAGTAGAACGTATAAAAGTTTTGAGCGATTTACCGAATCAAACGCTTTCCTGAAGTCTACAAAAAGACAATAAAATTTCCCCCCTTTCTTCCGTAAATACTTATGAACAATGCTATTTAGGGTAAATATATGGTCTGTAGTGGAGTATTCTTCTCGAAACCCAGCTTGGCATTCTGATATTAGTTCTCGAGTTGATATCCAAGATTTAATGCGGTTATCTAATATAGTGGTAAATATTTTGTTCAATGAGTTCAATAATGCAATACCTCTATAATTGTTTGGGTCATCCTTGGTCCCAGATTTATGAAGAGGTACAATCAAACCAACATTCCATGAAGCTGGAAATATGCCAGTGTCTAGAACTCGATTAAACAGACAATTCATGAAAGGTAGCAATAATGAAATACATTCCTTAAAAACTTCAACTAGGATACCATCTTCCCCGATGATTTTCCACTTTTTAAACTGTTCACTGCACATACTATCTCGTCATCAGTAATAGGGGTACCAAGGTATTCATCAGAAGTAACACAGTCATCACAGTCATTAAAATTGTGATTGCTCATATAGTTATCAACGTGTTCTTTAAAGGAATTATCACAGTTATGCGTGTCTTCTGCGAGCAAAGTTTTAAAGTAATTAAACCATTCTTCCACCGATACATTTTCGGATATATTTTCCCTACAAAAGCAATATTTCTTAAGAGATTTCCAAAAGTAGCGACAGTCCTTTTTATTTGCTGCGTCAACAATTTCTGCTAAAATATTTTTTTTCAAAATCAGATTTCTTCCTATTGCAAACTGCTTTAAAATCCTTCTTTGCCTGTATATAAAGTTGACAATACAGTGGGTTATTTGTTTTCCTGAACCTATTCAATAAAGCATACTTTTGTCTTTTCGCCTGTTCACATTCATGGTCGAACCACTTGGGCTGAACTCCTGTGTGCTGTGGGCGAGCGTGTGAGCGTGATTGTGCGTGCGGTCTTGTGTGTCGGTGTGATTCTCTCAGTGCGTGCATGGCTTTTAATATAAACCCATTCAGAGATTTAATTGCTTTATCAACACTATCATGCAATGCTTCGTGGAATAAGTGACCAAATTCAATAATATTTTCTGAGATGTATTGTATGAACTCACTCTTACGGCATGCGTCCCATCTCTCCCGCTCAATGTTGTGTGTGTCTGCACGTGCGTGCTCGGGGTGCCCGGTGTCACGTGATGTATCATGTGATGTTTTCATAGTAACTGATAGTGGCAAGTGGTCGGATTCTGATCTCAATAAGATATCGAAATTGTCGAAATATTCATATAAACAGGTAGACACCACACAATAATCAACAACACTACTTCCTTGGTGTCCAATAAATGTAAATTCTCCCTTTTTATCATTCCCATTTCGTCCGTTTAAAACATGCATGTTAAAGTTACGGCATAAATCTAAGAGTTTTGTTCCCTCTGCATTTACTACGTTATCTTTAGAGGTTCTAGGAATGCTAAAAGTATCACTTTCATAATCAATATCTTCAATTGGTAAGTAATCAGTTGAATCATGTTCTACATAACACTGCTTGTCGCCAATTCGCGCATTAAAATCCCCAAATAGAACAAATGTTGCATCAGGAATTTCCCGGATTAAAGTATACAATCTACTCTTGAGGAGTCCAATCCCCGAAAGCCCATCGTCTTCAGAGTTCTGTGTCACATATATGAAACCATATATTGTGGGTTTGCTGACGAGATCGCTTAGAATGTCACTTTTGAAAAATATACAGTCTGACCACTCGTCATGTATCCGGGTGAAGTTCGGTGCAATGGACTGCCTCACATACACAGCGACACCACGAGGTCACTTTGTTACTGCAATTGAGATTATCTCATACTTAGCACTTTTCTAGTTGGAAGCCATTGGTTTTGTAGCTCATTAGGCTTTAGATGAGTTGTCCAAAGTCATGAGAGGTTCAAGACTTACATATTAAATAATGGATTTATAATATGTATAATGTAATGAATAATCTATCACCAAACAAGCATCAATAATCTACTGGTCAAGGTAATGCATCACCAATTTTCACAGTGGACTAACCTGATAAGCTAAAAATGGGTATCCCAAATCAGAACTGCCTATCCTCCTTTCGTATAGTGACTATACTATAGTCAAATTGCAATTTTGGAGTATTTTGTAATGTTTAATGTTTTTTAAATGTGTACAAACATGATGAAGTTAGTATTATACAATTAGTTTCAAGATACCATGCACTGGTTTGACAACAATAATCTTTGTCTGACTTTACTGGGGTTTACTCAGAACCTTGGTTATAATTTAATACTGTAGCAGTTCAGTACTCCAACAATTATTATTTTCACAACAGGTGTACAAATTGTGACATTGGTGTACAATAATACTTTGTCAAGTGAACAAAAACTCCAAAAAATGAACTTTGCTGATGTCGATGAAATAACTTTCATGGTATTTTAGGCAGACTCATTCACAATTGAATTTCTAAAATTTGAAATAGCAAAGCAGACATACACAATTCTAAACCCAAGCATGATTTTACTTGGTGGAAGATCTACTTTCAAAATTTTGAAGGTTTTGCTTAGACCAATTACTCTTTCAACATGAATTCTTTTGGATGCTATTCTGCGATCTTTCACAATCTCATGAGGCTCAAGTTGGGATTTACCTTTAAGTGTTGTGGGAGTATTAACATGTACATCCTGAGCTGCAAAAAGATCTTGGACCATTATACCCCTATCTGCCATTATGCTATCTTTCTTATCAAACATGCCAACAGAAGGGTCTAGCAAGGGAGATTTTTCAATTATTTGTCGGTCACTTGACGAGCCCCCAAATGAATCGCTGATAAATGAAACAGCCCCTCTAGGTGTACAACCTATCATAGTCTTATGGTATTATATGCTTATAGCTGGACCATGTTACACTCTGGGCATCAACATGAGATGGCTTTTGGATAGGGGTTTCAGTGGCATCTAATATTACTCTTGTTGTACCAAACTTTTTACCAAAATCTTCAGGCATATGCTGATCAACAGTTTCCCTTGATGGCCATATCTTCATTTCTTTTAATTGAAAATACAAAAAGTTTATCCATGTAATAATGATCTGTGACACTGTAGACTCTGATACATTGAAAAACAAACTCAATTCCACATCTTCCTTTGCCTGACGCAACTTCATTAAAGTTAAAAAGAGCTGGTCTTTGGGGGACAAAGACGTACATTGATAGTTGAGTTCATAAACAGCTGGCCCAAGTGAGTGGAAAAAATACATGAAATGTTCATAGTTCTGAAAGCCAGTATAATAATGGATAGCCTTAGAATTATTTATATACATGTCAACACCATATTTACCCAAAAGATTACACTTAACTTGCTCATCCTGAAATAAATCATCACAGAGTTCACTGTCACACAAAACATCATTAGCATCATTAACACCTGAAGAGTCCACAATCACTTCCATCTGAAAATCTTCAATGGCTGCACTGGCTTCCGTCTCCCTCAGATGGTGTTTTCTCCTCGGTCGACTTGATCCTCGACTTGATCCTCGTGTTGTGTGACTGAAGATGGAAGGGACTGCATCCGCCTTCAAACGACTCCGCTCTCCTGAAAAATCATTTAATATTTGTTTATTTTTCTCTCTCTCATTGATTAAGAATTGAATAATAATATGTTCAGGTTTCTTTTAAAGCACTATTTTACATAGTGAATTACATATATTGCTTGCTTTCATGAAATCTACTTTATATTTTGGATTTGTTCATTTATCAACTATAACATTTAACAGTTAAGGTAGAAATAAACAATATATATTCATATAAATAAATTAAAAATAACATGAATTGATGAAATTTTTTTTACATGTCACTTACTCCAAGCACCTGTTTTTCTGTCCTGTTCTGAGAAAGGAACTCCTTAAATAAAGAAACCAACAAAACAGCAACATAAACAAAATAATAATAAATGAAGGAATGATTGCAAAAACATAATACCAAATTGAAACAGTAATTTTTATACAATAACAATAAGTATCTCATTTATATATGGTACTGTACAGTTCCACCACAGACGATTAATATTGAAATAAATTGCATAATATCTGTGTGCCAATTTTAATTAAAATTTTGCAATTAAATCTATACCAACATACTGAATTATTAAATAATTTTGTCAATATATAGGCCTATGTTTATATGCGATTATTTTCTTTATTTTATTAGCCCAGCTTCGCCATTTTGAAGATTATTTTATCTAGATCTAACAACTCGGAAACATTCAAACTTCGACCAACAAATCATGCATTTTTAACGAAATTTAAATAAAATAGTACGTTTTTGATTAAACGTAATTATTTATACTTACCTGTTGACTAGACCTACTTTGCCTTACCTCCTAAGGGTAATGCTATTTCAACCTTAATACAGACGAACTTGAAGAGTGGAGAAGGGGTGTGTAAAATCCCTTATCCAAGGGCCGGTAAGTCTAGGTGGTCTCGTGACGTCACTACCTGTTCATATCACTCTCCGAAAGTCCCAAAGGCAAGACAGACCAAGTGGGGAGGATGGGAGGGCCTAGAGCGAAGGTCTAGTCAACAGGTAAGTATAAATAATTACGTTTAATCAAAAACGTACTATTATTTAAATACCTATCTGTTGACTAGACCTACTTTGCCTAGAATCCCACCGCAAGGAGGCGGGTCAGTAGATACATGGTAGTGACGAGACCAGCGACTAGCCCTGAGTGTAAGCTAACCTACGAGTCCTCCACCCTGTGGTGAGGACAAGGCACAACCCGGGAGATACCATCTCTACCGCTAAGCGGATCAAAGAGACAACCCTGCCACTCAACTTCCGATCAACACACCGCCCCCCAAACCCCAACAGGGAGGCGGGGGGGGGGGGGGGGGGGGGGGGGGGGGGGGGGTAAACGAAGTTAAAGAAAAAACCAACAGACACGAGAGTTAGCAATGTAAACCCTGTTTATTTACAATAAGTCTCAAAAGCGTCTAAGAAGGATGACCCCTTCTTGGTCTGGCTGGGGGGACCACCTTCGTCTGCGCGAAGACCTGTGGACCCAGCCTAGAGATGCCTTCAAGATCAGCTGTGGAGACATCTCGTAGGTAATGGTTGGCGAAAACCTCTGATGAACGCCAAAAACACCCTGCCATGACATCCGAAACCGCGATGTTGCAGTGATACGCCATCGTGGCTGAAACTGCGCGGATCTCATGAGGATTGGAACGCGACGGCGGAGGCAAATCAGCGGCCTTGTACGCATCAATTACCGCCGATCTTAGATACACCCCCAACGCTCGCTTGTCTAGTTCCTTGGTGCTCCTGGGTGAGTGAGGCAAGAACAGACGACGCCTGCCATCCCTCAGCCTGTGGGTACGCTGCGTGTACACCCTCAAGGCTCTTACTGGACACAGAGAGAGATCCACCTCACCTGAGTCCGAACCCAGAGCTGGGATAGAGAACGTACGTCCTGCTTCATCCGCTGCCTGGTTCTTACAGACAAAATCCGGAGCCAACCCCAGCGAGGCGGAGCCCCCCTCCCTGACCTCAAAACGTAGCAGGTCCGCCTGCAACGCATGGATCTCTGAAATCCGCGCTGCAGAGGCCATGGCCACCAGAAAAATGACCTTGATGGTGAGAGGGAGGAGAGGCACGTCGGAGAGCGGTTCATACCTATCGGAGCGCAGGTGGTTGAGCACAATGGCTAAGTCCCATTCAGGTGGGCGAAGCCTGGACCTGCCGTCCACCGAACGGAAGGTTTTAATGAGGCCCTTGAGGACCGACACATCCAAGCCTGGCGATCTCTTCCTGAGAACCGACAGGATAGCCGACATGTTGGTGTTAATTGACGACGCCTTAAGATGTCTAGTGTTGCGAAGGTACACCAAGTACTCCGCAACCTGAGGCACTGAAGCCTCTGCCGGAATGAAATCCCTCTGAGCACAGAAAGAGGCGAAGGCCTGCCACTGGAAATCATAGAGCTTCCTAGTGGTTTTCCTATGCGAGGTAGCTATTGCGTTGGCGACGCACTTAGAGTATCCACTACTCCTTAACCCTCTTTTAATACAAGCCAAGCGTGAAGGGAGAACACCTGAGGGTTCTCGTGTAACCTTCCGCTTGGCCTGCTGATGAGCAGATCCCTCCGTATCTGAATCGGAAACGGTTCCTGCTGACAGAGCCGACAGAGAGGAACGAACCACGGCCGGGCTGGCCACCAAGGGGCGACCAGCAGGAGACGAAGAATCCGAGTTTCCCCTATCTTGGCTACAACTTGGGAGAGGATGGCCGGCGGTGGAAAAGCAAAGGCGTCCATCCCCTCCCACCCTAACGAGAGCGCGTCTAAGCCCATCGCTAGCGGGTCTGGCACTGGGGAGATTTAGGTTGGCAATTGGTGGTTGAGACACGTCGCGAACAGATCTATCAGCGGGGTGCCGAACACAACCGACACAACCCCCTGAAAACCACCGGATTCAGTTGCCACTCCGTTGGGGGAGGGGCATCTGGACGTGACAACGCGTCCGCCAAGACGTTCTTGGCATCCGGAATGTGGACTGGTCGAATGTCCAGGTCCACCTCGTCCACCAACTCGAAGAGCTGGAGTGACATGCGTAGCAGAGACTGCGCCTTGGTGGACCCCTGCTTGTTTATCGACCAAGCAGCCGCCGAACTGTCCGTGTGTACTAGCAGGCACTGGCCCCTCAAGGGGACCTGCCAGTGCTGAATGGCAAGACGTACTGCGTCCAACTCGAGGACGTTGATGTGTAGGTTCCGCTCTGATGGGGACCAAACTCCCGCCACCTGCTCGTGACTCATGTGCGCCCCCCACCCTTGGGTGGAGGCGTCTACAAACAGGTGAGCTGAGGGGGGGGGGGGGGGGGGGGGGGGGGGCGAGGACGAAGTGGAACGCCTCGTACACACTCTCGTCTACCCGCCACCAAGCTAGGAACCGATGTAGGTCTGGGGTTAAGACTATGTCGTGACGACAACGCGTCTCCCTGATGTGGGGATTCAGGAACACCTGTAACGGGCGAAGGAACAACCTCCCCCTGCGGGTCAGGTGCTGAGCTGATGTTAATAACCCCAACACTCTTTGCCACTGACGTAGGGAGAGCGATGCGTCGAGCGCGCGATCCATAAGGCGATCGTAACGAGCCATCCGCTCCCTCGTGACGAACCCGCGGAACAGCCGGGTGTCTAGGATAGCCCCTAGGAACTTCAGACGAGTTGCCGGAACGAAGTCCGACTTCTCTATGTTCACTAGCCACCCCAGACGACAGAACAGGTCCATCGTGAACCTGAGCTGCGCCTCGAGAACGACAGGGGAGCGGTCGTGAGCGATCCCATCGTCCAAGTACATTAGGAACTGAATGTCGCATTGGTGAAGGAATTGGACGATGGGCTGAGTCACCCGTGTGAATAACCAGGGGGCGGACGAGATCCCGAACGGGAGCACGCACCACTGAAAATGTCTGCCGTCCAGGATGAAGCGGAGGTACCTGCGGTCCCGATAGTGAATCGGAACGTGCAGGTACGCATCCTGTAGATCGAGAGACACCATGCAGTCTGAGCGCTCCAAGAACCGCATCACTGAGGGAAGCGTCAAGAGTCGAAAATATGGCGGCCGAACGAGGAAGGAGCGGTTGAACACCTTCAAATCGTGAATTAGCTGCCATTTTTTCGAGTTCCTTTTGGGTATTACGAACACTGGGGAGTAAAACCCCGGCGTTAGATGTGGGGTCAGGACCTCCTGCACTGCCCGTTTGGAGATTAATATCTCCACCTGTTCCAATGTCAATTTGAGCTGGTCCCCTGCTAAGGGACGCTCCATTGGAGTACAGGTGAGGGGCGGCGGAGATGAGACGGGAATGCGGAACCCCTGACCCAGAATCCGACACACGTAAGGGTCTAACCCTAACTGTACCCAGTTGCTGACAAAATCTTGGAGCCGACCCCCCACCAAGCCCTCCGATACCGGGACGAGTGGAGGAGGGAGAAGAGGGGGTGACCACGAGTCACTTCCTCCACTTCTTTTGCGGGGTACGACCTCCGGCGCCAGGCCGTGGGGACTTGGGGGACTGACCCGTGGATCCACGGCCACGACCTCCCCGCCGAAAGTCCGTTTTCGCTTTCTTGGGGGAAGGTTGGCCATTGCCCTGGCCTTGCCCCTGACGAAAACTGGTCTGCGGACGCTTCGGTGTCGTTTGCCTCTGCGTGACGAGCCGATTGGTGAGGGCTTGCTGTTGGGCCTCCTATCGTGCTCTCAAAACCTCCGGGATACGACCCCCAAACAGAGTTTCAGCGTGAGCAGGGGTATGTCGAAGGAACGTCTTATGATCGGGGTTGAGACCTGACCGGTAGAGGAAGTTGTCTCTGCGAAGTACTGTTATACTCGATGAAATTCGCGACGCTGACAACGTGATCTGCGCAAGGTCCGCAGCCACATCACCAAACGCTTTGAACAACACCGGGTCCCCCGCCTCCATGCCCGCCTGCTTAGCACAAGCCAGCATCGCCTGACATGTGAAAGCCACGTTGTTCCCCAAGCCTAACACCGAACGCGCCTCCCTGTCAAGATGAGAGAACTGTGCCTCAGACACGCGGTGAAGCAGGTTGGTGGTAAACAACCGAGACGCACCCTGATCAAGGGGAGGCGGAACAAGTTGAAAAGGCACCGGATACAAGGGCAGTTGCCGTCTGCGCTTGTCCGGCACCACCAAAGGCGGAAGCAGACGATTGGGCATCGCAGATGATACGACTTGCTCCATATCCTCGGTGGCCTCCAACAGGAGCCTATGAGGTGGAAGGGCAAGACGCGCGGGAGGTACCTCGCCATCAGGGCAAAAGGAAGCCCTCCTGGCCGCCGACGTGCGCGGACCAGTCACGCTGACTTGGCTAAGTGGAACGTCCGCGAACGAAGCCACTTCGGATAGCATAGCTATTGCGTCAACCACTGGCGGATCCTCCGACAACCCCGTACCCTCCGCCTCCGTTTCTATACTGATGAACGGAGGGTTCGACACGTCCACGTAGCTGGTGTCACGCTCCGGTGAGTCCGGCGAGGACTCACGTAAGGGTGACAGCACCGTGACACGCCGCGTAGGGGTGCGAGGGGTACGCGAAGGAGTCGCGGATGCGGAGGCCCTAGCGGACGAGGAACGCGCACCCTGAGGTACGTCATCCGCATAGGGCTCACACGGTTGCGTAGTCGTAGTGTGAGTGGGTAAGGTCCGCGGACCCAAACGCGCATCGAGCAAGGAAGAGACCATATCCTTGACGGATGCCAGAAGGAGGGACGGATCGACCTTGTCAAACCTAGCCTTCTTGGACTTCTTCTTCTTGCTCTTGGGCGTAGTGGGTCCGCCCACCTTAAGTCTAAGCGGAGACAACCGCTTGTCTGGCGAAGGAGGGGACAACGGGTGAGTCCGCGAATGAGAACCGGAACACGACGGCGGAGGGGGGGAGCGTAAATCCTTCGACCCCCCAGCGGGTTCGGACAGGTCCGATTCCCTGTCGAATTCATCCGCCCGTTCCGTGAGGACAATGTCTACATCCTCCACCGGAGACGGATGACGAACGGGAGAACTCTCCCTACGTTGAGCTGACGACGCACGCTTCTGAAATGCAGCCCTATCGGCCACCGACTTGCGTATGGCGGAAACGTACGCGTGGAGCTCCGATTCGGAGAGAGAGGAGCGCACTCGTCGCAACGGTAATCCTCTTCGCAAAGGTCCTTGCACTTTCTACATAACAAGTGCAGATCCTTAGAGGCGGACCTCCTGCCTCCGCAGTTCGTGCAGAAGGCGGAGTACATGGCGAACGATAAACGATAAAACGCGTAACGTAAGCGAAGGTAGAGACAGTCGAGTCACCTACACGGCGTAGCACAAACACGAGACACTCGCTCGCATAGCGTAGACGAGGTGAATCCCTAAGAAAGACACCTAAGTAGCGTAGCGTAGACGAGGTGAGTCACACACGTGAAACACCCAAGCGGCGGAGCAAAAGCACAACAACTCTGACGATATGCAATCAAGAGAGTTGAAACAAAAACTCTGAACTCGAAGAGCACAAAGTCAAAATCAAGTAACAACCCGCCAAGGTAAACAAAGACGAACAAGCCAGACAAAAACTAGGCTAAAAACTTACAAGATAATTCAATCTTTATTCACATAACACTCGTGCGTGTCCCAAACCTTAAGTGACTGGCGTAGCGAGTCACTTGAACCAAAGCGAATCACCCTAAGGATGAGTCGCGTAGAATCGACCTAAGGCGAAGCCAAAGGCGAATGGTAGGCGAAAGCTAGCAACGGGCAACGCGTGTCACTGACGAGGAGTGTATCCACTGCTCCTTAACCAAGCTAGTCACCCACCTTAGGAGAACAACTAGCGAAGCCAGTGACAGGCGAGGCGAGAAGCCAAGCGAGACGCGAAGCACTTGAATACGGACCGCAGGCGTATGACAAGTGAAAAGCGAATGACAAGTGAAGCAAGCCAAACGCGTAGGAGAGATTCCACTGCTCCTTTACCCTACGCAAGTCAACAACCCACAGTTCCCTAAAGTACAGACCGAAAAGCGTATGACAAGCGAAAGCGAATGACAAACGAAGCAAGCCAAACGATTAGGAGAGATACCACTACTCCTCTACCATACGCAAGACAAACACCTAACAGTTAGCACTAGAGTACGGACCGACAGGCGTATGACAAGCGAATTAGGAGTGATCCCACTGCTCCTTTACCGTACGGAAGTCAACAACCCACAGTTAGCACTAGAGTACGGACCGAAAAGCGCATGACAAGCGAAAGCGAATGGCCAGCGAAGCAAGTCAAATGATTAGGAGAGATGCCACTACTCCTCTACCATACGCAAGACAAACACTTAACAGTTAGCACTAGAAAACGGACCGAAAGGCGTATGACAAGCGAAAGCGGATGACAAGCGAAGCAAGTCACACGCGTAGGAGAGATACCACTGCTCCTTTACCCTACGCAAGTCAAACACCCAACAGTCAGGTGAGAGAAAACAAAGAATCACGAGCTGCACGTGCGGCGCATGCAATCCACCTACTCCGGGTGGTCGCTAGCTAGCACATGTCAACAAGGCCCCTTGAAAACTAACACTCTTGACCAAGCAAGAGAAAAATAGCAAGTTAGCAACACAAGCCGCTAAATACCCAGTCACAGAACAAAACACGTCTGCCTTGCTCTGCAACTTTTAGGAGAGTGATATGAACAGGTAGTGACGTCACGAGACCACCTAGACTTACCGGCCCTTGGATAAGGGATTTACGCACCCCTTCTCCACTCTTCAAGTTCGTCTGTATTAAGGTTGAAATAGCATTACCCTTAGGAGGTAAGGCAAAGTAGGTCTAGTCAACAGATAGGTATTTAAATAATAACATTAAATTAACAGTAGGGATGGTTATTTTCTAGTTTTAGTGACCCATACCTAATAATGTCATCGTGTAATCCTCTGCAGTGAAGTGGGATCGGCACACAATGTCAGCTTTCCCAGGTCGCCATAGTTGCTTCGCTCGGATCAACTCGTCGAACAGAAACTCGCCACTTCAGTCTCAAATCCGAATCTGACGGGTATCTGTGACCTCCAGAGTTGGTACATCCAGGTACTGAACAATACTGCGGCATTTTCAGAGGAAAATGTACTAAAATAGATCTCGTAAATAGAAGTCGGTGATGGCAAAACAGCGTAGCGCTATGGAGTGACAGACTTCCGGTTTCCCGCTTATAACCGCTAGTACACGCACGCCACCTAGCGAGCCAAAATCGCCGGCGAACCCCATTTAAGAAATTCAGTGCTCACAGTGCTGATGATGACGTCAATGTCCCTAACATTTGCATATGAAAATGAGAAATGTCAATGTTTTTCATGTTGTGTTCGAGAGAATGTTTCCCAAATTTGTTGACAATTCATTTGAAATATATTCATTTTAAGACATTTTCTTGACGACTCGAGCATTTGACTGTGCTCTAAGATAGATAGAGAACTCGCAGCAGTACATTATCGGGATATAAATGTACGGGTTTGAGAGGGTTGGGCGAGGCGTCAGCCTGCTAATCGTCCTCTATCTATTACATGGTTAATTGATTCTATTTCAAAATTATAAAATGTACAAAGTGATGTTTCTATTAGTATCTGTAAAAATCTTTATTTCTCGTAAGGATTCTATGGAGAAAACAATATTGAAACCACACTTCCACACGCTCGTTGTGATGTCTATGTTTAATTCCTAAAACACAGTGCAGGGATATCCAATGCAAAACAATACAAACATATATACATGTATCTACATGCACTGTTTCAACGATATAACATACAGTTTATGATATCAGTTCTGCTCTTTATATTTCAGTTTCATTATTTGAATAATATTACATACACTCATCATGTACAGTTCATCATCTGACTTTATATAGATTTAGATAGTACCATACCCTATACACTAACTCCTATATACATACGACGGGGATTTCCCTTGAGGTATAACGAGCAGGAATTAGCACTTTTGCACGCCCTAGAGGTTACAAACAGATCCAACCTTACGCTCTCCTGTCAGACTGGACACGGTGTATAGCTGATGCATACCGACTTGTGTTGTGTGGGGTGTTACTCCATGCTGTAACATTCTGGGTACCCTTACAGCAACACGGATAATACATAAAGCCCCAGAGATGATTCCGCCACCAACCTCTGGTGGGATTTGTGAGACGGGTTTGTTTACATTATGAACACCGAAAAATTATGTAGGATTTACGATATCTCTAACCACCTATGTGCCGTGTATGAGCTTGGGATGTCAAGTTAAACCTTTCATGTAAGGAATACATGAGTCACCCAAGGCGACCAACATGGAGAGCAAACGAAAAGTCTTAGATATTCTAAACAGCGACGGAGAAACCAAGGACCTTCCTTCTCTTACAGCTCGTGATATAGAGAGAGCTAACGGGCTGTCTTCCCCCAGGCAAGACGAGACAAGACAAGGCTGATCATAGTCAGGATGCGCTACTGGGAGGACAAATGCCACTCCCTCAATAGAGAGAAGGGAATTGACATAGCCAATGATTTAACACAGTACAAGCGCAAATAACTGTGCGGATTTAGAACAGAAAATCTACATACTTGATACTACAATAAAGCAAGATACTTGAACAACCCAAGGGAGATTCGAACTCAGATCATTGAACCAGGAACGAAGAGCAATCTAGTGGCACAGAGGATAGAGATGATAGCGTGTTGGCCAGGGTCACATTGATTGTAACACGAACAATCGTAGTAAAACACGTGAATTTGTTGACTTTTTATTTTGAAATATAATAATAATAATAAGAGTACTTATAAAGCGCCTCATCCACATCACCAAGGGACATGCTCTAAGCGCATAACATATATACATGTACAGTCAAAAAGTCAGAGTTCAGATATTTGTTCATTTCAGATATTTATATTATAACGAATGGTATTCTTACTACAAAACTTGTTTTCTACATCTGAAAGCAATGGTGTTGTAGTTAATCATTTCAGTGCTCATAAAAAGAAAATTCAGCTATGTGATAACACAATGATCACAATGATTGACATTCTAGACACTACTATACACGAGAAGAAAGTCTTAAAGAGCCATCGAGTATAATGATAGACATACCCAAAAAATTATACAAATTTAATATATACACTTAATTGTTCGCATTTTTTAAAATTCAAAATAAGTGTATTATTTTCAAGCGCAACGCATCGTGGTCAAACTCGCACACTGTTTTGTTATTTATTTACCATTTCATTCAATTATGTACTTCCTACAAATTATTATACACCACTAGGTATTTTGTATATGTGTAAGGTACCTCCCCTGAAATGTCAGCTGTGGAGATGTAGCGGTTCTTGAGGAGAAGTCGGGTCAAAGTTTTATTGTCATGCACAAGTCGAAAATGTCAAATGTTGACGTACAGCGGCCTATGCTATGAGCCCATCTGGAATTTCGGGCCTTTGGATAAAAGTTGTATTGTCAAGCACCAAAGATATGTCCCTTTGCTAGATATAAATAATATTCAATATTAAAAGATAATATCTGTTCCCGGATATATAACACCTGCACGTTTCTATAACACGCCCCCGCTTACAAATTTCGAAATCTTGCCCTCACCACTTACTTAGGATTACAAACATAAATAATTGAATTGGAAAAATATTTCAAAGAATGGAAATTAACACTTAAAAACACCCCTTCGAACGATCTGATTGGTCCGTTGAGCTGAACTATTAATAAGGTATCGGTAAACAAACACGGCGTGGCGAGACGACAGATTATTTCGAAAATTGCTTCACTATGAATTCAACACCTGACCAGAGGAAAACTTTGAAATATGAAATACAGAGCCAGCTCAACGAACAAATTTAGATCGGTCGAAGTGGTATCTACTGCGGGCTAAGGTTGACGGGAGAGGTTTTTGTGGTCGATTTTCGAGTTTGAAGAGCTATTAAAGTTATCTTAGGGGTGACATATGTTGGAAATCAACCAGGTTTTGCGGAGAAACGTATAATTGATATGTACGTGCGTTCATGTGTAAATGTCACTGATTCTTAGCGTAACTTTTGACCTAATGTTGAATGGACCCTTAGATCGGCAACATGGCTGCCCTTGCTCCTTTACTCTATGTTATATAGGAGGTAGTTTTTTAGCTGGGTTTTATCTACGTTATAATTACGATCGGATATCGAGTTCCTGTGATATGAGCTGGTACACGGTTGACGAATTAAAACTTTTTGTCCGGTAACACTCATAATTTGTACACTTACAAAGGTATGTCGTGTCAAGATCGGTGCGCCAGTTGCACTAATTCAGTAGTTTGTGTACGCCATCGACAGTTTGGCATTACCAATCAAAAAGGTCATAGGGCGTGATAGTGATAGTTAATTCGTGCATCATAATGTATCTTCTCTTGTGAAGCTTTCTTTCGGATACTTCCATCATCTCACATCTATCATTCTTTGTGTTGAGTTTCTCAGTATATTTGACTTATGACGTCACTGGCGGGGTATAAGGTTTGTATTCCCTCTCCATGCACCGGGTGTATATACATTTGTTCAAGGTCATGTGAATCAATCAAATATCGACATTCTTACAACAGAAAGGATAATAATGTTTGTCAAAAAAACATAAAGAAATGGTTAATATAAGACCTTATTATAACTGTCTTGGATTTCTGATTAAAAAATCATATTTCACCAAAATAATAACACTGCTCATTTTTCAATGAGTCGTTGTTCATTTTTGGCTGTCCAGAACATATCATAATTCGAATAGCCTTGGAATTCCCAAGACATAGACCCTATTTAGACTTTGGGATATTATTGGTACAACAGCTGCCGAGGGAATGCCTACTTCAAGCCAGGAGCTTTGAAAGTTGTGGTAAATTTTGGTATTTTGTATAAAAAGATACCTGTTGTAGTGTCCGGGAACCCATTCCTACACAAATAAAGGCATTGAGAAAAACAAAAGTAATTAATGTTCATTATTGAATGTAGTTTCTTGTGATACCAAATAGTGCTATTGTACAAGCATTTCTAAACTTGTTATTTGTGTCTGAGGTCTCCAAAATCATGTAAACAAGCAATGTAACAAACGTTTGTTGAGCAGCTTTACACAAGACCTTGTATAATGGGCCGGTGACACACTTCAATAAACTGAACACTCTTCATCATCTATAAATCAAGTGATATTTGCATTGCCGTCTGTCCTTGTCCTCTTTCTCCTACTCCCTGTCAGTTGTGCCATGTCACTTGTCCCATGTTTTGTGTCCCTTGTTCACTATCCTCTGTCCTCTACTTTCTGTTTCATGTCACCTACCCTCTGTCCCCTGTCTCATGTCCCATGTTTTGTGTCCCTTGTTCACTATCCTCTGTCCCCTGCTTTCTGTTTCCTGTCACCTACCCTCTGTTCCCTGTCTGTTGTCCCGTGTTTTGTGTCCCTTGTTCACTATCCTCTGTCCTCTACTTTCTGTTTCATGTCACCTACCCTCTGTTCCCGGTCTCATGTCCCGTAATTTGTGTCCCTTGTTCACAATCCTCTGTCCTCTGCTTTCTGTTTCATGTCACCTACCCTCTGTTCCCTGTCTCATGTCCCATGTTTTGTGTCCCTTGTTCACTATCCTCTGTCCTCTGCTTTCTGTTTCATGTCACCTACCCTCTGTTCCCTGTCTCCCGTCCCGTGTTTTGTGTCCCTTGTTCACTATCCTCTGTCCTCTGCTTTCTGTTTCCTGTCACCTACCCTCTGTTCCCTGTCTCATGTCCCGTGTTTTGTTTCCCTTGTTCACTATCCTCTGTCCTCTGCTTTCTGTTTCATGTCACCTACCCTCTGTTCCCGGTCTCATGTCCCGTGTTTTGTGTCCCTTGTCCACTATCCTCTGTCCTCTGCTTTCTGTTTCATGTCACCTACCCTCTGTTCCCTGTCTCACGTCCCGTGTTTTGTGTCCCTTGTTCACTATCCTCTGTCCTCTGCTTTCTGTTTCATGTCACCTACCCTCTGTTCCCGGTCTCATGTCCCGTGTTTTGTTTCCCTTGTTCACTATCCTCTGTCCTCTGCTTTCTGTTTCATGTCACCTACCCTCTGTTCCCGGTCTCATGTCCCGTGTTTTGTGTCCCTTGTCCACTATCCTCTGTCCTCTGCTTTCTGTTTCATGTCACCTACCCTCTGTTCCCTGTCTCATGTCCCGTGTTTTGTGTCCCTTGTTCACTATCCTCTGTCCTCTGCTTTCTGTTTCATGTCACCTACCCTCTGTTCCCTGTCTCATGTCCCATGTTTTGTGTCCCTTGTTCACTATCCTCTGTCCCCTGCTTTCTGTTTCCTGTCACCTACCCTCTGTTCCCTGTCTCATGTCCCGTGTTTTGTGTCCCTTGTTCACTATCCTCTGTCCTTTGCTTTCTGTTTCATGTCACCTACCCTCTGTTCCCTGTGTCATGTACCGTGTTTTGTGCCCCTTGTTCACTATCCTCTGTCCTCTGCTTTCTGTTTCATGTCCCCTATCCTCCGACCACTGTCTCATGTCCAAAGTCCCATGTTTCGTGTACCTTGTTCCCTATCCTCTCTCCCCTTTGTTCTCTGCCCTTTGTTTTATGTCCATATCCTGTCCCCTGTTTTCTGTTTCGTGTCACCTATCCTCTGTCCCCTGTGCCCTTAACTGTTTGCCATTGTGGTGACCTAAATGTTACCTTAAACAATATTTGTTATATTTGTTTCTAGAAATAATGTTCCTGTGGGAGCATCAAGGACGTTATGGTATTAAAAAATAATCTGAAAACTGATATTCCAAATCACAAGTTTCTGATTTGCCAAATAGGGAACAAGAACTAATGATAATGAGACAAACAGGACAAATTAATATTGTTTAATCAATACAGCTCCTGCAGATGAGTAGAAGGCTGGAAGCTGAACCTCCTGATTAGAACTTATCCAAACAAGTTCCCCTTTCCTCAGATAGTAGATAGTTGTTTCACTCGCTGTTCCATACGACTCATCAGCTTTCCCATATGCACGGGCCAATATTGTGTCGCTCGTTCGAATAAAAAACACAATAGCAGATTTATTACTTTGGTATACAATGTTTATCCAAAAGAGGTACGCCCCTGACACTGGAACAGTGAAATATCCAGTTCTTTCGCTGTATGCACTTCCAGAGTTATGAATTACCTTGTCAAGTACAATTCTATGTGAAGACAAGACGGTTTCTTCAAGGACCAAATTAGCTTGAAACCCAATATCCGCTGAAAGAGTAAAGCAAGCTTAACATATTTCTATATTATATTTACGAAAATAAAATTTATAATGAAAGTTCTTTCAGGTGGTTCGTACGTCGTCTGTAAACGTGTCTCATTTTCGAAATCATGCATAATGTTTGCCCCTCAATGTTAAAAGTGTGTACTGTTGGTCAAACCCTTTCAGTTATTAGAAGAAAATTTTAATATTTTACAGATTAGGTTGAAACCATATTATCAAAGAAGTTGTTCCTAATGAAGCTGTTCCAAATACAGACATTTCTTTATCAGTTATTAACTGATTTGTATACTTCATGCAATTTTTTTCAAATTGTCTACATTAAATATCTTCAACAGTTTTTATTAACCATTTGATATATATAAACTGTATCCACTTCAAGTCAAGTGATTGTATTTGTCTATAGGCCACATGTCCGTATACAAAATATACTGATGGAAATGAATAAAGGAACGCATGTATTGATGGGGAAATTTGTTTTATTGTGATGGGTTTTTGATCAAGTATATTTCATTAAGTATGTACACCAGTATCTGGTGTGTCCTCCCTGTTTCCTGATCACTTCTTCACACCGTCGTGGAACACTTTTCATCAACTTCCGGATGACAGCCCCAGGAACTGCGCGCCACTCTTCTTGGATATCCTGGAACATGGCATCAGGTGTCTGGGGTAGAACATCATGATCCCTCACTCGACGTCCAAGAACGTCCAGAGGTGTTCAATGGGATTAATGTCTGGTAAAACATGGTATTGCGTTAAAGACGTCTGTGTTCCGCAGTCAGCCTTCCCCCAACAACAGGACGACGTGACTTTAAGCCTGCTGCTTTAAGTCTGTTTCTGACAGTATGGTCACAAATTCTTTGTCTCGTTACTGCCTGAACTCAGAGTTTATTTTCGATGCTGGTTTAAATCGGTTACGTAAGGACAGCAGCACCAGCTGGTGGTCGTTTCGGGGCGTTGTCTTAAGTTTTGGACCACGACCGGGTCTAATCTTTACGTTCCCTGTCTGACGGTACCTGGTACCGGTTCCACAGTCGCGAAATCACACTTTTAGACTTATTAAATTGTCTGGCTGTCTGGCATATTGATTGACCGCTGTTTATGCACCCGATAGCCTGCCATTTCTCATTATCAGAAAGGTATGCTCTAGGCATGATTCTGAAGGTAAAGGTACACTGACATTCGTTGACTCCTTGAAGGTTAAATGGACGTTGCCATGCATGAAGTTCATTGAAATCAATTGTCACGTGCACGGTACCTTTTCAGTGAAGGTAAACTTCAACATTTTCAGTTTATAATGGCCCCACGCAGCCTCGAACAAACGGAACATGCCAGACATAAGTTAACAGTAATTAAGCGTTCCCTTATTCGTTTCCATCAGTATATATATTTTCAATGATTAATTCAATTTGAGTACAATACATACAAAATGATACAGTATGTGATGGATAATAGAAGACCTGAACTTGAAGACCTGATTGTGCCTTTTGAAGGAATTAATCAGTTGCTTAATTTGGATATTTTAATAACATGTGTCTGCATTTTATATCTCAATCAGTATTTATGAGATACTTTTGATATTTATACAATGTTTATAATGGATGGTTAAGTTCATCCTTTTTAAAAAAATATCACTATCGACAAACATTTCGTGTAGGGATATGTGATCTCTGCTAATTTTTGTTGGGATGGCTGACACTCTCTGTGAAACTTTGCATGCTGACCACACACTATCCACCTCCCCGCTTAAATCATGGTGTGTCCCCTAAAATTTTCAGTCAGTTTTGGCAATGTGTACACAGTTGATTGAGATAGCTTTAAACATGACGCTGTGACCGTTTCGAGCACATTTAAACTGTTTTAATACCATTTGATGCTTTTTACAGACATCCTCAACGATGTATGAGCCAAACAGATATAGGTATACTGTTCTTTAATTCAATTTGCAGCTCTTAATGATTAAATACTCACGCCGATTTGAACTTGAAATGCCATCATAACCAGTGGCATTCATCTGCCCCATGATGTCGGCAAGTGAAACCAGTACTTCGGTCTGCGTCGTGCTGCAGTTTTGCAAGTCCTGTTGAAGTAATTTAACTTCACCCTTTACTGTCTCCAACTCGTCCATGGCTGTAGCGTAGTCCAGTAGAGTATTGTTGTTGGTTTCCTTCAGGTTCCTCAACTCCTCCTTCAAGTCCTCGACCTCCTGCTCAGTGATATTTTTACTTGTCCTCAGTTCCTTCAATTCCTCAGTGAAGTTTTTACTTGTCCTCAGTTCCTTCAGTTCCTCGGTAGTCTGTGTCAGCTGAGAGAGAACACTGGACAAGACAGCCGAGTATTTCTGTTCCTGAGCTTGAGAATGAGACTGAACCTCATGAAGTAACGCATCAATTGTCTTCATGTGTTCATTTAAGCTGTTGATATCAACATCTTTGCTGGCCTGCTCAGGGACACAGGGCCCAAAAGTGAAAAGGAATGCTGTGAGCGTTCTTGTGAAGACTGCAATCCAGTCCATGATGGAATCTTAATGTGTTCTAAATAGGTTACTGATAAGCTAAATTCAGAAAGCTTTGTGACTGAAAAGAAACATCTGGTGCTAGATTACAACTTGATGAATCATTCTTTCAATAAAGATAGAGCCATGGGCTCTGTCGCTTATCAAACACTGCATTATTCATTATTTCTAAGGTAAAGACTTACTTGATTAAACATTTTCAAATGGCAAGACATTCCCCATGTGATCTTTATTACAATTTAGTCATTCAATAAATTTACAATTTTGTTGTTTGCAAAGTATACAAATAAACATATACTGAGCAATAATAGTTAAGGACCATTGCATCTTCTTCTTATTTTGAAATTTGTGAGTCAAGAAAACAAGATTATGAATAATATTATGATAAACGTCATTGCCATAAAACTGATAAACCAAAAATTGGCATTCAAATGATTTTAAGCAGAATTGCCTCAGAATTTTTCTGAAAATCAACTAAAAATGGATTGTAATCAACTTCATTGGCGTGTATGCCAACTTCGTGCATTAATTAAGGATGTCTTCTGAAACAGTTGATATCGTACGTGTTGCCATTCATCAACAAGGGCGTCAACTAGCTGATTAAAGATTGTTGGGGACGTAGGATATTTTGAATAGCGACCTTGAAGCAGTGGTAGTAGAATGTGGCTAAAACTGTAAAATTCAAACTTCGAAAAATAATGTCAAATTAAACAAAATAAATCAAATGGTACCTAACTTGTTTTGCTCAGTATATATAAATTTACAAAATATAATAATCCTAGACCTTTGCATACTAAGGACGAAATACCAAGGAGGTAAAAGGTGTGAGATCTTTTAATCCAATACCCAATACCCACTGGCCAATAGTCAATCTGAGGTCATGCTATGGTCACTATATAGTAGATCGGTCTGAATAAAAATAACTTTGATCCAGATTTCTATGTTTAGACAAGTGTTCCTCATAAATCCATTCCAGTAGTTCCTCCCCTAATCTCTTCATAAAACTTGCATGCATACAGTAAATGGTTCTATTTCAAAATTATAGAATGTACAAAGTGGTGTTTCTATTAGTATTTGTACAATATTTAATTCTCGTAAGGATTATATGGAGAAACAATATTCAGACCAACAATGCTTGATGCTGTAGGGTGTTTGTTAAAGGAAGGCCGAAATATATTATTTTCTATTGAATTCTTAACTGCAATTGGTTCATTAGACTATTTTGTGAAAAACGCGACCCCAAAGAAATCCATATGTTGTTCCTATACTAAACTAGAGCGACTTAAAAACACAGCAAATCATCCTCTGCTTTTCATCCGCGAGCGACAAACCAAAAACGGGGCGGGGCTTAGAGAGTTGGAAGATACCGGAAGTGACGTACGTGAAGGGACGGGGTGTAAACAATCGCTTACTATTTACAATGGCAAACACTGGGGAATCGGTCAGTTAATCTGTAAACTGTTCGAATAATGTTAGTTATCAAGTTTCACTTTACAAATGTCACAAAATATCCTTATATATATATATATATATATATATATATATATATATATATATATATATATATATATATCAAATATAATTGATATGAATAGTGACAGACGGTGGATTCATATACTTTCGTAGACCCAGGATAAATCAATGCTAATGAGATATAAGATAACAAAATGAAACCAAGATATGATAATATGAACGAAGTATAGTTGAGACAACGAAATCTGATAGTCGGTGTTGTTGTTATTTTTTGTTGGAGAATGTTTGTGTTTAAAATAAAACAACAAACGTGAGATTAGCAGACTCAGGCGAAGTAGGCCCTATTGTAGGCCTTCGACAATAAAAGCAGATTTAATAATTCCTTACTTTATGATAAAACTTATGTAGAGGAGATCAAATTACTGATTAATGAAACTAAAGAACAGTATAAATCATACATAGATGAAACAGGCAAATATGTCTTCAAAATCAATGATCAACTATTCTTTGAAACACTCTTGCTAATGATCAGAGGACATACAATAAAATACTCGTCATATAAAAAAAAAGAAAACCGGGAACTTAGACAAACACTTGAAGAAAGAATAGATGACCTTGAAATAAGAATAGATTCATCCAGTGATATTGATGCTAAAATAAAATTACAAGATCAATTAAAGAACGCAAATAAGGAATTAGAGACCATAAATAAAAAGGAAATAGATGGTATAATATTACGGTCCAAATCAAAAAGGAAAGAAGGAGAAAAGCCAACCAAATTCTTCCTTTCATTAGAAAATAGGAACTTTTTAAATAAAGCTATTTATAAACTAGAAAATAAACCAAAAGAAATTCTTACCAAAAAAGAAGATCTGATAACTGAAACTAGAACATTTTATCATAACCTGTACCAGAAAAAGTCATGCGAAAAGGTTAATCTCACAGAACTGTTCAAAGACATTGAAGTCCCAAAACTGACTAAAGATCAACAAGAAAATCTAGAAGGACAGCTCAAATATGAAGAAGTACTAATTGCTCTGAAAAAAATGAAAAACGTAAATAAGCCCCGGCTCATCTGGCTTTACTGTTGAATTTTTCAAATTCTTTTGGTCTAATATTCACGAATATCTCATAAGATCATTAAATTTAGCCTATGAAAAAGGAGAATTGTCCCTAACTCAAAAACAAGGTGTTATAACTTGCTTCCCCAAAAAAGGCAAACCTAAAAATTTGCTAAAAAATTGGAGACCCATTTCTCTGCTTAATGTTGCATATAAAATCGGATCGTCAACTATTGCAAACAGAATAAAAAATGTCCTGCCCTCTGTAATAAATGAAGATCAAAAAGGATTTATGTTAAAGAGGTATATCGGGGAATGTACGCGCCTAATATATGACATCATTGACTATACCGAATGTATGAATATACCAGGTATTCTACTCCTCATTGACTTTGAAAAAGCATTCGATTCCGTAGACTGGAATTTCATTCAAGAAGTCCTTAAATTCTTCAATTTTGGAACATCAATTACAAGGTGGATAAAAACATTCTTCAACAATATTCAATCATGCGTAGTAGTAAATGGCTTTCTCTCAAACTATTTTGACGTATCAAGAGGTTGTAGACAAGGAGATCCTATCTCCCCATATGTATTCCTCTTATGTGCTGAAATTCTGGCCATAATGATCAGAAATAATAAACACATTAAAGGGATACAAATTGGAGATACAGAATACCTGATTTCCCAATATGCTGATGATACATCGCTTATATTAGATGGCAGTGAAAGATGCCTGCAAGCCACATTAGAAACGCTTAGTCAATATGCCTCTTTTTCAGGCCTAAATATAAACATCAACAAAACACAGGTATTATGGATAGGTTCAGAAAAGAATTCCAAAATAACTGTTTGTAGAAGCTTGAATCTAGATTGGAAGAACGACTCTTTTACACTATGAGGAGTTATATTTACACACAATCTCGCGGAAATGGTTGACCACAACTACAAAGATAAACTTAAGACTTTTAAAGGATCTATGAATCAATGGTTAGCAAGGGATCTCACTCCCCTTGGTAGAAATACTGTATTAAAAAGCCTACTCTTACCACAACTTAACCATTTATTTGCAAGTTTACCTAACCCAAATGATCAAATAATAAGAGAAATCAAACAGCTATGTTATAAATTTATATGGAAAAACAAACCTGACAAACTTAGCCGGGACACACTTACTACAAATTATGAACAAGGTGGAATACGAGCACCAGATATAGTAAGTCTCATACAATCACAAAAGATATCATGGATAAAAAGAATATCTAACACTGATTCAAAAATAAGTAAACTGTTACTCAATGCCAAACAAGCAGTTTTTTACAAACTTGCGAATCACACATACTTGAATCTGTAATAACACCACGAACAAATAACTTTTGGAAAGACACTCTAAAATCATGGGGCACGTTTATGACAAAAAAAGGCAGAAACAGTTTCGAGTGCCAGCGATGTCTTATCCCAACCTTTATGATCAAATGAAAAATCAAGATATGTGGTAAACCAATTAACTATAAACATTACTCACGTAAAGGAATTACATATATAAATGACATCGTAGATAACAACGGGAAGTTTTTAACCTCGGAACAAATAAAACAGGTATTCGGATGCAAAACTAATTTCCTAGAAACACAAGGAATAATAGAAGCTATTAAATGTTATTGTAAATCTGTAAATGTCATTTTGCAAAAAAAACTTCAACTACCTATTTTACCGTACTTCTTGCAAAATATTGTCGGAAATCCAAAAGGTTGTAGAGACATTTATGACATACTCATACACAGAAAAAACACCAAAACACTAACATACAGACAAAAATGGCAGAAAGAATTAAACGAACACATCGATGATAAAACATGGGAAACGATAGAACGCATAACATTTAAGTCTTATAATAGTGTAAAACATTCTTGGTTCAAATATAGCATATTGCACAGGTTCTTACCAACGAATGATCTACTAAAAAAAATGAGATACAAAGAAACTAATACTTGTACTTTCTGTAAAACCGAGAAAGAATCAATTATACATCTGTTACATGACTGTAAAGCTGTTAAAACTATATGGAAAGAAATAGAAAAATGGTTATTTGAAAAAACCGGATGTAATATAAGCTTCTCCAGAAAAAAACATACTCCTAGGATATTGCGAAAAGCAAAACTATGTACTGAACTTGATAATAATAGTCGTAAAATACAATATATTCAAAATGAAACAACAGGAACAATTACCAAATTTGAAACATGTTAAAGAAGACATAAAGACCATGTACTACATTGACCGATTTAACTCCTATTCAAATTGCAAATATGACAGCTTCATGAAATTCTGGTCAATCTGTCATGATCTATTTTGAGCAATGTTGTACATCAAATATTCGATATACTTGTCCACTTTCTGTATATATATATGTATATAAATGCTTGCTAAGAATACCTGTGTATATCATCAAGACCGATTTATATATCCATGTTAAATTGAACTGTTTCCTGTAATAAGTTTGCAATGTATGGAGTTCCAAAAAAAATAAAAAAATAAAATAAAAAAAAGGCACATCACATCATCCTGTTTTTAAACGTCGTTAATCAGCCGACAACCTAATTTACTAACTGTTCATTACAACAATCAAAGAAGCTCACCACATATTTTAAGACACCGCATCCCAATGTTACATTTGACGATTTAGTTATCACATTTAGAATCTAATAGATAATAAATAATGTGTTCAATAAATATTTGTGGTTAATCAAATCAAATCAAATAAACATCGTATTAAATTGACATTTCAGCAAAAGTGTCAATCAATGTAAGAAACTTACCTTATAAACGTATCCAAACGGACAATATGAATATCCAAATGCACATTAGACACAAATTGTAAACCTATAAATCCATCAATGACAGTACTTGGAAACAGAAGATGGTCAAATACTAGCCCTCTTTCAGCAAAAGTCTTTTCGCAAATGACAAGATAGAAAACCAAATAGTTATGATGATTTTACACTAAAATAATTTCATTGGTACATTGGTATTTAATCCAGAGTTTTAATTGGATAACTTGATAGAGATATGTTCTTTACCTTTATTGGCTGGCAATATCTAGACTGAATGTCGCGTTAATGTTTATTTCGTATTTCCAAGACAGGACGTTTGACAATAAACATATATGACATGCTAGTCACTGACATGCCATTTGTTATATAATTCAATCGGTCCAGTGAACTTGTTATCTGTACAAACATAATTACACTCCTTCCTTCTCAGCTTCTTAATTGCATAAACTAATTTGCTGTAACAACACTTCTCCCCTTTGATCTGGAAGTAACATCTATATGGTCCGCTAAACTGAGAATTGTGTGTTGGTGTGCTGAAGTGACACATAAAGGCTTTATTTTCGCAAACAGTTCCTCTACAGCAGTAAATGGCTTTGAATCTTGCCTTTTTGATATCAGATCCTGGATGGTACAAAATAAACTGAAACTCAATGATGCCAAGACCGAGGTTCTTCTCATTGGCACAAACTCCAAGAAGAAAACTTTATCTGAATCCTCGCTTCGGATTGGGGACTCATTCATACCATTCTTGGATGTTGTCAAGGACCTGGGAGTCTATTTAGACTTCAATATGACAATGGACAAGCATGTGGAACATACTTGTAGGACCTGCTTTTACCACCCCAGATGTATTGGTCAGATCAGGCATCTGTTAACAGAAGATGCTACGAGTCAACTGGTCAGGTCATTAATTCTTTCCAGACTGGACTATGGCAACAGCCTGCTTATTAACATCAGACAAGATCTACTAATGAAGCTCCAGAGAATCCAGAATGCCTCTGCCCGGTTGGTATTCCGTTGCAAAAAATCATCACATACAACACCATTGATGATGAAGCTTCATTGGCTTCCAGTTGAAGCTCGGAACGACTTCAAAGTCCTGTGTAACATACAACTGTTACCATGCTGTCGCACCAGAGTACCTTCAAGACCTTATACACAAGCACAACCAAACCCGAACTCTGAGATCCAATGATCAACTCTTACTGACTGTACCAAAGGTCAACCTCAAATCATTTGGCCACAGATCCTTTTCGTACTGTGCTCCCTCACTTTGGAACTCTCTCCCTCTTCATATTAGAAACTCTCCATCTCTACCTGTCTTCAAGACAAGTCTGAAGACCCATCTCTTCTCAAAATACTACTTTTAGGAACTTGAACTGCGCTTTGAGCAACCAATTTTGGATGGAAACAGCGCACAAACAAATGCACTTATTATTATTATTATTATTAAAGGCTATCAGACTATTAATTAAACCATTTCGTTTTCATTTACGAGATGTGCATTAAGATGCTACTGGTAACCCAATTCTTAAATTCGATAATGTTCGTTGTCTATATCAATCTGTGTAATCATAATGTATAGGTTTGCGTGTACAATAGAGCAATCTTCATGTACATTTCATTTAGCTTGTTGACCAATCCAGTTCATGTATTTATTTATGAAAGTGAAGTGAAAATGGTTTGCATTGCATTACATCATATATAGAATATTTTAATTGACAAACTTAAAATACAGTAATCTTTTATATTAAATACACAATGTTATTTATAAATCTGCAATGTTGTCTCGCTTGTTCGAACAGCCAATCATTCAGTGTAAATGAAATTATACCTACCATATTACTTTATTTATTAATACATACAAAACAAAAATAATCTGCCAATTATTCAACATAATTTGATCAATTGAAGCTACTTAATCCCTCTTCACCCGATTCCCGCGAGAGTCTTCTTCCCTTGTTTCAGTGTCACTTGAACTGTCATTGTGTTCATACAGGTAAGGCAAGGCATCGGCCACGTCACTTGAAATGATGGAATTTGATCTTGAAGACAAACACTCCATGGAAAATTATATGTCATTTTCAGAATTCTGAAAGACATACTTCGTGTAAATGAAGTCATGTCTGCTGACTACCTTCCCTTCTAGTTCTGCCGCTAATTGCTACAAACACACTATACAAAAGCGCAGATTGCACTCCAATTAAACAGGCCCCAGTTGTTGTAACCATATGAAATCGCTAGTTGAATAGTTAAGTAATCCGTTTATCGAAAATTGGGGTTGTTTTGATGAAGTTTATATGAACAGTTTAAAAGTTGTGAAAACGCCTTAAATTATGATTAGCGGCCATAATGAGGCTCCTCCACGTGTGTCACAACACGATACGCTTCAGTGACCACCGCCCGCCCACTTTCATTCTGGTCGCCGAGGCTTAATTAGGCACTTTTTTTAAAAGTCGTATATAAGTAATGTATGGGTCGATTTCAGAAATTTAAAATCGGGCAATTGTCAAATTGAAACCCCTTTTCAACGAATACGAAAGTGACCATATGTCATTTCGTCTTACCTTTAAGGTATATAGTTGTATGTCTTCCACACGGTCGTTGTGATGTCTATGTTTAAGTCTTTCCCCCATATAGTTTGATAATTGTGTTGAATTCTTGAATACGGATGACTCCTGACGAACGGACGCATGACGACGGCCCATGTCATAAGTACATCTCGCATATCAGCTAAAATGAATTTAACCAACATCAACTCCGACCGGAAGTATGCCGGAGGTATGTGACAATTGCAAACCTCGATGAAAATGCGATCTAACACACAGGACAGGGATATCCAATGTAAAACAATACTTCCACAAACAAGTGATCAAGTTTGAGTCTGTATTGACTTAATTTGTTTGATTTAATGCCTAATAACTACTATCTATCAACTTATGTTCTGTGGAAGAAAGTCATTTCTGAAGTGACTAAGCAGTATTCCAAAATAACCAGTATGAATGATTCGTATATCCCCTGTTTCAGCTGAATTTAATAAAAGTGATCAACTTTTCTTTGAAACTTTAATGATGGAAATACGGGGTAAAACAATTTCTTACTCATCTTTTAAGAATAAGGAACGCAAAAAGAAGGAGAGTGATTTATTGGATGAGATAAACAGACTTGAAAGCAATATAACTGAAGGAAATGTTGACATTTTGGATGAAAAAAGAGAGGAACTGCAAGATATAAGGAAATTGAAATTGGAAGGGGCTCCTTAGATGGATCAATGAAGGTGAACAAGTTACAAAATATTGTTGTAATCTTGAAAATAGAAATTTTGTCAGTAAAAATATGTCCCATTTAGAAAGGAGTGATGGATCTACGGCAACTGATACTAACGATATTTTACAGGAGGGTTTGTTTTTTATCAAAATCTTTATAGTTCAAGAGAGGCAGATGTGAGAGATGTAAATTTAAGTGATCTCCTGCCTGAAAGTTCAAAACTTGATCCAGGGATGTCAGATACTTTAGAGGGTTTGATTACAAAAGAAGAGTTGTTGTCATCTCTGAAGAGGACAAAAAACAATAAGAGCCCTGGCTCTGATGGTTTTTCATATGAATTCTATAAATTATTCTGGAGTGATCTGGGTGATTATTTATTAAGACCCATAAATGATGGCTTCAGTGTGGGCAAGTTGTCAGAGGCAAGGCATTATCACTTGTATTCCAAAACCTGAAAAACAGAATTTGTTTATTAAAAACTGGAGACCTATCTCATTACTAAATACTTCTTATAAACTTATGTATTCAGTTATAGAAGAAAGGCTAAAGAAAGTGTTGCCTTCTTTGATCCAGGAGGATCAAACAGGATTCATGGCTAATAGATATATATTGGTGACAATATTCACTTAATTTATGACATTCTCCTTCACACAGAAACTCATAACAAACCAGGAATGCTTTTATTAGTTGATTTTGAAAAAGCTTTCGATTCTATTTCCTGGTCTTTTATAAACAAAACTTTTGCCCTCTTTGGCTTTGGGGAAAACATGAGGAAATGGGTATCACTTTTCTATAATGATATACACTCAAATTTGTTAATTAATTGACAAATGTCACCTCAGATTTCGGTTCAACTGGGCTGTAGACAGGGTGATCCTCTTTCACCATACATGTTTTTACTATGTGCTGAAGTACTTGCAAATTTAGTTAGAGGTAATCAGGATATAAATGGTATTACCATTGATCAAAGTACCTACATTCTTTCTCAATATGCAGATGATGCTGAATTTATGCTAGATGGAAGTAAGAAATCATTTGCAGCTACTATTGATATGCTTAATTTGTTTGCTGATTTTTTCACAAGTTGTTTGGATTGGCTCGCAAAGAAATAGCAATGTTAGATTCTTGCCAGGTCTGAACTTAGAGTGGAATCCAGATGTTTTCAGAATTCTTGGAATTAAATTTTCTACTTCTTTGGAAAAAATGGTTGATTTAAATTATAAAGGTAAATAATTAGAAATCCAAACAATAATAAACAGGTGGATCAATAGAATTATAACACCTTTAGGAAAAATTGCAATTATAAAATCATTACTTGTTTCAAAATTAAATTATCTTTTCCTGACATTACCCATCCATCCTGGAGATTTTTTAACGCAGCTTAACAGAATGTTTTTAAATTCTGTTTGGGACAATAAAAGAGACAGAATTAAGCGAGACACATTATGTAAGCCTGTCTCTGAAGGGGGGCTAGGTAAGGTTGATATCTTTTTCGTATGTGAAATCTCTAAAATTGTCATGGGTAAGAAAATGATATACTAAGGAAGATAGGAAATGAAAACCTATTTATTTTTGTTCCAACACCATAACTGTCACAACCTATTTATTTATGGAGATGCCCTCCCAAAAATCCTTGCAAAAAATGTAAATAACCTTTTCTGGAAAGAATGTCTGAATGCTTATGGAGATTTTGCAAAGCTAAAAAGACCAATCTCTTTTGAGAACTTTCTTGCTGAAAGCATATTTTATAATTCCTATATTGTCATTGGGAAACAGACTTTCTTTAACAAAAGCATGAGTGAAAAGGGCATTAGTCAAATTATTGACATTATGAAAGATGGCAATTCTTTTATGTCTTTCAGGGAGTTCAAAGAATGTTATGATTTGAATGTCAACTTTTTGGATTTTTATGGTGTTATATGTGCGGTGAAAAATCAGTTTTAAAAGAACTAACTGCTGTTAAAAAAGGTTCAAAAAGGTATTACTTATATTGCTTTCTTCCAAAACTTGTATTAAATCACAGCTAAAATGGCAAAATGACCCAATTTTGTTTCAAACTTTGGATTGGCCAAATATTTATCTGAAACCATTCAAGACTACTCAAGACACAAAATTAAGATGGTTCCAATACCGTCTACTGCACAGACTAATTGCTACAAATGTTTATTTATTGAAAATCAATAAGGCAGAGTCTACCTTGTGCAGTTTTTGTAATTCTGAACAAGAAAGTATTGTTCATCTTTTTTGGGAGTGTCATGCAGTCAGGAACTTTAGGAATAAGTTGCTTCTTTGGATTACTAATAGCTGTGATCATATTTATAATTTGAATTTAAGCCCTGATCTCATTTTATTTGGTATTAAAGAAAATGTGATAACTGATAGAGTCTTTGACTTAATTCTAATTCTTTCAAAGTTTTTTTTATTTATAAATGCAAACTGAAAAAGGTCAAACTATCCCTCAAACATTTTCAAAATGAATTGAAAAATAGATATAACATAGAAAAGCAAATTGTTACAGATAGATGTGAACAAAATAAATTTTATACACACTGGCTTTTCTACCAGTCTTTGTTCAAGGCTCCAGTAACTTAATCTTCCTTTGTCAAATTGTATTATTGTTATTGTTCTGTGAATAAACACATATCAAACAGTACATTGCATAGAGGTGACCAGGAACAAATTGTACTTTAGAAGCCTGACTTGAAGAGGTTTTATAGATGTAAATACTTATTAACATGAAAATAAAGTCTATCCCCTATGAGTTGCGTCGAATGTTGAAGTGACGTTGGGAAGTGGCTGATTAATTGTAATGGGGTGATTTCTCAGATTGACAAGGCCTTCAGACTCGTATGTATTTAGTATTTTCAGAGATAATGGTAGCTCCATAGATAAAGTTTTTGAATGGCATTTAGAGGTTGAATACATATGTAAGATGTCTGGTGTCAACTTCTTTCTTTGGTTGAAGAGGAAAGAAAACACTGATTGGGGTTATGAGATATATTCATAGTTTAGGTGACATGTCACATAAATCTTTTTTTAAAGAATTGCTGATGATAATATTAGGCCTTTTATTTGCCGATTATATGCTTCTCTTTCTTAAGCTCTTAATTAGGATTACAAGCATACATAATTGAATTGGAAAATATTTAAAGGAATGGAAATTAACCCTTAAAAAGTAATAAAACAAAGATACTATTGTCCAAGAATGGGAATTGGGAGGGGTAATTTGCTGCATGCTACAAATGAATCAACGCAAGCAAAGAAAACACTGATCTGGGTTATGAGATATATTCATGTTTTAGGCGACATGTCACATAAATCTTTATAAAGAAGTGTTGATGCTAATGTTAGGCCAATTCGTCATGTTGGTGTAAATTTCTTACTCCTATCTACTTTAAATAATGATATTTTAGATAATACCAGATACTACAGTCACCAATTTAGTCATACAAACTGTGTTATTGTATCGTGCCTTTATCAAATGCATCTCATGTCTTTAATATATTGAATTAATCGAAAACAAGTGAGTGTTATACTTTCTTTTGCCCGTCAGTTTATAAGTGGAAAAAAAGATTGATTGAACGTCTGTATAACTAGTCTGTACCAAGCAATATTTTAGTCGTTTAGTCTCACACTCGGACTCTGAAAAAGTATTTATTCGTAAAATATCACTAAAATACATGCCTGTTTATATAAGGGGTCAGGTCAGAGGTCACGTCACATGCAAGGAGCAGTAATTTTGTGAAGACAATATTTACACAGGCGCCAGACCCTAAATATTCACCTACGTATATCATTTTATCTACCTACCTATGTAACATATAAAGAAGGTATGACACTGTCCTCGGTCTTGAATCCTGGCATAGGACCGGAAATGGTTACACTGGTTTTGAGGCTCAAATACGCTTTGTAACATTTGTAGACTGATCCAAGTTTACATTTCCGGTCCTATGGCAGGATTCAAGATAATACCTTCTTTATATGTTACATAGGTAGGTAGGTAGATATATATACGTAAGGGTCTGGCGCCTGTGAATATCTAAGTTCTGAATGTAACAGTTTTTACAAACTGGTCGATACGTTACCGGCGAATATGTAGTGTCAGGCACGGGAAATTCCTCAAATAACGCCTCCAAATGTATTCCCTCCATCTCTGAATGCATTTGATAATTATTCAATGTGTTGTCACCTGCCAGTGAGACCTTCCCAGTGCGCATGTAAATGACTTGGTTCGAGGTCGCACGTGCATATTGTGTCAGCGGCTGAGTGCTGGTAGTAATAGTAGTAGACAAATTTGATACAAACGTTTGGATAAAAAATATATTCTCCTGGTTAGATACGAGCTGTTACACGGTAGGCGAATTAACACTTTATGTCCGGTAACACTCATAATTTGTACACTTGCAAAGTTATGTCTTGTCAAGATTGCTGCGCCAGGAGTACTAATATAGTAGTTTGTGTACACCATCGACAGTTCGGCATTACCACTCAAAACAGTGTAGCACTACAGCTTACAATCAAACATAAAGGAGACAGTCTCACTTTTCAAGTTTTATTCCAACTAGTGCAACTATTCATAATAATCTCTCCCTCTCCTCCCCTCTCCGGGCCGGTTAATACTGACTGGGTAGCCTTCTCGGACCGGTGTCTGGCTCTGTTCTCTCTCAGTCCGTTCTCCCTCTCCCTCTCTCCCCTCCCACCTGGCCAAACCGTCTTTTATGACATATTCAGCCCTGACCGGGTACAGGTACAGGTACAGACCAGGTAGGAAGAAATAGTGTGCATTGTCTGAGTTCATTATTCTGCATTATCAGGCAGCACGTGGTGTTGTTGATAGCGATGTTTACAACTGACCTCTCTGTGGTTGAATAGGACCCATAGGGGATTCTTAATATTACCTCATGAAAATTCATGAGGCGTAAGAAACCGAGCTCTCGAAATCGAAAACGAGGCTAAGGCCGCTTCGAAACCCGGAAGTACCATTCACATGGCATTGACTAGTCAGTAGCTCTTTCAAAAATCACTTATTTTCATTAAATATTATGATAAAATCACTTGGCAAACGTTCAAGATCGATGTATCTGTCGATTATCTTCAATTATCACAGCTTAGGATACTATTTTACATGCAAGGCGATGTTTTACGACTTATTTACGGTGTGACTTCCTCGTTGTGTTTACCGTCATTTTGAACTGTAAATCTGTCAAACTCGTTGTTATTTCAGTGCTCCAATTTGAACAAATACGAATGAAAATTTACACGCTACCCATGTATGCCAAGAAATCATTGTATATGGTCACTGGGTGGGAAGAAACTTTTCAAATCTTAGCCATCATTCGGCTAAACCGTCGCCTCTTGTGACATGCCTACAAGCTTCAAAAGGGTCATTCAGTGCAACTTACTGTAAACAAACCAAATTCTTGTTTGAAAAAAAATTGATTTTGGAGTCTAAATTGATTCAAATTGTTCATTTGAATATAGTTTCAATTATAGTCCAATAAGTTCAGGTGTTTTTACGTTCTGCTGTTGAAGCAGTTAAGCAGATATTATTCAATCAAATAAACATATATATAATCTGCTCTACTTTTTATTTTTTAGTAAGTCATTTGTATGTCTGCAGTAGCAAAATAATTTTTGAACAATGAAAATAACGTTCTTATTTATATGTATAAAATACATAAACATCTTTAGCAATTATTTGCAATCTATTGTGGCTTTATTTAATTAATGGTTTGAGGAAAGTTATCAATAATCAGTCAGTAATCAATGTCATCAATGTGGTGAAGATTCCAGTTTATGAGCACATGCAGATATGTGAATACGCTTTGAAAATTAAACAGATGTTTAAAAAATATATATTTCATAAGAAAAGGATTTCTACCTAAGAAACATTTAGTTTAGTTTTTGTAAGAAGCTGACAACTGTACACAAAATCAATTAAATGATTGGTGGAACAAAACAGAGGAATTACATATTTGAAAAGCATGTACATGTGTAGCTAATGATCTGTTATTAAAGTTATTTTAGCATTATTTTTATTCAAATATACATCTTTATATACACCTAAAAGGAGTGAGCCCAATTCAAAAGTTAGGAGATATGTAATAATTCCTTTTACTTCAAAGTTGAAAAATAATTTTCTAAATACTGCATGGCTACTTTATATTACATGAATTTAATTTATTTATTGAATTCTATTCATTTCAAAATAAAGTAACATGTTACAATCTCCCAGTGCTAATGTGATATATTATACCCCATGTCACACATGGCATGAACATTTGAATACCCTATGTAGTATGTTCCCACCTGCCTATTTGCAATCAGGGTCCCTTTTTTACTTTATGAATTATTCTAGATAATCATCTAAGTCACAATAGAAAGCATTCAGTGGGATTGTGTCACTTATCAATAATTCATAAATAATTTTAAAATATTGTGCATTTTAATTTAATTTCAATTTTATTTGTATTTAAAAAAAGAAGATAAACATATATTTCTCAAACATTACCATCACCTCCTTGAGCATAATCTATCATGTATGATTGTGTATTGAAACATGCATGTACATGTAAATTGCACATTATATTTCAATCATTATCAAGGATGACATGTACTTGTTACTTTCAAACATTAACCTCAATTAATTCAATATAAATTTCTTGTTTTGTTGTTGTTATTTATGTTTGTTATTTTTGTTTGGTGATGACTTTACCTAAGTAAATGATTTAATATTAGTATTTAACAAACAATTATTTTCCTTATTTAAGTTTTGGCCTGCCTTAAATTTTACTCCAATGGTCCTAGATAATATCAAATAGTACCTGAATTATAAAGATAAACTTATGTTTATTTAACTTTTATAAACTTCATAATTTTTTGTTTAAGATATTTCTGGTCATGAGTACAATTCTGATTGTTATAATTTAATGTTACCTGTAGTGCAGGTGTAAATAATTTAGTTATTCATGTCTATACATAGTTTTTATACAATATATTTAGCTCTTGATTTCAATAATGAATATTTATGTTTTATTTGAATGTATATTTATTTGAAAAAATATTCTGACCATCTAGGTCGATACGAATTTAAATAGTTGCACTTAGCTTTCAATTAATATTGTGTGCAGTTGAGGGATGGGATAACACCTTCAATAGGTTTAGTGACTGCAGACGGCCACAGATTCAGAACTTAGGAATTATTATTATTTTAATGGAGATATATTTTGCCAAATGATTACGGAAAATTGACATTATTAGCCAAATGAGAAATACAGATCATTGCGTTTATGGGCCGAAAAAAAACTTGAATTTACCACGAAGAAAACTATCCAAAACAAACGTCGTTTACCGCTAAACCTGGATGAATTACCCTTCACTTTGTCGATTTTATTATCAAAAACACTTGTATAAAACCTTGTATTGCTGGAATTCGATTGAACCATACCTATTCATTAGTTCCCGTCGATAGAAACCGAAAAACACATGCAGCGGCACGTACTGCCGATGTGCAGCCATTACGCGAACCAGGAAATAAGCGGCCTTAGCCTCGCTTTCGTTTCGGGAAGGTCATAGGTCGTATGCATGCATAAATATTGAGAATCCCATATTGTTCCCGGTTGCAAAACATCCTGTTGTGATGTACCACAGAGTTGGTGTTATATAACCTGGCTCGTGCCTGATCTATGCAGATAATTTTATAACAAAGCACTTTAACTCGCTTTATTACAACAGGCATAAACCGCATAAAACGACAGTTAATTTGTGAACCATATTGTATCAACTATTGTGAAGCTATCTTTCGGATACTGCCATAATCTCACATCAGTAATTTTTTGTGTTGAGTTTCTCAGGATATTTGACATATGACGTCACTGGCGGGGTATAAGGCTTGTATTCTCTCTGCATGCACCGGGTCTACGGTGTGCATGGACATTGTTGCAAGGTCACGTGAACCAATCAAAAAGTCGACATTCTTACATATGAAAGGATAATAACTTTTATCAAAAACTATAAAGAAAGTTTTAATAGACCCTAATATTTACTGAATGATTATGAAATGAATTTTTTGACGAATAATAAGACAAGAGCTGTGTACGTGTATATGTTACATATACATTGTAAAGCGTGTTCAAGCCCCAACAAATTTAGTAAAAGTTCTCTGATAAGAAAGTAGACTGTATCAGAATAAAAGTAACTGTGCAATATGATGATGATGATATGATATGATCGAAACCCGGACAATGCACAACGCGTGTCAATTAGTCAAAGGTAATTTTGGAAACTTATTTACAACAGATAAAAAGAAAACTTTAAGTTGATATTGTTAAATAGGTCTTATAACTACTGTGCATGTAAATGGAACGTGTAGTTTCGGTTTCTGCACAAGTATAATGATGTTGAAAGATTTTAATTGGAAACTTGTAATTATTATATATTTGGCGATTGGCGATGAAAATGCAAGTTAAGTGAACTTATTTGAACTGATATAAGCACATATTGTATGTTGGCATGTATTAAAGGCAAATACAATTTTATGAAACACAATGGATGTACCTTTAATAACTGCAAGCTCAAGCAGTATGAATAATTAAATCAGAATGTTTTGAAAACAACAAATTTGAAGAAAGTTTCTAACTGACTGAATGAATAAGCCTGCTCCAAAAAGATTTGTACATTTATACAACTAATGCCATCATGTTAGAATTCTCTTCTTCAAAATTTAACCAAATATATATTTTGAACTGGCAAGAAACGCTTAAACTATCTTAATATTTGTAATTAGTCAAATGTGTCATTTAACAGCGTTTCATTCATTGTACGCATATAATGTTCTATGACCTTTTATAATAGACCGGTTGCACACTTCAATAAACTGAACACTCCTCATCATCTATAAATCAAATTATATTTGCATTGCCGTCTGTCTTTGTCCTCTTTCTCCTATTTCCTGTCTTATGTCTCGTATCCTATGTTTCGTGTCCCTTGTTCCCTATCCTATGTCCTCTGTCCTCTGCTTTCTGTTTCATGTCCCCTACCCTCCGTCCACTGTCTCATGTCCCATGTCCCATGTTTCGTGTACCTTGTTCCCTATCCTCTCTCCCCTGCCCTTTGTTCTCTGTCCTTTGTTTTATGTCTATATCCTGTCCCCTGTTTTCTGTTTCGTGTCACCTATCCTCTGTCCCCTGTGCCCTTGACTGTTTGCCATTTTGGTGACCTAAATGATACCTTATTCAATATTTGTTGTATTATCTAGAAATAATGTTCCTGTGGGTATGGAAGGGGATTTGTGCCAATAATGAAGACATGTTGACTTGTAACTTGTAAAGTGTAACATGTCGTTCTCAACCATACAAGTCTCGAAAAGACAAGTCCAATCTTGCAAAACTAACATTTTAATTCTGTCAATCGTAACTTCGCATTCTCAACTTTACAAAGTTGAAATGTAATTCTAGAAATCGTCAAAGTCGAAAAGTCAACTTGTCATTTTTAATTATTAAATCTAAATAATATGCACATTTTGTAATGTTACAAGTTACATTTGACAAATGAAAAATGGAAAATGAGGAGTTGCAAAGTCAGCTTTGTAAAACCGACTTCAGCATTTCGAGACTGACATGACTTGCATAGTTAACATTTCGAGACTGACACGACTTGCATAGTTACGATTGCAATGTTTCAAATCACATCTCTGCACGATTTCGCATTGACTATATTTGGAATATTACGGAAATTAGCGGAAAGGAACGAATAATCCCGATCCGATAAACACAATGTTCAACAATGACTTCTCCCTTGGCAAGCATCTCCCAGCAACTACTAACACAAATTTGAAAGTTGCATACTTGTTTTCCCATTATCACCATACTGTTGACAAATGCACACTGACTAAAACATCATAGGAGACCATCGCATTTTATTGTGGAGGAACTAACTGCCCACCCGAACGCTCGAGACGCGGTTATTTCTGTTGCGAGCCTGATGGTCGGGCACAGTTTTGAAGGGGGGAGGGGGCGGGGGGAGGTGGGGAGAGATCCGGACAGATACAACGTCAGATTGATCAAAGTCATCCAAATATACGACATCGGAGTTTCAGCAAATGTGCTTGTTATATGTGGAAGGCCAATCTTCATTTTCACGGTACTGGTCAAACACAAAAAGGAAAATAAAACATTTAAATTGTTTCTCTACATTCTTTCCAGGGTGACCATATAAATAAGTATACAGTTCAAAATGCAAGCAGAATCAAAGTATATAATTGAACTAATTTAGAGAAAAGTTGTGAATTGTCTATTCATTTATTTTAAATAACATAGGAATATAGCTAGACCAAACTTTTCAGAAATATGCCTCCTGGTCAAGATATATATATATATACATATATATGTATTTTGTGATATTACAGTATTGTATGTATGTATGATTTGTTTGGGTTTTTTTTAATATACAAGATAGTTGGAGTAAATCCTTTCTTGCTACATGCAGTTGTACATGTATATGTATAAGCTAAAACACTCCCAATCCAGATCAGTGTATTTCGAATCAGTGACGTATTCCCATTTATGATAGTAAGTTAGTTTATCAAAATGTGTGATTCAAGTAATAAATCGTAAAAATGTTTGTGACACAGAAGGGTGTTGAATTTTTTTTTTTAATTTTGCATTTGATTGTAATAGGGTATACAGGATTGCACAGTTTACACTCGGGTATAATGATACCTATACACGTATAAAGAGTTGGCATAATATAAAACTGCATGTTTAATGCCTTCATAAGTAAGACACTCTGTATCAATTGGGTATAAAGAAAACATTGCGTCTTTTGTAAAAAAATATAATAACACAAAAAAACAGTTGGTTGGGACATTTTTTCACATTCGATTTTTGTTAGATAATTTATCGACATTTTTTAAATAAATACTTGACGATTAATATTTGTAACTTTTCAAAATAAACCTTACGTAATTTCAAGTGGTTTCGAAACATAAATTACTTTCAGTGTCACGGACTGCTTTGATTTTGGTCCACAAAATGATTGTCATTTTCCGGTCTCAGCTTTTGGATCGTCGCAACACTGGTCACAGTTCGGTATTTGTTTTCCCCGTTTCCATGGAAACGCAACTTGGATTCCTTTCTGGGCCAGAACTAAAAATTCGTAAGGTATAGCTCAATGAAACATTATTTTCAAACATTTTCTTAAGTTTATTTCACAGGTATACAGACAAAAGTGAAACACACATAAAGGATGTGCAGAGCTAAGAAACAAAGGAAATATTGTTTAAAAAATTCCATTTCGCATGGAAAGAAGGCGTTGTTTTTAATATACGAGCGAATAATGTTTGCAAAATTAGATACATCCTTGACAATATTTACAACACTGTCTATGGATTTTTTGGAGGTAATGTAATGATATGATATCAGAGTATATATCGAGAATTTCACCCAAGTGTCTTCTGATATCAAATATATCAACACGAGTTCATTAAAGTTACAAATTAACTGTCTTTTACTGATTATATAATAGGATTATGAAGATTTGATTTTAGCGTTATCTACAATGTAGTTATTGCTTGTCGATATCGCTTGATCTCACACAAGCACCATCTACTTATGGAGCCAGTTTTGGGTGATAAAAGACGATTGTTCATGGAACTTTTGATTCCCCCAAAATTCATTTACGTGATTACATTTATGAAAACATACTGGAAACTTTCTGGTTCAGATTTACAGAAAGAACTAATATTTGAATGACTTATTTTCATTTTCAGCAGCTCTCTTGTGTAGATCGCTCTATTTATAAATATATACTGAACATCTAAAATGTCACACTCTTAGTACAGTTTCTGGACTTTTCAAACACTAATCCTTGAAATATGTGTATAAAGAAGCCCATTCTGCAACTTCTAGCCGGATTGTGTTGTGTTTTTCCTTGACTTTAATTGAATTAACATTTCTTTTCTTTGAACTTTTAAATTATTAATTTGATATATATTTCTACTACAATGAGTCTGTTACATTAATGACTAACAAACAAAAGTGTTAATAGACACGGCAGAGACGTATGTTTAGGGGAGACAGATTGTTGTAAAACATAAATTATCGGAACTAGTATCAAAATAAAAAATCATCGTTTCATATATGATTTAATAAAACACATATTTGATTTATTGAAAACAATACGCATGTCAATGTATTCATAAATGGCCATTTTGGTGAAACTTTAAAAAAAAATGTTTATATCCTGTATATGTCACAGTCGATTAAATTTTTAAATTCAACAGTGCAATTATATTTTTGAAATTACCAGTGATACAATTGTATTTTCAGTTTGCATTCTATATTCATAATTATTTTCATATTTTGGCATGTAGAAGTTGAATGTTTATTGTTTAAAGTGTGAAACAACAGATCTAGGCTTATGGTTTAAATACTTGAATTCGGTAATTTGATTCTTTATATAGAATTAATGGACATATTAATCATGGAAAAATTTATTTCTCTCCCACAACAATACACTTTTCACTGCTAAAAAATATAGTTTGCTTGATAAGTAAATGAAAATAGATAAATTAACATATTCAAAACCAATAAATAATTTAAACTAGTTGAGAAAAGTTTGTAAAATAATTAAAAGAGATAAATTCAACTCAGCTAAAGAACATTTCCCCTTGATTATTTGTCTGTAAGAATAAGACGTATTGACGTTCAGAACAGTTTTCAGTTGTAATTAAAGTGCAATGCATTTAAAAAAAAATTTAAACAAGTGTATGAAGTTCCCTGATTGAGATCATTGCTTTGTGGTACATTTAAAATATTTTAAAATAAATAATAAAGTTATCAACACTGGCTTATGTATTTCTATCAATTTCTTCCCCACTAACTTTCAATATCAGGATTTTCTTTATCAAAACTTGGATATTAATTTTAGAATGCAAAAGACTTTACTGAATACACGTAAAATTGGAGTATAAAACATTGAATGTTGACATGGTTGAACTGAGAGAAGATAATGTGTAAATGAACGCACAGAAAGTAATTAATTTTTTCGGGATGTAGGATGTCTATATATGGTTTGTAAATCTGTAGTTTTATATATTTAAGTGAAATAAGTTTTATGATAACGGATCGGATACATTTATCATAGCTTCAATGCCATTCAGGCTATGCGATCCTTTGTCTGTCAGTGTCATCCCACATTTACATTACTTCCGCTTTCGTTTTGCGTTGCAAAAAAAATAATTGTTTGTCAAATGTCCTTAAAATTTATTGAAATAATAATTAGAATACCTAAGAATTAATTTTCAAATGGTATTTTCGTTTGGCATTTAATTACTAAGCGACACTATCAAACGGAATGTAAGTGACAGTAGCGCTCCGTGAACTAACAACGTGCGTTTGTTTGTAGGACATAACAAGACCAGTCCCTTGATTTTCAGGGGGGCGTGGTCAATTCGTCCAGAGTTGGGCTCAAAATAGACTAAGGGATTCCCCATCTGGGACAGCGGCAAGGGAGGTCTCGTTTTATCGCAAATGCCTCTCGTCCTCGGAAAACATCGGCAATGTTCGGGAAACTTCCAAATATGGTCAATGCGAATTCATGTAGAGATGTAATTTGAAACATTGCATTCGCAACTATGCAAGTCATGTCAGTCTCGAAATGCAAAAGTCCTTTTTACAAAGCTGACTTTGCAACTCCTCATTTTCCATTTTTCATTTGTCAAATGTAACTTGTAATATTACAAAATGTGCATATTATTTAGATTTAATAATTAAAAATGACAAGTTGACTTTTCGACTTTGACGATTTCTAGAATTACATTTCAACTTTGTTAAGTTGAGAATGCGAAGTTACGATTAACAGAATTAAAATGTTAGTTTTGCAAGATTGGACTTGTCTTTTCGAGAATTGTATGGTTGAGAACGACATGTTACACTTTACAAGTTACAAGTCAACATGTCTTCATTATTGGCACAAATCCCCTTCCATATGTGGGAGCATCAATGACGTTACGGTATTGAACAATAATCTCATAACAGAAAACTGATATTCCAAACCCCAAGTTTGTGATTTGCCAAATAATAAGAACTAATAATAACAAGACAAACAGGAACAATTAATATTGTTTAATCAACACAGCTCCTGCAGATGAGTAGAAGGCTGGAAGCGTAACATTATGATTAGAACTTATCCAAACACGTTCCCCTTTCCTCAGATAGCAGATAGTTGTTTCACTCGCTGTTCCATACGGCTCATTGGCTCGCTCATATGCACGGGCTAATATTGTGTCTCTTGTTTGAATAAAAAACACAATAGCAAATTTATTACTTTGGTATACAATGTTTATCCAAAAAAGGTACGCCCCTGACACTGGAGCAGTGAAATATCCAGTACTTTGGTTGTATGCACTTCCTTCGTTGTGAATGACCTTGTCAAATACAATTCTATCTGAAGGCGAGACGGTTTCTTCAAGGACCAAATTAGCTTGAAACCCAATATCCTTATGTAGCCACGCTGAAAGAGTAAATTAAACCATGTTGAACATAAAAAGTTACATTTTTAGTAGAATTTCTATAGTATATTAAAGAAAAGAAAATTTATAATGAAAGTTCTTTCAGGTGGTCCGTGCGTCGTCTGTAAACGTGTCACATTTGCCCCTCAATGCTTAATGTGTGTACTGTTGGTCAGACCCTTTCAGTTATTATACCCCCCCCCCCCCCCCCCCCCCCCCCCACACACACACAGAGATTTTCAATGATTATTTCAATTTGAATACAATACATACAAATGATACAGTACGTGATGAATAATATTAGACCTGAACTTGAAGAAAGTTGTCTATCAGTTATCAGGTAATTTGTATACTTCATGCATTTTTAAAAAAATTGTCTGTTTTGGATATCTTCAACAGTTTTTATTTAACATTTGATATTTATAACATGTATCCACTTCAAGTCAAGTAACTTTATTTGTCTATAGGCCACCGGCCAGTATACAAAATATTATCACATTTCAATGAATGTACAATACAAAATGATACAGAAAGTAATGGATACTATAAGACTTGAAGACCTGGTTGTGCCTTTTGAAGGAATTAATCAGTTACTTAATTTGGATACTTTATTAACATGTGTCTGCATTTTATATCTCAATCAGTATTTATGAGATACCTTTGGTATGTATACAAGGTTTATAATGGATGGTTTAGTTCATCCTTTTTGAAAAAATATCACATTTGGTGTAGGGATATGTGATATCTGCTCATTTTTGTTGGGGTGGCTGACACTCTCTCTGAAACTTGGCATGCTTACCACACACTATCCACCTCCCCGCTTAAATCATGGTGTGTCCCCTAAAACTTTCAGTCAGTTTGGGTGATGTGTACTCAGTTGATTGAGATAGTTTCAAACATGACGCTGTGACCGTTTCGAGCACATTTGAACTATTCTATTACCATTTGATGCTTTTTACAGACATCCTCAACGATGTATGAGCCAAACAGATATAGTTATACTGTTCTTTAATTCAATTTGCAGCTCTTAATGATTAAATACTCACGCCGATTTGAACTTGAAATGGGATCATAACCAGTGGCATTCATCTGCCCCATGATGTCTGCAAGTGAAACCAGTACTTCGGTCTGCGTCGAGCTACAGTTTTGCAAGTCCTGTTGAAGTAATTTAACTTCACTTTTTACTGTCTCCAACTCGTCCATGGCTGTAGCGTAGTCCAGTAGAGTATTGTTGTTGGTTTCCTTCAGGTTCCTCAACTCCTCCTTCAAGTCCTCGACCTCCTGCTCAGTGATGTTTTTACTTGTCTTCAGTTCCTTCAGTTCCTCGGTAGTCTGTGTCAGGTGAGAGAGAACACTGGACAAGACAGCCGAGTATTTCTGTTCCTGAGCTTGAGAATGAGACTGAACCTCATGAAGTAACGCATCAATTGTCTTCATGTGTTCATTTAAGCTGTTGATATCAACATCTTTGCTGGTCTGCTCAGGGACACAGGGCCCAAAAGTGAAAAGTAAAGCTGTGAGCGTTCTTGTGAAGACTGCAATCAAATCCATGATGGAATCTTAATGTGTTCTAAATAGGTTACTGATAAGCTAAATTCAGAAAGCTTGGTGACTGAAAATAAACATCTGGTGCTAGATTACAACTTGATGAATCATTCTTTCAATAAAGATAGAGCCATGGGCTCTGTCGCTTATCAAATACTGCATTATTCGTTATTTCTAATGTAAAGACTTACTTGATTAAACATTTTCAAATGGCAAGGCATTCCCAATATAATCTTAATTACAGTCATTCAATGAATTTACAATTTTGTTGTTTGCAAACTATACAAATATACATGTACTGAGCAAAAATAGTTAAGGTCCATTGTATTTTCTTTATATTTTGAAAGTTTTGAGTCATGAAAACAAAATTATGAATAATATTATGATGAACGTCATTGCCATAAAAATGATAAACCAAAAATTGGCATTCAAATGATTTTAAGCAGAATTGCCTCAGAATCGCACTTTTTCTGAAAATCAACTGAAAATGGATTGTAATTAACTTCATTGGCGTGTATGCCAACTTCGTGCATTAATTAAGGATGTCTTCTGAAACAGTTGATATGGAACGTGATGCCATTCATCAACATGAGCGTCAGCTAGCTGATTAAAGATTGTTGGTGACGTAGGATATTTTGAATTGCGACCTTGAAGCAGTGGTAGTAGAATGTGGCTAAAACTGTCAAATTCAAACTTCGAAAAATAATGTCAATTTAAACAAAATGGTGCCTAACTTGTTTTGCTCAGTATATATACATTTACAAAATATAATTATCCTAGACCTTTGCATACTAAGGACGAAATACCAAGGAGGTAAAAAGTGTGAGATCTTTTAATCCAATACCCACTGGCCACTGGCCAATGGTCAATCTGAGGTCATGCTATGGTCACTATATAGTAGATCGATCTGAATAAAAATAACTTTGATCCAGAATAAGTGTTTCTGTGTTTAGACAAGTGTTCCTCATCAATACATTCCAGTAGCTCCTCCCCTAATCTCTTCATAAAACTTGCATTCATACAGTAAATGGTTCTATTTCAAAATTATAGAATGTACAAAGTGGTGTTTCTATTAGTATTTGTACAATATTTAATTCTCGTAAGGATTATATGGAGAAACAATAATGAGACCAACAATGCTTGATGCTGTAGGGTGTTTGTTAAGGTATATAGTTGCATGTCTTCCACACGGTCGTTGTGATGTCTATGTTTAATTCTTTTCCCCATATAGTTTGATAATTGTGTTGAATACTTGAATACGGATGACTCCTGACGAACAGACGCATGACGACGGCCCATATCGCATATCAGCTAAAATGAATTCACCCAACATCAACTCCGACCGGAAGTATGCCGGAGGTATGTGAAAATTGCAAACCCCGATGATAATGAGATTTAACACACAGGACAGGGATATCCAATGTAAAACAATACTTCCACAAACAAGTGATCAAGTTGAGTCTGTATTGAATTAATTTGTTTGATTTAATGCCTAATAACTACTATATATCAACGTATGTTCTGTGAATAAACACATATCAAACAGTATATTCAGCATAGAGGTGATCAGGAAAAAAATGTACTTTAGAAGCCTGACTTGAAGAGGTTTTATAGATGTAAATACTTATTAACATGGGAACAAAGTCTATCCCCTATGAGTTGCATCGAAGGCTGTAAGTGACGTTGGAAACCGGCTGATTAATTGTAATGGGGTAAATTCTCAGATTGACAAGTCCTTCAAACTTCAAACATGTATTTAGTATTTTCAAGAGAGATAATGGTAGCTCCATAGATACAGTTTTTGAATGGCATTTAGAGGTTGAATACATATGTGATATGTCTGGATATCAACTTCTTTATTTAGTTGAAGAGGAAAGGTCAATCATAGAGAAATAAAAAAAATATGTTTTGAGCATAAACCATGTATAACATATTAACTGTTTTATCAAAAGGGGTTTGTTTACATTACGAACACCGGTAAATTATGAAGGACTTACGGGTATCTCTGACCACTTATGTGCCGTGTATGATTCATAGAGCTTGGGATGTCAAACTGAACCCTAGGCTGGAAGTAAGGAACTAGAAGAGATAAAAAGAGATATAATCATGCATATTAACTCTAGGTTATCTAGTAATATACATACTGTCAAAGATGACATAAAATCTGTGGAGAATGAACTAAGTGATTTACTGACGGATATAAAAAAAATACTAAAGAAGAACAAGAAGAAACTAGGACTGCCGCGGCAGTACTTAGGTCTTCAAGACTTCTGCTTGACCTTGAACTCCATACTGGACTCTCGGTTATTCATCAGTGTCTCTGCTTTAAAAGGAGCTATCAAACGTGTCTCTATCTTCCGTAGTTATTTTACAAAAAATCTCCAAAGAAGGTACCCCTCTAAAAATTGAACAATCACATATTAATGGACCCCTACATTACATTTCCCATGATTAAGACAACACGGTTAATATTTTCAAACTAAGGTATAACATACAAAACATTGTGCTTTAACTTCCCCTTAAGTAGATGTAATCATCATTAAGATTGCATACATAAGTAATGTGTAATGTTGTTCTGAATATTCAAAAAAATACTTTAAAATGTTGAAATTTGGACCCCCAGGCAACATTTCCTATGTTTGAAGCTTAACTATCAACTATTTGATGAAAGGGTACAACGTAAAACTTATATGACGTGAAATTATGCATACGCAGATGTCAATAACGTTGCATTTGCATAATTAATAAGGCAGTAATGAACCTTTGAAGATAGATGAAAATTGCGATTTTTATGAAATTACAATGTTCTATGACAAATCACACATAAATTATGACAGCTACATGCTTCAAAATGATTATCCTTAATAAATGATGTTTCTACTTCAAAAGGAGCTATTAAACTTTTTGCTATCGTTGATGGTTTACGATCGAAAATTCTCTAAAGACTATACCCCTCGAAAACTGTAGAAATCACAAAATTTCAATTATCTGCGGAAATGCGCTAATTGTGCCTAAGTGATCAACTTTTATATGATAATGATATGTTATGGAATTGTTAAACTAGTTATTACAAATAGATAACAATAATTAACTTTGATATAACTTCATTTCGTACAGAATTATGTCCCTTTGAATGCGAACCGTAAAAATAAGTTTTTCAAATAGTTCAATTTTCAAATTGCTGTAGCTCGTCAACCGTTAAAAATAGAGCAAGGGTTGGGGGGATTACTTTTTGCAGCATTTGTTTAGCTTTTCAATGAGCTACTGCATGATGCTGTATGTATTGCCGTGATTTAGAAGAAGAGTTTTGAAGACGCGTACCCTCAAAATCGCGAAAGTGCGCAAAAATCTATTATTACGGCCGAAAACCACTATAGGCCTACTCGATGGGGAATGTTTTTGCCCACATTTTGGTGAAGGTTTTGTGGAATTATCTTGAATATTTTTTTTTATCTATTAACGTTTGAATGTTCAACTTCAAGGGGAGATAATTCGCGAAAAAGCGAAAATCAAAAATCGGCCGACGTAGTAATTGAATTTAGGTCACAGGCTATCATCCCTGAAAATTTCGTAAAAATCTGTTCAGTGGTTATTGCAGGACGCGACCAACAAAAAACGTCCAAAGAATAATAAAAAACAGGATAAGAACAATAGGTATTCAGACATTCGCCTTGAAGACCTAATATCATTTGGTATAAATTCTCTTGATGACTGAGTCTCGTATATGGAGGCTCTTTGACATTATTTCACAACCAAAACTGAATATATCATCCATTATAGCTAAACGTTTAATATTCTGTGTTTCTGTGGTTTTAGGAAAAGCTACACGTTTACCGTTTAATTATATTTGTTTTGTATGCACTTATACAGAGATACTTAAAGATCTAATAAATAATATGATTATAAACACTCAAGACACTTATACAGAGATACTTAAAGATCTAATAAATAATATGATTAGACATGTCACATACATCTTTATAAAGAATTGTTGATGCTAATGTTAGGCCAATTCGTCATGTTGGTGTTAATTTCTTACCCCTATCTACTTTAAATAATGATATTTTAGATAATACCAGATACTACAGTCACCAATTAAGTCATACAAACTACCGCCGACAGGTGTTATTGTATCCTGCCTTAATCAAATGCATCTCATGTCTTTAATATATTGAATTAATCGAAAACAAGTGAGTGTTATACTTTCTTTTGCCCGTCAGTTTATAAGTGGAAAAAAGATTGATTGAACGTCTGTATAACTAGTCTGTAACAAGCAATATTTTAGTCGTTTAGTCTCACACTCGGACTCTGAAAAAGTATTTATTCGTAAAATATCACTAAAATACATGCCTGTTTATATAAGGGGTCAGGTCAGAGGTCACGTCACATGCAAGGAGCAGTAATTTTGTGAAGACAATATTAACACAGGCGCCAGACCCTAAATATTCACCTACGTATATCATATATCTACCTACCTATGTAACATATAAAGAAGGTATGACACTGTCCTCGGTCTTGAATCCTGGCATAGGACCGGAAATGGTTACACTGGTTTTGAGGCTCAAATACGCTTTGTAACATTTGTAGACTGATCCAAGTTTACATTTCCGGTCCTATGGCAGGATTCAAGATGGCGGACAGTGTAATACCTTCTTTATATGTTACATAGGTAGGTAGGTAGATATATATACGTAAGGGTCTGGCGTCTGTGAATATCTAAGTTCTGAATGTAACAGTTTTTACAAACTGGTCGATACGTTACCGGCGAATATGTAGTGTCAGGCACGGGAAATTCCTCAAATAACGCCTCCAAATGTATTCCCTCCATCTCTGAATGCATTTGATAATTATTCAATGTGTTGTCACCTGCCAGTGAGACCTTCCCAGTGCGCATGTAAATGGCTTGGTTCGAGGTCGCACGTGCATATTGTGTCAGCGGCTGAGTGCTGGTAGTAATAGTAGTAGACAAATTTGATACAAACGTTTGGATAAAAAATATATTCTCCTGGTTAGATACGAGCTGTTACACGGTAGGCGAATTAACACTTTATGTCCGGTAACACTCATAATTTGTACACTTGCAAAGTTATGTCTTGTCAAGATTGCTTCGCCAGTTGCACTAATACATTAATTTGTGTACACCATCTACAGTTCGGCATTACCACTCAAAACAAGCATAAACCGCGAAAACGACAGTTCCTTCGTGAACCATAATGTATCATCTCTTGTGAAGCTATCTTTCGGATACTGCCATAATCTCACATCGGTAATTTTTTGTGTTGAGTTTCTCAGGATATTTGACATATGACGTCACTGGCGGCGTATAAGGCTTGTATTCTCCCTCCATGCATAGGGTCGAGGGTTTGTATGTACATTTGTGCAAGGTCACGTGAACCAATCAGAGATCGACATTCTTACATAAGAAAGGATAATAACGTTTGTCAAAAACTATAAAGAAAGTTTTAATAGACCCTAATATTTACTGAAGAGCCAAAAGGCATGAACGCGTATATGTTACATATACATTGTAAAGAATGTTCAAGCCTCAACAAATTTAGTAAAGTTCTCTGATAAGAAAGTAGACTTTATCAGAATAAAAGTAACTGTGCGATATGACAAAATCATTATTTACCAGTTTAACAAAGCAATTATGATAACGTTTCACAATTTTTATTATATTTTCATTCATAAATGTGTGCTATCTTGGTGTCCAGGAAGACGTATTATAATACACTAAAAAATGAAAGTCAATATTGGTTGTTGTAACGTGAATAATATCATTCTTTTAAGTGAGCTTATGAACCTTTAATAACTGCTAGCTCTAGCAGTATGAATAATTAAATCAGAATGTTTTGCAAACAACAAATTTGAAAAAAAGTTGCTAACTGCCTGAATGAATAAGCCTGCTCCAAAAGGATTTGTACATTTATACAACTAATACCATCATGTAAGCATTCTCGTCTTCAAAATTTAGCCAAATATATATTTTGAACTGGCAAGAAACGCTTAAACTGTCTTAATATGTGTAATAAGCCAAACGTGTCATTTAACAGCGTTTCACTCATTGTACGCATATAATGTTCTATGACCTTGTATAATAGGCCGGTGGCACACTTCAATAAGTGCATTGCCGTCTGTATTTGTCCTCTTTCTCCTATTTCCTGTCTTATGTCTCGTATCCCATGTTTCGTGTCCCTTGTTCCCTATCCTCTGTCCCCTGTCCCCTGATTTATGTTTCTTGTCCTCTATCCGCCGTCCACTGTCTCATGTCCAATGTTGTGTGTCCCTTGTTCACTATCCTCTGTCCTCAACTTATTGTTTCATGTCCTCTATCCTCCGTCCACTGTCTCATGTCCCATGCCCCATGTCCCCTGTTTCGTGTCCCTTGTTCCCTATCCTCTCTCCCTTGCCCTTTGTTCTCTGTCCTTTGTTTAATGTCCCATATCCTCTGTCCCCTGCTTTCTGTTTCGTGTCACCTATCCTCTGTCCCCTGTACCCTTGACTGTTTGTCATTGTGGTGACCTAAATGTTACCTTCAAGAATACTGGTTGTATTTCAAATATCTAGAAATAATGTTCCTGTGGGAGCATCAAGGACGTTACGGCCATGAAAAATAATCTCATAACAGAAAACTGATATTCCAAACACGAAGTTTGTGATTTGCCAAATAAAGAACAAGAACTAATAATAACAAGACAAACAGGAAAATTTAATATTGTTTAATCAATACAGCTCCTGCAGATGAGTAGATGGCGTGAATCGTAACATTCTGATTAGAACTTATCCAAACACGTTCCCCTTTCCTCAGATAGAAGATAGTTGTTTCACTCGCTGTTCCATATGACTCATTAGCTCGCTCATATGCACGGCCCAAGATTGTGTTGCTCGTTTGAATATAAAACACAACAGCAGATTTATTACTTCTGTATACAATGTTTATCCAAAACAGGTAAGCCCCTGACACTGGAACAGTGAAATATCCAGTATTTTGGCTGTACACACTTCCAGAGTTGTGAATTACCTTGTCAAATACAATTCTATCTGAAGGCGAGACGGTTTCGTCAAGGACCAAATTAGCTTGAAACCCAATATCCTTATGTAGCCACGCTGAAAGAAAAAACCATGTTTAACTTAAATAGTTACATGGTTGAATAGTATTGAAATATTATTTTTACGATGATACAATTTATAATGAAAGTTCTTTCAGGTGGTGTCGTGCGTCATCTGTAAACGTTTCACATTTTCGAGGTCATGCATAATATTTGCCCCTCAAAAAAAGTGTGTACAGTTGGTCAGACCCTTTCAATTATTATACCCCTCGCCTACGAAGAAGTGGGGCCATCCGTCAGGTGTCCTGTGTCGTCCAGTAGTCCGAGCATGCTTAAGCATTTATATTTTCATCACATGTTGTAAGACAATTTTAATATTTTACAGATAAGGTTTAATATGGATTATCGAAGAAGTCGTGCTTAATGGAGAAATTTGTCTATCAGTTATTAGCTGATTTGTATACTTCATGCATTTTTTGAAAAATTGTCTGTTTTGGATATCTTCAACAGTTTTTATTTAACATTTCATATTCATAACCTGTATCCAATCCAAGTCAAATGACTCTATGTGTCTATAGGCCACCAGCCAGTATACAAAATATATACACATTTCAATGAATAATTCAATTTCAGTACAATACATACAAAATGATACATAACGTAATGGATACTAAATGACCTGCACTTGAAGAACTGAGCCTTTTGAAGGAATTCATCAGTTACTTAATTTGGATACTTTATTAAAATGTGTCTGCATTTTATATCTCAGTCAGCACTTATGAGATACCTTTGATTTTAATATAATGTTTATACTGAATGGTTTCCTTCATCCTTTTGAAGAAATATCACGATCGACAAACATTTGGTGTGGTGATATGTGATCTCTGCTCACTTTGTTAAGGTGGCTGTGAAGCTTTGCATGCTGACCACAAAATGTCCACCTCTCCCCTAAACATGGTGTGTCACCTAATACTTTAAGTCAGTCTGGGTGATGTGTACATAGCGAAGGTTTGATGGAGATATTTTCAAACATGCCGCTTTGACCATTTCATTCATATTTAAACTGTTTTATTGCAAATGTAATGCTTTTTAAAGACATCCTCAACGATGTATGAGGCAACCGAATATAGTTATACTGTTCTTAGATTCAATTTGCAGCTGTCAAATGATTAAATACTCACGCCCATTTGAACTTGAAATTTGTTCACAACCAGTGGCATTCATCTGCCCCATGATGTCGGCAAGTGAAACCATTACTTCGGTCTGCGTCGAGCTACAGTTTTGCAAGTCCTGTTGAAGTAATTTAACTTCACTCTTTACCGTCTCCAACTCGTCCATGGCTGTCGCGTAGTCCTGTAGAGTATTGTTGTTGGTTTCCTTCAGATTCCTCAACTCCTCCTTCAAGTCCTCGACCTCCTGCTGAAGTTCCTCAGTGATGTTTTTACTTGTCCTCAGTTCCTCCAGTTCCTCGGTAGTCTGTGTCATCTGAGAGAGAACACTGGACAAGACAGCCGAGTATTTCTGTTCCTGAGCTTGTGAATGAGACTGGACCTCATGAAGTAAAGCATCCATTTTTTTCATGTGTTCATTTAAGCTGTTGATATCAACATCTTTGCTTGGTTGCTGAGGGGCACAGGACCCAGAAATGATAAGTAATGCTGTTAGCGTTCTTAAGTAAACTGCAACCCAGACCATAATGGAAACTTAATGTGTTCTATATAGGTAAGTGATAAGCTTAAATTAAAAAGTTTGGTGACTGAAAACAAACAGCTGGTGCTAGATTACAACTTGTTAAATCATTCTTCCACTAAACCATGGGCTCTTTTGCTCATTAAGTACTGCATTATTCATTATTTCTCCATTGCCCATGTGATCTATATTACAGTTTATCAGCAAATCTACATATCATAATCAAAAATGGTTTGTCTATAGAATATACATATATACAAAGTCATATTCAAATTTGCAAAATGTAGTTGTCCTTGCCCATAGCATTTTAAAGAAGAAATACCTTAACCGCATGTAGGCTGTATTATGATTGCCAATATTCGAAAATAAATATTGTCTTAAAATATGTTTAGAACATTTTTTATCCTTTCTGTGAATAAAAAAATAATTGGTTCTGCGTTTAGACAAGTGTATCTTTCTTTTTAATCCATTCAAGTATCTATTGCCACAATCTCTTGACAAATCTGCATTCATACAGTAAATGGAGAATTGATTTTATTTCACCATTACAAAACGATGAAAGTGCTGTTTCTATTATTTGTAATTGTACAAATCTGTATTTATCGAAAAGATTTTTTTATAGACAAGACGATATTGAAACTACCTATGCTTGATACTATTGGATGTGTGTTCAGGTATAGAGTTTTATGTCTACCACTTCCTTTGTGTACTGTCTTTGTTTAAATCCTTTCCCCATTTTGTTTGAAAATCTACTTGAATAGTTGAAGACGGATGACTGTCGACGAAAGTTCGTTAGACGACCAGTCTGATTAAAATCGACCTTGTTCCAAGGGATACGAACAGGTTACCAATCATATCATAGTATTTAAACGGTCGCTGTTTTGAAAGCATTCGGAACAGACAAAAGGATAGCTGTTTGGAGTTATCTGCCCCTAGCTTCTCACACCGAAAGCATTTTGTTGGGCATCTTTTGATTGGCTACCTGAATTGCGCTCGAACACGCGAGTCTACGGGCTGTTATCAGACGGTTTGGCGTTGAACCTACGACTGATATGAGTTCGTATTCCGGTAGATGCACTATTTTGCAATTTTTATTCCACGAAAAACCGTCGATTTTAATCAGACTGTGCGACGACGGCCCATGAGATAAGTACAAATGGTATTTAAATGTATTTATCTGACACAAGCTCAAACCGGAAGGGTGTGACATTTTCAAACCTCAATGATTACTAATACAATGGACAGGGATACCAATGCAAAACAATACTTCCGCAAAAAAGAGATCAAGTTTGAGTATTGACTTAATTTGTTTGATTTAATGCCTAAGAACTGCCATTTATCTTTTATGTTTCTTTTAATCGAAACAAATACTACAAATATTTTTTTCGTTTTACATGGTAATGTTTTGTTATGATGAAAGAAGTAAATCGGCAAACCAACCAAGGCTTTATGTATCTACATGTGTCCAATGATCAGGATAACAAACCTGTTTTCATCATGAGCTTGATAATCCATGAATATAATCGTATATCCTCAGTAATCGTACTATATGTTTTTCTTCAAATCAGTGTCATCGACAATGAAGAGCCTACAGAATAAAACTTTATCATCCTATTCTTAAATTACATTGGTTGAATATATACACAAAGAAAAAAGTTAAGCATCCCCTAATATTTTTATATATTTGAATGTCAGAAACAAGTAAGCTATGCTATGAGCCTAAATGAATCTGAGATTATTTTGTTTTCAGGTAGAACAGCCATCTGACAAGACAGGAACGCAACACTATGTAGCTGTTATGATTATTTAATAGCGATGACGTCATGTTTACACAGGTACTGTTTTTACCATGAAACAATGTCCACAAAAGTTTGGAGGTGCAAGTGAAACAAAACACATTCGCATTGGTATTGTCACTTCTAAATGACACACGTTGTCTTTGTATATTTACAATTATAATGAACAATGAACAGAGCTGTAGCAAATTATGAAGCTCATGATACTGTGGATAATCCGAAATAATTGGCACAAACAGATGTGGAATTTTATTTTTCTGTATTTGTCATATCAACAGAATTTCTCCTTATTTTGCTATTAGAAACTTCAATAAACTTGTTTACTTTATATTAATTTAAAACAATATTTCGCAAAATGAGCGCTTTCGTACTAATTCAGTAGGCCTACATGATTCTGCATTCCAGAATCGGAAACCACAATTCATTTTAATAATAACTGACCTACTTAAATATATAGATTCGAGGAGAGCAGAATATATATCAATACATTATTCTACATGTCTTCAGCCAACTTCAGTTAGAGAAGAAGAGTTATGGGTTCGATTCCCTCTGCTGTATTCTGTTTTGAAAGTTTTAAACTTTTATTTTCGGATCGAGTCACAGGTCTTCTCAATAATCCAGAGTAAACAATCCGATAAATCTATAATCGCTAATTTATCGGAGAGTACCGTATTTCCTCTAATAGGGGCCGGGCCTCAAATTGGAGCCGGGCCTCTAATAGCAGCCGGGGGTAAAGGTACCTTTAAATGAAAGAGCCGGGTCCTCTTAAAGGGGCCCGATTTATATTGCATCAATTAATTCATCAATTCTCCCTATCAGATACATTTCGACTTAAATGTTCCCAGGCACTAAGAAGTTTTGAGTACAACATTAAATCCGGTATCGGTGGTAATTTTAAACTTACAGAGAGTATATTATTGGTCATGCGTTAACATGACCATGAAACGAGACGTCTGATTAAAAGATTTTACCGGATTGAGAAAGCTTGCACATTCACGTGCATGAGGTCAGGCATAGGCTACACTGTTTGGATTTGATTTCGCATAGGTCAAATATGAAATTAAATAAGGTTAAACAACATGTTTTCATGTCATCAAGTTATCCAATTAATCATGCATGGGTTTATTGTAATGGTAGGCGTAAATATAAAACAGTACTGACAGTCATTTCTTAAACTCAAAGGGACACTCCGTCTGTTATTGTAGTAACATAGGTCAAAAGTTACCAAGGGTGTTCTTTTATCGAGAAGTAATGACTGTTGTCGAAAATTACCCTTTTAGTGCCAATCAGTTCAGTATAGTTACATTATTAAGGTACTTGATTATGATCGAAAACCGGACAATGTTCTGCGACTATCGCGCGTCAATTGTTCAAACGTATTTCCTCTAATAGGGGCCCAGGCCCTTATTAACATGTAACGGCTCTTACCCCTCGGCGCTTATTGGAAGCCCGGCCCTTATTTAATTATTAGCGTTGACTAACACACCTGATAATCTTCGATAACACAAACTCCTCGCCATTTGACGTAAAGTTTATTTAGCATGGTAGTTTAACCCTCTTAGTGCCATATATGAGAAGTATATCTAGTAGGGGGACCATTGATGCGATAAAAACACGGGGCCCTTATTAGAGACCCGGCCCCTATTGGAGTCCCGGCTCTTTTTCACCTTCAGGTAGCTTTACCCCCGGCTGCTATTAGAGGCCCGGCTCCTATTTGAGGCCCGGCCCCTATTAGAGGAAATACGGTACTTTTGAAAACTTATAGGTGGCAGACAAAGAGACAGATATTTGTTGGTACTGTTCAATGGAACATATAATTGCCATACATGTAAATGGGGCGCATGAATTCGGCTTCTCATCGTGTATTAAGCAGCTGCTCGAGTTTCATTGGAAACAAGTTATTGTAAAATATTTGGCGTTAGGGGATACATATGCAAGTCGAGTGAGATGATTTGGACGTAAATCAGGACACTTGATATTTGTGTATGTAGATGGTATTATGTTTGCCAATTAATAAATGTTAGCATAAAGATAAGTCTAGAACATTATTTCTCCTTTTTATATTGTTATCGTCGATGGCTGTAAGTGAAGTGAACATGGGGGATAAACTGTAGAGAGTGACTTCTCAGATTGGCAAGGCCTTCAAACTAATATCTGTTTTCTGTATCTGGTATTTAGTAATGACCACACTTCATCAGATAGAATGTAGGACATACCAAAGTGGGATATATATAGTTGAAAGTTTTTCAGAAACTAATGCAGAATCTATGCAATGTTTTTTTTATGTCATAATAACACTATATGACGCACCAACTCAACGTCATTCACCTGATGAGACCTGTAATGGTCAAAAGAATGCTTGTGAATGATTATATCATCGTAATTTCTTCAAACATTTTACTTTTTTCTATATGAAACCTGGAAGATGGAAGATGTTTGAAACTGTTTTTCTATATTTAACCACTCTCATGGCAGAAGAAACAAAGATGATAAAAGAGTCGAACTCGAGAATGAATGTCAAAGAAACAAAACTATGGACCTCATCAACTTCATTCAAATAGGAAGTGATTCTAGGAATGTGAATTTCATGGATTCAGTTGGACAGAGGGAGTCCGGTGATGAGGTGAGGTGTATAGGTGTGTTTCCAAACAAATCGTAGAACAGGAGAATGACCTAACAAAGGTTAATAAGACATCTGCAGAGGCCGCGAGGTCACCCTGTCAAGAAATCAGGAACCGTTCCTTACACAGACTATCAAACGTCGAATCAACAACAGATTCCAAAGTAACAAGAATACGACAAGTACTGGACAGAAGACTTATGAAAAAAAAGACTTTAATGTTCAAAATTGGTCTGATGCCAAAAATGACAAATCTAACTTTATAGATAAAGCTGTAAAACAAGTATTTTTTACAAAGAAGACATGCTCAAAATAAATCGGGTTATCTGGGGAGGTGGAAACCACCAAAAGGGTATAATAAAGGGTCTGATAATGAAACTAAACTTCTGAAAAGGGCTGCTGTTGAAGACTCTTTATTGTCTACAAATCAAGGTGTCCCCTTCCCTCTTTGTCCCGTCCCAATCTGTCCCCTGTCCTCTGTTTCATGTCCTCTGTCCACTATCCCCTCTTCTCTGTCCCATCTCCCCTTGCAAGCGAATCAGATTCCTATATGCATTTCTGGGTGCTGCACTACAATATTATGAAAACGAAAAGTGACATTTGATTGAGATACTTACCAACTACCATCAGCGTTTGATGAAGTGTAGCAACATTTTAAAAAACCTGCTGATTGAATTTATTTTGGACTATTTGCATCTGCTCATAAATCCAAATAGTCCTTATGAAGGCATTTTCTCTGAGAATCCTAATGTGGGAGTCATATATATTACTAATGCTATTATTTAAAACTCTTTTTTAAGAAAAAATGCGATATAATGCTTCAATGCATACCTTTACCAACAGATAAAGTTGCATGTTTGGTGGTGATTCATTGCATCTTGTAGACAATGATGAGCTTCAAAGCCTAAAGTTCGCTGCACTTTGAAAATAGTTATTAAATAAGGTGGTCCAGGTTTGAATCTTGCAGAAGAAATTTGCAAAATGCAACATGACCAATCCGTTATACAGTTTTTCAAATACAACTTTCCAAATCATGTATTTGTCAGAACGTGAAAAAATTGTTTTTGAAATTTCTCTCGAAATAAACTTGAGTGGTTGTGGCATAGATTTTGACGTTGGACAGTGCTGGTATTCAGTTCACAGACAAACGCAATAATGGTATGCTAATGGTTGACAAGAGTGATCTGCCCCTGATGTGACGCTGTAACTAGGCGAAATAAAACCATTCACGTTCCAGCTACCACCGTGTCATGTCTTTTGTTGACCAAGTGCCCTAACTAAGATATAGGCCAAGAAAAACACACACAGTTACATTGGCGACGAGGATGTTTGGTCTCTGTCTTAAAGCATAGGGAAATTATTTGCAACGTCGGCAATGAAGATAGATGGAAACGAAGCGGAGCGCCTGTAGCCACGCTCGCTCAGGCTCAGCATGAAACGCACGTGCATCTCGACCGAATTTTCAACTCAAGTCAAGACAAGTTTACAGCTAACAATGGCAGTTGTAAAACCAAGTTTGGAAATGTTTGAAGATTCTACTGATGATTGGCAGACATATCTAAAGAGAAATGTTTCATTTATCAAAACGTGAAAAATGACAGAAAAGTAGCTGCTTTGTTAAGTTGTGTGAGAGGTAAGACTTACAGTTTACTCCGAGATCTAACTGCTCCCCAAAAACCTTCAGACAAAACACTGAATGAATTAAATGAACTTTTGACAGATGAAACCATTGCTGAAAGATTTCGTTACCATAAACGTGAACAGTTATCAAATGAATCCATCAGTGACTATTTTGCAGTGCTGAAAAAACTTGCTAGAAATTGTGAATTTGGTGCTCAGCGAGGAACCAGACCAGGAGAGATCTGTTCCTATCTCAAGTGCTCGACTTGACACAGAAGGGTTGGGGTGATACATGTCCAAGTGGTGAACTAAAACCATACTTCAGTCGACGACAGGAACTCTCTGTATCCCATGGTTGTTTGATGTGGAGAATGCGGGTGATAACCCCGACGCATTTCCAGGAGAGATTCATTTCTCAACTCCATGAGGGAAATCTTGGCATGGTAAGGATAAAAGCGTTAGCTCGTAGTTACATCTGGTGGCCGAGAATAGACAACGATGTCGAGAAGTTGGTGAAGACTTGTCGAGGCTGTCGTGAGACAAAGAGAATGCGTCAAAAGTGCTGTTGCATCCGTGGTCGTGACCGACTACTGCCTGGCAACCAATACATAAAGACTTTGCAGGACTGTTCATGTTCATGGGTCATATGTTTTTCATTGTGGTCGATGCGCAATCGAAATGGCGGGAAGTGACAATGATGAAATTAATGACAGTTGAGAAGACAATCAGAGTTCTCCATGACATCTTTAGTCAGAATGGTATTCCTGATCAGATCGTCAGCGATAACGGTCCGCAGTTTACATCCGCAGTTTACATCAGAAGATTTCAGACAATTACCAAGGTGAATGGGATCAAGCAGACATTTCAGCACCATACCATCCATCTACTAACGGCTTTCCTAAACGGTTCGTCCAGTCATTGAAGAACAGTTTTAGAGCTGAAAAGAAATCTATCTCTATCCATCATAAAGTTGCAAACTTCCTGTCTGCATATAGGAATACACCTCACGCTACTACTGGTGAAACTCCTTCAATCTTCTAAGATTGAAGACAAGGCTTGATCTCCTGAAACCAGATATTCATCATAAATTACAGAACAAGCAATCCCATTTGATGCTGCGTTCGTGTTCTTCAGTCGGGTCAAAGTGTTCTTCTTCGTTCTTATCAGGAAGGAGAAAGTGGTTATCAGGAAACGTGTTTGAGAAAACTGGGGCAGTGTCTTATAAGGTTGAGTGTGATAATGGTTCAATCATGAGAAAGCATATTCATCAGCAGATTGATAGCCCTCGTGTAAATGTGCAACTTGTGTAAATGTGCGCGCTGAGAATGCTGATCAGAGTGTCAGTGTAAAAGATGAAAATTCACCAGTCTCAGATAAAATGGAATCTGAGAATCCCGTGCCGCCGCTTGAGGGTCAGCTTTATCCTACAAAAGAACGCTGTCCGCCCCAGAAACTGAACTAACCGGAGTTCAATGAATGTTACAGTGTTTAAATGTATTATCTGCAAAATTTATACATTTGACGCTACTATGTATAGATTATATATTGGTGTAGGGTATGTTCAAATTTTACAGGTTTAAAAGTGTTTTAAAGAATATTTTATCAATATTCTTTAATGTGGGATTTTGTTTGTATTGATTGTCACTGGGTGATAGTTAATAACTTGTGGGGAGGAATGTTATGTATTATTATTATTATTAGCGGTATGCTAATGGTTGACAAAGAGTGATCCGTCCCTGATGTGACGCTGTACCTTGGCGAAATAAAGCATTCACGTCCCAGCTACCACCGTGTCATGACTTCTGTCGACCAAGTGCCCTGACACACACTTACAGTACGGAAGCACAAGACAGGGCAATCGGTTTGGCTGGTATGGGGGCTTCTCAAAGTCAGATGACAAGAACAGTAAGACAACTATTAACATATTCATAAACCATGACAGACTCAATATACCGACCACTGGAAGTCCGAGAGTGACAACACCGGGCCCAGAGCGACACATCCGACATATTCACCTGTGGATCACATTGGTGATGATGACGTCAACATCAGCAAAAGAATTAGTCCTATGGCTGATATACGTGTCTCCATCCGATCATTGGAAAGGCCTTGACCCTTCTACACCGTCAATGCAGATTGTGATGGTCACTTGACACCAAACTGGATCAGAGAAGTTCAACAGTTTAGCGGTGGAGACGTCAAGATTTGGAGTGTACTGGCAACATAGCTGATAATCTTCCATGGAAATTTGAATGCTGAGCAGTATAGAGATGAAATGTTGAGAATTTTGTTTAAACAGGTTTTATGCAATGAGAATAGGATTAGGAACAAGTTCCCCAAATAACCCTTTCCAAGGATACCCTCTCCTTAGTATGTACATAGTGAAGTTATAGTTTTTGACGGGAGAGATATAATGACAGCAGTGAAATCTGAGATAAAGGGGACAGCTTGCCTCCGAAACCATTCAAGATAGGATAATAAAAGTTGGTATGTAGCTTGAAAGTTGAAAGTATCTGTGTCTTGATGCAGTCCAGGTTAAAAAATGTTTTTCTGAAGTTATTGCTCTTGTTCTGCTTTTTAGTCTCTCTTCATGGCAACTCCAAAGGGACAGCTATTCTCAAAAACCATTTAAGATAGGATAAGCGCTCAATTATTTTTAATTAAACTTTAATGAGGACAAATATAGCGGGGCAGTTGATGACGATGTTTATTTGCAACCCCTTGACTCCTTCACAGTGTGTTGTGGAGAATTCAAGGTCGGCATTACACTGCATTTTCCTTCTAATTATTTGAAAATGATAATTGTTTATAGAGTAATCCTCATAAATCTAACATATTCCTTTGATTTGATTGATTGGACAAATAAAAGTCGGTGAAAACTTTCTTTTGTCTGGTAGATTATTTTATTTTAGTTTACTGGACTTGTATACCCTCGTGGTGACCAAAATGTTACCTTCAAGAACTATGGTAGTATTTCAAGTATCTGGAAATAATGTTCCTGTGGAATCATCAAGGAAGTTGGGGTATTGAGAAAGCTTATACTCCAAACCACAAGATTGTGATTGGCCAAAAAAGGAACAAAAACATGATAACAAGTAAAATAGGAGAAATTAGTACTGTTTAATCAACAAAGCCCCTGCAGATGAGCAGGAGGCTGGAAGTTCAGCCTCAGTGCCAGGACTTATCCAAACACGTTCCCCTTTCCTCAGATAGAAGATAGTTGTTTCACTCGCTGTTCCATATGACTCTTTAGCTCTCCCATATGCACGGCCGAAGATTGTATCGCTTGTTTGAATATAAAAAGAAATAGCAGATGTTTTCCTTCGGTAGACAATGTTAATCCAAAACATGTACGCCCCTGACACTGGAACAGTGAAATATCCGGTACTTTGGCTGTATGCACTTCCAGAGTTGTGATAAACCCGGCCAAATTTAATTCTGTCTGATGGCGAGACCGTTTCTGAACGAACCAACTGAGCTTGAAACCCAATATCCTTATACAGCCATGCTGAAAGAGAAAGCAAGTTTGACTTACATAGTTTTATCGTTAAGTAGTGTTGATATGATATATTTACTAAACCTTATTTATATTGAAAGTAATCTATTTAACATGATAAAGCGACTTATCAGGTAATGAGGCCTTTGAAACCAAATGCAAAAAAATATGTCAGGTGGTGTCGTCCGTCATCTGTAAACGTTTCATATTGGACGACGTTTGTTGGATCAAGGAACCTAAAGAATTGATTTTTTCTTTTGATCATGACCCTTCAATTATTGACCTGGAAAAAGTCAGGTAGTGGTAGCTTTAAAACTGACGCATCGACTTTTTCCGGAATATTCAAACCGTTGTATTTTCATTTATTGCTTTTAAAGACATACTCAACAATGTATGAGCCAACCTGATCATGTTTGTACTATTCAGTAAATGAATTTGCAGTTGTTGAATGGTTGAATACTTACGCCATTTTGAACTTGACATGTGTTCATAACCAGTGGCATTCATTTGCCCCAGGATGTCTGCAAGTGAAACCAGTACTTCAGTCTGCGTCGAGTTTAGTTGTGAGAGTCCCTCTCTTAAGGTAGTAATATCACTATTTACGGTGCCAGAGTACACGTTTGGTTGACAGGTTAAATTAGGATCCCGAGAGCTTGACTGAGATGTAAAAGAGCCATTCACCGATTTTGAAAAGCCTCCACTGCAGTTTTGCAAGTCCTGTTGAAGTAATTTAACTTCACTCTTTACTGTCTCCAACTCGTCCATGGCTGTCGCGTAGTCCAGTAGAGTATTGTTATTGGTTTCCTTTAGGTTCTTCAACTCCTCTTTCAAATCCTCGACCTCCTGATCAGTGATGTTTTTACTTGTCCTCAGTTCCTTCAGTTCCTCGGTAGTCTGTGTCAGCTGAGAGAGAACACTGGACAAGACAGCCGAGTATTTCTGTTCCTGAGCTTGTGAATGAGACTGGACCTCATGAAGTAAAGCATCCATTTTTTTCATGTGTTCATTTAAGCTGTTGATATCAACATCTGTGCCAGGCTGCTGAGGGTCACAGGGCCCAACTATGAAAAGTAATGCTGTTAGGATTCTTAGGAAGACTGCAATCCAGACCATGATGGCAACTCAATGTGTCCTATATAGGTAACTGATAAGCTTAAATTCGTAAAAGCTTGGTGACTGAAAAGAAACATCTGGTGCTAGATTACAACTTGATGAATCATTCTTTCAATAAAGATAGGGCCATGGGCTCTGTCGCTTATGAGATACTGAATTATTCATTATTTCTAAGACTTACTTGATTAAACATTATCAAATGACAAGGTATTCCCCATGTGATCTGTATTACAGTTTGGTCATTCAATAAATTTACAAATCATAATCGTTTTGTTGTCTGCAAAGTATACAAATATACATATACTGAGCAAGAATAGTTAATGACCATTGGATTTTCCCATATTTTGAAAATGTGAGTCATGGCAAAAAGATATGAATAATATTATGATGAACGTCATTGCGATAAAAAAAATAATAAACGAAATATTAGCATGCAAATGTTTTTAATCAGAAATGTACAGACGTTTTTGGAGTTATGTGTACGTTGCCTCAGAATCGCAAGTTTTTAATCTTCTGACAATGGATTGTAATCAACTTCTTTGGCACGTATGCCCACTTGGTGCATTAATTATGTCTTAAAGGCGCTGTAGCACGTTTTTTTCGCTCAAATAAGTCGATGAAATGTATTTGAAATATAATGTCAACAATAGTAAAACACCCTTCTCTCTTTGGAAAATCAAGTTACAAATGAGTGTATATGGTTCCGTAAAGCCATGGGAATTTTTTTTTGTCATTCGAAATAATAAAATGTGTTCACAATAAAATGGCCGCCATGCAATTTGGGCTTTATACGCAACACCGTTATTACCACTACGGATAATTGGTTTGTGTAATAAGATGTTTTACCCTCTGAAGTAAATATAAATGACATAAACTATCATTATAAATGAGAAATTTGAAAAAATAAAATTTGCAAAAAACGTGCTACAGCGCCTTTAAGGATGTCTTGAAAACCTAAGGAAAAGTTCTGAAACAGTTGATATGGAATATGATGCCATTCTTCAACAAGGGAGTTAGTGAGCTGATTAAGGGCTGTTGGTAACGTAGAACATTTTGGAATGCGACCTTGAAGCACTGGTAACAGAATGTGGCAAAATTGTAAAACACCAACTTCCAAAAATAATGTCAAAATAAACAAAAGAAATCAAATGATCCTTAAACTTGTTTTGCTCAGTATATATAGATATACAAAATATAACTATCTTAGACCTTTGTATTCTAAGGACGAAATACTAAGGAGGTAAAAGGTGTGAGATATTTTAATCCAATACCCGCTGATCAATCTGAGGTCACGCTTTGATCACTATGGTTTTTGTGTTTAGACAAGTGCGTCTAATCAATCTATTCCAGAAGCTCCTCCCTCATCTCTTCATAAAACCTGCATTCATTCAGGGAATTGTTAATTGATTCCATTTCAAAATTATCAAATGTACAAAGTGGTGTTTAAATTAGTTTCTATCTGTACAAATCTGTATTTCTCGTAAAAATTCTATGGAGAAAACTTTACCTTATAGTTAACGTCTTGAGTGCCTTCACAAAAGGCTTGTAAACAAGTCGAAATGCGACGCATCTAGTCATCATTAAAATTATATCTACAGACCTTCCTATATATATATATATATATATATATATATATATATATATATATATATATATATATATATATATATATATATATCTCTCTTAAACACTGCAAACCAACTTCCTCCGCCATAGTACATTGACCGGTTTTCGATGAAAAGGAATCAGCGTTTTGCACCTTTATCGTCCCTAAACTGACAACGTTTTCCACATGTGTAAGTACCACTTTAAATTAAAGAGTGTATTACACATCCAATACAATTCATGTGTATTCATGTGAAGTAAGTTTTAGTAAGAATGTATTGAGGAGACCCTCCACAAGCACTCTGAATAATTAATTTATTTGGACAATATCACATATAGTTGTAAGTTTTAATGGTATTAATATTAAATCTATAAGATTTCAATATTTCGTTTAACTAAACCTCATCATATAAATTATGTTTTCTAATTCAAACGTCAATCATTCACGTTGTTCATGGCAAAGGGGCTCTTATTTTACCACTGGTATGGTTTATATCCCTTTGAAATGATTCCCCGGTTAATTGCTGAGTGTGATTATGCGAAGCTCCGTAATATCCTATTAGACATTCAGGTAGAATTTGGCAGTCAGAAATGACTCATTTCGCTGTTAAATTGTTACAAAAATTACATATACAATTGGATATTAATTAACCAATAACAACAATATTTAGAGCAAAATGGTTCCCATAAGAAAGAAGACATGTCAGGAAAACTATTATTGATATTAGGTAGAACAACCGTGAAGCAGTCTTGAAACGGTGTACAGCAATAGGATAACGGCTTTTCCAATAGCTTAAGTTGGTATTTTAGGGTCAAATTCCAAGATCTGATATAATGGAAAATGAAAGTCAATACTTGTTGCTGTGACGTGATAAGCGTCATTCTTTCAAGTGAAGGGATGATACTTTGATAACTGATTTTAAAACAAAAGTAATTCTTTAAAGCAGTATGAACCTTCATACTCACAAAATCATGAAACTGTCAAATTCGATAAAATTGCCTTAATGACCAAATACGGTCAGTAAATACGGTATTGACTTATCAAAAGTGAGAAGTGTTGAGTTAACATATTGAACTCAAATAATCTCAGATTTATTCACAGATTCTTTGGTTGTAGATTTTTTCTCAATTATTGTTCACAAACGGGCTGAAAGTTTATGTCTGGCTAACTTCTTATCATGCATGATAATATATGTTTCGGTGTATAAATGGTAACTTAAAATTTTAGAAAAATGTCGGTAAATATTCCTTTATGAGAAAGGCACAGGAAACATTTGTGTATGTTCGTGACACATTCGTGACTGGTTTTATCTTTTTGTGTAATTTTATAATCAAATTTACTTCATTAGGTTTAGTTTTCTTTCAAACCATATGTTTCTATTCCCTTAGCTCTCGTATGTTTGTTATTATAACAAAGATATTTGAATCTCCTTTCATATGTTAAGTTGAATTTAAATGTTTGACTCTTTCGTATTTGTTTCCATTTTTGGTGATTTAACAACAAAAACTCTTCATTCCTGGATATTAAATAATTATAAACACATTTTCAGAATACATGAAATTGTTTATTTGCCAGTACGAATGCTGAGCATGTTCACGAACATATTTGTCAGTAATAATATTCAGTGGTAAATACACTTGCGATCAGTTATCAGTTATTTTATCTATGATTGTTGTGTGGAGTTACCGTTATACATGTAGGAGGTTCTATCGATGTTATTTTTGTGGAAACGAAATTCGAGAGGATATCCCCGTTTACACAAATATGCTACTATCATATGATTAAAACACTGTCAAACTGAGACATATTACTGAAGGTAATATTTTGATGAATTTATATTTCACAATTTGATAAAGACAAGCAAACTTTTCAACCATTCGAAGCGCCGTTGAATGGCTTCTCTTATACTTCTGCTAACCCGTTTACAACGAATGTGAGCTAGTCTATTTAAAATTGTCAAATATATAAATAATCAAAATATGACTCTCAGAAATATGTTTCAGTTAAATTGTGTATTAAGAAAGTATCAATAACATACGCGTGTAAGATTGGAATATCCTCTTGAATTTCGTTTCAACAAAAATACCAAAATAGAACCCTCTCTTTAAGGAAGCAGGGAGTCACTACCAACTACGGTGGGTGTCTGTTTCCTTTGGCCCGTTCTCCTGGTAAGGTTCTTTGCAAGGATTTCTAGTATTCGACTTTTAGTTGCTATGTGGGAACAACCCAGTCATATCATCGAAGTAAACATGATTGCAGCATGATATCGATACTACAGGGTGAAACTTAATTCAACTTAATGTAGTATATAACATACAACTGTTACTTGGAAGTCGTTTTACGGATGCTTCATTCGAAATTTCAGAAAATAATTTATCATGCCTGGGTATTTCTTTTTTTCTCGATATATTGAGATATTCTGAAAATAACGTGCTGAATATAAATATTTTTTTTAAAGAACAAATAATTACATTCTTGGAAGACAGGAAACCGTCATAATATCCAACTTCACCCTAATCAGTCCGACGTATTTTTGACACCAATTACAGTACTTCCATTTCACTGATTACGAATCGAGTGGATCTATTTCAAGAGCTTTGGGCGACGTGATGTAATCCCTCGACCTATGGCACGATGCATATGAATAGGTTATGTTCTTTATTTACAGTTTGATGTGTCACGAGATTAAAATGAAAATGAGACTATTATTTTCCAACTCGATGACGGAATAAGCATATATCTTTGAAGAGCATTTAGAAGTGGCATAAATAAGAACAGGCCGACTTCTTTAATGTGAAACTACACGACGTTTCGGGGTATATGCTCACCCCTTCATCAGGTGGAATGTGACACACTGGAATGTGTATATACTCCGAAACGTCGTGTATTTTCACATAAAAGAAGTTATTATCAAGGAAACGTGCACAATCATGTATTCCCTTTCTAGAGATGTACTTGACAGATCGTGTAAGAATGTGTCTATATTAATTTCAGAGGTGGGTGTCTCCTCCGTGCAGTGCAAGCGATGGGTCGGCTATAATATATTAAAGGTACATCCATTGTGTTGTTGGTGGTCACATATTGCAAACGTTATAAATAGTGTTACTTTATCGAGATGTACCTAATGTTACCGAAAACTACTATTTTGATGATAGTAGACTTAGCATATTGGCGATATGAAGGTAAAAGTAGTGATTTCTGATCGAAAACCGGACAATCCACAGCGTGTGGCGCGCGTCAATGAGTCAAACGTAATTTTGGAATCTTATTTATAACATACAAGAAGACAAATTTGAGTTGGTAATGTTTAATAGGTCATATAACTACTATGCATGTAAATTTGACGTGCAGTTTCGGTTTCTTAACATGCATAATGATGTTAATCAATTTTAATTGGAAACTAGCAATAAGGATATGTTTGGCGATTGGGGATGGATATGCAAGCTGAGTGAATTTATTTGTATTGTAAACAGCACATGTGGTAAGTTGGGGCATATTTAAGCCAAATACAATTTTATGAAACACAATGGATGCACCTTTAAGGGAAGTGATGGACAATCATATGGATGTCCATCTCCCCTTACTAATGCCCCTATTTCACTAAGACCCGAATTATCCCGAATCACCACGAATAGGAGATTCGTGAGTTCGTGAACATTCGGGATATTTCGTGAACAGCAATATACTTGCATGGAACGTTTACTAAATTCGTAGCTTTTTTACACCAAGGAATCTACGAATTATGAGAAATAAATAAGACACAGTAACGAATACGCAACGGCTTTCGTCGAATAAGATACAATATCACGATTCATGTACGAATCGTTGACGATAGTTTGTGACAATTCGGTATTTAATCCGTACTTGTTTCGCTCTTTATTCGCGGCAATTCCTAATGATTTGCAGATGCTTCGTCAGTTATTCGGGGTGAGAACACCAAATTGATCAACCACGAAATTCCAAGAATTGTGTACGAAGTTGTAATGGACTACTATGATTATTGAATCAACAGTTTCTACACTATATAAAGAATGAAGAATAATTGTATAAGCTACACCATTTCAAAGACAGTTTATTCACATTCTAAACAAATATCACCTAAAATAAATAAACAATCTCTTTCACTTTACTTTTATTCTGGTATTCTCTCACACACTCACTGAGTCTATTTCTTTTCAGATAAAACCGACATTACAGAACTAGCTATGTTCCATCTATCTACCCAATGTCATGACTGCATAGCAGCTTTCAAACATTCACTGTCACCATTTTTTCTTTACCTCTTATTTCTTTTATATAACTAAGCAATAAATTAGCTTTAACAATGTTAATTCCCATACCATAGTGTTCTCCGTCAAAACTCAACATTCCGTCGGTAATAGTATATGTATCAAAATTTATATTTTCAAAGGGTCAAGCAATTTCTTCATTGCTTTGTTAAAAATTTAAACTTTCTCCGATGTTTGAGATAGGAAAATAGGTGATTTTCAATTTCAATTTCAATTTTTAGAATTTTTAGAATAGTGATTTTGGAATTCCAGGAGCGTGATTTGCAGCTCACGGCAGTCTTGGCCAACCTTTGTTTGTTTGTTGTATTAGTTAAAGTTTGGCTGAACGAAATATTGTTGAACCCTTTTGTAATTAAAACGACCATGAATATGCCTACCTATACCCATGAATAAAATAGATTTTTCTTTCATAGAGGATGTAATATTTTTCATTCTTCCTGCAAATGATGAAGTTAGGTAATTTAGTAGAGATTTAGTTGGACTTTACATCGCATTTACTCACAGAACTCGCCAGAAGGAGTCGACACTTTTATTTCCACCGTGAAGCACACTATATAGCCAGTTTTCCCCACCGGGAAAATCCACTGTACAGCCAATTGTATAGATCTTAGGATGGTAAGGGCTTAAGTGCAACCCTTACTTTTGTAACATAAATTTGTATTTATCCGCAGTCTTCATACTCTAAAAAAGAAACCGTCCGCAAACCCATGCTTACGCGTTTGAGTCAAACGCCCTTTTATTCAGTATTGAATATTCATTTAGAGCACATACCTATGCTGGATATCATGCTGAATGTTCCAACTCGTAGGTCACAAGGGCTCCGTTCCATAACAGGGAGCGCTTAAATTGCTCATTGATCGCTCAATGTAGCGCTCAGGTAGCGCTCAGGTAGCGCCCAAGTAGCGCTCCCTCTCTCTTGAACGCCACAGTGTAAATTCTTCCAAGTTTGCTCGCCTTGCTACGTAGCGCTACATTGAGCAATCGCGTTCAAGAGAGGTTTAAAAGTTATTGCTAATTGAGCGAGAGAGATTCCCGGGCTAATATGAATGATATGAAGTATGATATGAAAAAGGTCATGTTATAACTTCTAAGTACTTACTGATATGCACATGTACATTTAGCACGACGTAAAGTCAAGTTGGGTAGGGAGGGCAAAATGAGGTTCACAAAGGGTATATTGAAATTTTAATGTCAACCTAGCATAGCTTACACTGTCGGCCACAAGAAACGCGTGCTTGGTCTTCCTAAAAATGAAATATAATCAATGGTGGACTCCACGTTATGCTGATCACAAATTGATATGAAGGTCCATTGAAATCGTGGGAAAACTGTGATTCGAGTCAATAACATTCATGAAAACCATGCCCAATTCACTTGGGCACCGTAACCACGCACCACGCATATTATTTTAAATCGTTGTTTTGGAATCTCCTTAACAATGCGAGATAGCAGAGTGAAATATGGCTATTTGGCTTGTCTTATGTCATCCTACATGAACCAAGCGTCAACGAATTAAAGTCCAAGGTGGTACATTATGTCGATAATACCTTTAATTAACATAATTTTCATTTTTTTGTAAATTTTAATTATAAATGTAATCAGTTGTGTCCAAATATCCCTCTTGAAATAGCGATTTTAGCATCCCATCGCTGTTTGAACAAGCGTACAAATAAAAGTATCATACCATGATGAGTGAAATATTCATTACGTTTTTACGAAACATATACGTATCAAAGACATTCAATATTCTGTTATTGAATGTGGGTAACGTTTCTTTTGGCCGCCGGAGTACTTTATTCCAGGAGCTCCGAAAATACATGTAACACTACCTATTTGGAAAAGCTAACTAAAGCTGCTGACACTGGAAACATTCAAATCTTGGTCGAGATGAACCAATATTTAAAGATCTTTAGGTTAGAGAACCACGTCGTTCTCACAGAACCAGAAAAGAACCTGAACGATTTCAGGACTATATCATGAAATGAACTTTGAACTGTCATCAAATATTATTGAATGACTAAAAGAATTTAGAACCAGTTTTCTTTTAAACTTTCCGCTTACTATGTATTATATCAGAAAATCAATACATTCATATTGGGCTGATGTTATTTGATATTATTTATTTCATAAAAATCTTAGCATTGGTGATTTGAAAGAGTGTATCTTCACTGTAACAGACGTGAGCAATTTTTTTATCTTTGTAAAACATGTATTGCTTAGTTCTACAATTGTTACATTCATGTTAGCTGTTTATAGTTGTTGAGAGAGTCTGGTGATCTTAATCGTGTTTTTACAACAATGTAGAGTGTGTGAATAATATAAACATGGTAGGAATGTAGCATAGTTGTGAACAACTTCCAAACGCAAGTCATAACTCTTACCAGTCTCCATTTCTGGCTGATTTAAGCCTTGCAGTATTTCCCTCGCTTTGCCGTGCAAATATAGTGAATCGCTGCACCTGAAATGCATAGTGGACCCCGATTTCCTTAACAGAGATCTTAATACTGCAAATCCTATATCAGAAAGTAGAAAGAACATCATAAATGGTATTGGCGGTTACAGGTCTTACAGTATTTCCGGTGAACTCGGTTCGTTTGGTGCTCTTGATCCTAAACTTATTTCAGAGATATATGGACTGTATACCTCCTCTTGAATTTGAAATGAACTGAATGTTAACATCTGCGTTTGCCATTTTGCAATGATGGAACCATATGTATCGGGTCTATATATTTGGGCTGTCATAATAATTTAAATTATCGTTCACTCAATTTAACTTATTAACTTCACAATTCACTCACAGTGTCAAGTTAACAAAATCTGGATCAATCAGCGTTTGATTATCTGAAGTCGAATTCACTGACTATTAGAACGATCACAAACATGTCATTGGTGAGCGAAAGCTCTGTGAAATGACTACGCTTATTACTGACAACTTCTCTCACCGAAATAGACTATAACCGGCAAAGCGGCCGAAAGTTACTGTTAATCCGTTATCATCACATCACCAGATCCTGTCGGGCAAAGTGAGATATGATCGTTCACCACTATAGTTTGGCAGGAAAATAAGTGACACCCCTATTTCATACACTAACTACAAGACCTGACAAACTAGCAAACTCATCTTTTGCCAATCTTAATTTTATGTGTGTGTACCTAATAGCATTCTATATTTTAAAATTTTGTGAAATGAAATAAACACAATCTGTCTATATAACCATCATATGAAATCTGATGTTAACACGCAAGGCTTGCAGAGGGTGGTGTCCAGAGTTTGAAACAGCCGCAGGTTGCTATTTTAGGATGTGCTACGTCACAACAACTTGGACAGAGGACGATTTTGTTTGACACCTCTGGGTATCAGTCTGGGTTCAATAAGTTCAAATTTAAGATTTTCAACTGTAACCAAATCATGCGGATAAACGGGGTCTCACTGTATAAACTATATCTGGGTATCAATGGAAAAAAGTATAAACTTTAGTTTTGGAAAGTTTGACTCCTGATCACTGAGCTGACAAAACTGTTATGGCTATACTACAAGGTATATATTAAAGAAGGTCATAAAATCATTAAAGAATGGTGCTTTTGAGACATCACGAATTACATAATATTTGCACTAAGAAACACAAGTAGGTGAACTAACTTTCGGGCAGCAGCTGTGTGGTTGAAATCAACCCAGTTAATATATTCGATACAAGCACATGCGCACATATCACTTAGTTGATATATGACCTTGACCCCAGTGATCGGAATGGGATTACTTCCTGTGTTGTTTCTGTGGATGAAGCATTAGCGTAAATTTCATTCAATGTTAATGATCATGATTATCAATGAAAAAATCAAACATTAATACATGATTGATATATATCTTCAAACTGCCGATTACAATTAACTAGTCAACAACATGCAATTAAATTAACTGAAGTGGAAATAAACGTACTGATTATATATTCAAAGATGCATTCATTGTGTATCATACTGTTTTATTTGATTTTAATACCATATACCTAAGTTCACTCGACTTGCATATTCGTCTCAAATCATTAGTTATTATAATATATCATACTTACTACTTTCCAATTAAAATCAAGCAGCATCACTATACATGTGTATAAACCGACACTACACATCCGATTTACATGAACAGTAGTTATATGACCTATTAACACTATTAGCCGACAATTGTCTTTTTGTCTGTTGTAAATAAGTTTCCAAAATTACGTTTACCAATTTTGGTAACTTTATGGCATATTGTGCAGACACTTGTAAAAGAACAGCGAGGATCGGAACGCCAAGCAAGGGAGATAACTGGTTTGATAACGAATGCCATAATGCACGTGCTCTTGCAAGGAAATCCCTCAGGGCATTCATGTCGGCGGTTCAACAAAATGAAGCGCTTCGTAGCGCTCATTGATCGCTCAATGAAGCGCTCAATGAGCGCTTCTTCTCTCTTGAACGACACAGTGCAAATTCCTCGAAGTTTGCTCGCATTGCTACCTAGCGCTACATTGAGCAATCGCGTTCAAGAGAGGTTTAAAAGTAATCGCTAATTGAGCGATTACTTTGAAACCTATCTTAACAGAAGTGAAGTGAATAGACTGAATTATAAACTTTCTATTAATCATTACAAGTCTTTGTAGGGAGAAATCCAGCAACTCAACATACTTATTGATAAACTACAGAATGCATTTAATGTAAAAACAGTAAATTTTTCTGGTCCTGTATCAACAGGCGGAGTTTGGTCAGTAATAACATTTCTACGATTTGTTTCAGGGTACGAACTTTGCTCAACGGGAAACTGACTTTTATAATTCGATACGACAATTTGTTGAATCTGTATCAGATGATTTGATTGACAACACTGTAGATAATCAGTTTCTTGATAGAGATATATCTTATATGGAGATATGTAAAGCAGTAAGTGAAATGCAGTGTGGCAAAGCACCAGGTTATGACGGTATGCCTATCGAATTATTCAAACATGCCCCTCAAAGATGTTATGAAATGTTACAATTGCTCTTTAATCTGATTTTGTCATCAGGCATAAATCCTACGGAATGGACACTGGGGGTTATTATTCCAATTCATAAAAAGGGTAATGTTGACCAACCTGGCAACTACAGACCAATCACACTCTTAGATGTATGCGGAAAGATATTCTCCAATATTATCTGTAGCAGATTGACAGAATGGGCAATCCATGAAAATAAAATCTCCCCGGAGCAGGCCGGATTTAGGAAGGGTTTTCAGACCATAGATTACATTTATATTATATCTGCTGTGATAAGGAAATATTTAGCACTACATAAAGGAAGACTGTATTGTGCTTTTATTGATTTCAAAGCTGCGTTTGACTCTGTCTCCCGTACTGGATTGTTATACAAACTATGGGTTGGTAATGTTCAGGGTAGAGTCTATAACGATATAAATAATATGTATAAAAATGTTAAAGCATGTGTCAGTCTTCGACACAGCAATACTGATTATTTCGACTGTGCCTTCGGTGTTCGTCAGGGCTGCCAGCTTTCACCATTCATGTTTTTCTTGGTCCTGAATGACATCGTACAATTTTTTAGAAGAAGATGACCAGTGGCCCATATCCATTGGAATGATACAGTTATTCATCTTGTTGTTTGCAGATGTTATGATTATTGATAGTACAGCTAAAGGCACTCAAAAGCGACTAGACAAGCTGAGTTCATACTGTGATAAATGGCAGTTGTAGGTAAACAGTGAAAATAGTAAGATTATTGTCTTTCGGAAAGGGGGACGCTTGAGAAAATATGAACAATTTCATTTTAAAAGTGAACAACTTGAAATAGTTTCTTCTTACAAATACCTTGGCGTTCAGCTATCAAGTTCTGGTTCGTGGTACAAGAATAAAAAACACTTACATAGCAAACTAATAAAGCCCTGCAATTTATCAAATCAAGTATGGAACATTTTCACAAATTGCCTCTTCATGTTCAACTACACGTGTTTTTATGTTAAAGTTATGCCTATACTGACATATGGCTTTGGTTCAATATGGACCAACCAGGGCACTACGCATATTCAGATGTTCCTCAAATCCTTTAAGCAAAGATGTATTGATATCCATAAGAAGATATGGTTTAATGACCTAATCAGTTATCCAAATTAACATTGTATAGATCAATTAAAAATACTGTTACATTTGAGAGTTATCTCACTTACATATCGGTGAAAATATACAGAACTTCGCTGTGTTATCTTCGATGTTCCAGCCACTGTTCTATGATTGAACATCGTCGTAAACTAGGACTATCAAGAGACCAGCGACTTTGTCCTCTCTGTGTTATTCCTGTGACCGAAACTGAATTCCACTTTATCTTACAATGCTCATTTTACAAAGATCTCCGAAAAAATCTTATTCCATATTCCAGTTCAGACAACTGCTGGTATCTGACAATAATATAATAATAAACAATCTTGGAAAATATACATTCCTTGCTTTAAAATTTCGGAACAGGTTTCCATCACCATGACGATTGTATTTGATTAACTACAGCCATGTTATCGCGGCTCACTCTGTTATGTATTTTATGGGCGCTTCTTTTCATGTTATATGTCATGATTGCATTGTATCATGGTCCTGTGGCCCCATTACTGAATAAACAAACATTAGCCGACAATTGTCTTTTTGTCTGTTGTAAATAAGTTTCCAAAATTACGTTTACCAATCACTTTCCATTGTCCGGTTTTCGATAATAATATGTCTCACCAAAATGATAATTGCGTTCAGTAAGTACCACTTGATAAAATAACACCATTATAACGTTCGTGAAATGCAACCCGACAACACAACAATTCACCTATAATGAAATGCACACCTTCAGATTACTTTGATTATATGTGTGTTGTTATACTACAGTTAAGTGAGTTGTATGCATTTCAGCAATATCATTACAGTTCACTCATATCAATGTAACTGTAATACTTTAACGCACAGAGTCATGAAATATATAACAGTTTCCGTCTTTAACATTTGAGAGATATGTGCCGCAAAGAAACACGTGCCGCATGCTTTATACAGCCTGCAACGCAACAACTTGTTCAACAGCGCTAATGCCAGTGAGACAACATTGAGACTTTCGTAGCGAAATACTCGTGTATTTGAACATAAGCGTAGGAAGATAACATACCGCGTAGTCTTACAGATTGTCATTGTGAAGAGGCCATGCACATCTAAGGTTATAAACGGGGGCCAAAGAGTCCCTATTTGTGATTGCCCTAACGCAGGTAATACATATGCTAAAGATACGTTTTTGAACAAATTTAAAAGAACATTTAAGAGACACTTGTGTTTGAAAGTACAATAAAACATGTTATTTCAAGAAAAAACGTTCCTGGAAGACAAATGAATTACATTTACGCTTGGGAAGGAAACT